>JARKHS020036785.1:0-297998 GCA_030143305.2 Amblyomma americanum | reverse complement strand
CCGCATCGTGCAGTGCACGAAGCTAACCTAATAACTACGTCTCTCTCAGCAGCTGGATTCCTGTTGCGGAGCTCTGGCCACCGCGTGTCCTCGGACGATCGCAAGGATTAAGGACCCTAAGATCCGTGTTTGTACTGCCTGAAAAAAGGCAACTGCGCAGCACGTCTGGATGGTGGGAACTAAACGTAAGCACCTACACCGTGGACACGCGTCTTGGAGCAGATAAGCGCCAGCGATCGTCACAGCGGTCATTCGGCAGCAGCCGCATCGTGCAGTGCACGAAGCTAACCTAATAACTACGTCCCTCTCAGCAGCTGGATTCCTGTTGCGGAGTTCTGGCCACCGCGTGCCCTAGGACGATAGCAAGGATTAAGGACACTAAGGTCCGTGTTTATACTGCCTGAAAAGAGGCAACTGAGCAGCCCGTCTGGATGATGGAAACTAAACGCAAGCACCTACACCATGAACACGCGTCTTGCAGCTGATAAGCGCCAGCGATCGACACAGCGGTCGTTCGGCAGCAGCGGCATCGTGCAGTGCACTAAGCTAACCTAATAACTACGTCTCTCTCAGTACCTGGATTCCTCCTGCAGAGATCTGGCCACCGAGTGCCCTCGGACGATCGCAAGGATTATGGACAATAAGGTCCGTGTTTGTACTGCCATAAAAGAGGCAACTGCGCAGCCCGTCTGGATGATGGGAACTAAACGTAAGCAGCTACACCGTGGACACGCGTCTTGGAGCAGATAAGCGCCAGCGATCGACACAGCGGTCATTCGGCAGCAGCGGCATCGTGCAGTGCACAAAGCTAACTTAATAACTACGTCTCTCTCAGCAGCTGGATTCCTCCTGCAGAGTTCTGGCCACCGAGTGCCCTCGGACGATCGCAAGGATTATGGACAATAAGGTCCGTGTTTGTACTGCCATAAAAGAGGCAACTGCGCAGCCCGTCTGGATGATGGGAACTAAACGTAAGCAGCTACACCGTGGACACGCGTCTTGGAGCAGATAAGCGCCAGTATCGACACAGCGGTCATTCGGCAGCAGCGGCATCGTGCAGTGCACAAAGATAACCTAATAACTATGTCTCTCTCAGCAGCTGGATTCCTCCTGCGGAGTTCTGGCCACCGCGTGCCCTCGGACGACCGCAAGGATTATGGACAATAAGGTCCGTGTTTGTACTGCCTGAAAAGAGGCAACTGCGCAGCCCGTCCGGATGGTGGGAACTAAACGTAAGCACCTACACCGTGGACACGCGTCTTGGAGCAGATAAGCGGCAGCGATCGACACCGCGGTCATTCGGCAGCAGCGGCATCGTGCAGTCCACAATGCTAACCTAATAACTACGTCTCTCTCAGCAGCTAGATTACTCCTGCGGAGTTCTAGGCACCGCGTGCCCTCGGACGATCGCAAGGGTTATGAAAAATAAGGTCCGTGTTTGTACTGTCTGAAAAGAGGCAACTGCGCAGCCCGTCTCAATGGTGGGAACTAAACGTAAGCACCTACACCGTGGACACGCGTCTTGGAGCAGATAAGCGCCAGCGATCGACACAGCGGTCATTCGGCAGCAGCGGCATCGTGCAGTGCACTAAGCTAACCTAATAACTACGTCTCTCTCAGTAGCTGGATTCCTCCTGCGGAGTTCTGTCCACCGAGTGCTCCGGACGATCGCAAGGATTATGGACAGTAAGGCCCGTGTATTACTGCCTGAAAAAAGGCAACTGCGCAGCCCGTCTGGATGGTGGGAACTTAACGTAAGCACCTACTCCGTGGACACGCGTCTTGGAGCAGATCAGCGCCAGCGACCGACACAACGGTCATTCGGCAGCAGCGGCATCGTGCAGTGCACAAAGCTAACTTAATAACTACGTCTCTCTCAGCAGCTGGATTCTTCCTGCAGAGTTCTGGCCACCGAGTTCCCTCGGACGATCGCAAGGATTATGGACAATAAGGTCCGAGTTTGTACTGCCTGAAAAGAGGCAACTGCGCAGCCCGTCTGGATGGTGGGAACTAAACGTAAGCACCTACACCGTGGACACTCGTCTTGCAGCTGATAAGCGCCAGCGATTGACACAGCGGTCATTCGGCAGCAGCGGCATCGTGCAGTGCACTAAGCTAACCTAATAACTACGTCTCTCTCAGTGCCTGGATTCCTCCTGCGGAGTTCTGGCCACCGAGTGCCCTCGGACGATCGCAAGGATTATGGACAGTAAGGCCCGTGTTTTACTGCCTGAAAAGAGGCAACTG
Source organism: Amblyomma americanum (assembly GCA_030143305.2). Lineage (NCBI taxonomy): Eukaryota > Metazoa > Arthropoda > Arachnida > Ixodida > Ixodidae > Amblyomma > Amblyomma americanum. Next base: position 295,751 of record JARKHS020036785.1, on the reverse strand, counting down.
CGCAGCCCGTCTGGATGGTGGGAACTTAACGTAAGCACCTACTCCATGGACACGAGTCTTGGAGCAGATAAGCGCCAGCGATCGACACAATGGTCATTCGGCAGCAGCGGCATCGTGCAGTGCACAAAGCTAACTTAATAACTACGTCTCTCTCAGCAGCTGGATTCCTCCTGCGGAGTTCTGGCCACCGCGTGCCCTCTGACGATCGCAAGGATTATGGACAATAAGGTCCTTGTTTGTACTGTCTGAAAAGAGGAAACTGCGCAGCCCGTCTCAATGGCGGGAACTAAACGTAAGCACCTACACCGTGGACACGCGTCTTGGAGCAGATAAGCGCCAGCGATCGACACAGCGGTCATTCGGCAGCAGCGGCATCGTGCAGTGCACTAAGCTAACCTAATAACTACGTCTCTCTCAGCAGCTGGATTCCTCCTGCGGAGTTCTGGCCACCGGGTGCCCTCGGACGATCGCAAAGATTACGGACAATAAGGTCCGTGTTTGTACTGCCATAAAAGAGGCAACTGCGCAGCCCGTCTGGATGATGGGAACTAAACGTAAGCACCTACTCCGTGGACACGCGTCTTGGAGCAGATAAGCGCCAGCGACCGACACAACGGTCATTCGGCAGCAGCGGCATCGTGCAGTGCACAAATCTATCCTAATAACTACGTCTCTCTCAGCAGCTGGATTCCTGTTGCGGAGTTCTCGCCAACGCGTGCCCTAGGACGATAGCAAGGATTAAGGACACTAAGGTCCGAGTTTGTACTGCCTGAAAAGAGGCAACTGCGCAGCCCGTCTGGATGGTGGGAACTAAACGTAAGCACCTACACCATGGACACGCGTCTTGGAGCAGATAAGCGCCAGCGATCGACACAGCGGTCATTCGGCAGCAGCGGCATCGTGCAGTGCACAAATCTAACCTAATAACTACGTCTCTCTCAGCAGCTGGATTCCTGTTGCGGAGCTCTGGCCACCGCGTGTCCTCGGACGATCGCAAGGATTAAGGACCCTAAGATCCGTGTTTGTACTGCCTGAAAAAAGGCAACTGCGCAGCACGTCTGGATGGTGGGAACTAAACGTAAGCACCTACACCGTGGACACGCGTCTTGGAGCAGATAAGCGCCAGCGATCGTCACAGCGGTCATTCGGCAGCAGCCGCATCGTGCAGTGCACGAAGCTAACCTAATAACTACGTCCCTCTCAGCAGCTGGATTCCTGTTGCGGAGTTCTGGCCACCGCGTGCCCTAGGACGATAGCAAGGATTAAGGACACTAAGGTCCGTGTTTATACTGCCTGAAAAGAGGCAACTGAGCAGCCCGTCTGGATGATGGAAACTAAACGCAAGCACCTACACCATGAACACGCGTCTTGCAGCTGATAAGCGCCAGCGATCGACACAGCGGTCGTTCGGCAGCAGCGGCATCGTGCAGTGCACTAAGCTAACCTAATAACTACGTCTCTCTCAGTACCTGGATTCCTCCTGCAGAGATCTGGCCACCGAGTGCCCTCGGACGATCGCAAGGATTATGGACAATAAGGTCCGTGTTTGTACTGCCATAAAAGAGGCAACTGCGCAGCCCGTCTGGATGATGGGAACTAAACGTAAGCAGCTACACCGTGGACACGCGTCTTGGAGCAGATAAGCGCCAGCGATCGACACAGCGGTCATTCGGCAGCAGCGGCATCGTGCAGTGCACAAAGCTAACTTAATAACTACGTCTCTCTCAGCAGCTGGATTCCTCCTGCAGAGTTCTGGCCACCGAGTGCCCTCGGACGATCGCAAGGATTATGGACAATAAGGTCCGTGTTTGTACTGCCATAAAAGAGGCAACTGCGCAGCCCGTCTGGATGATGGGAACTAAACGTAAGCAGCTACACCGTGGACACGCGTCTTGGAGCAGATAAGCGCCAGTATCGACACAGCGGTCATTCGGCAGCAGCGGCATCGTGCAGTGCACAAAGATAACCTATTAACTATGTCTCTCTCAGCAGCTGGATTCCTCCTGCGGAGTTCTGGCCACCGCGTGCCCTCGGACGACCGCAAGGATTATGGACAATAAGGTCCGTGTTTGTACTGCCTGAAAAGAGGCAACTGCGCAGCCCGTCCGGATGGTGGGAACTAAACGTAAGCACCTACACCGTGGACACGCGTCTTGGAGCAGATAAGCGGCAGCGATCGACACCGCGGTCATTCGGCAGCAGCGGCATCGTGCAGTCCACAATGCTAACCTAATAACTACGTCTCTCTCAGCAGCTAGATTACTCCTGCGGAGTTCTAGGCACCGCGTGCCCTCGGACGATCGCAAGGGTTATGAAAAATAAGGTCCGTGTTTGTACTGTCTGAAAAGAGGCAACTGCGCAGCCCGTCTCAATGGTGGGAACTAAACGTAAGCACCTACACCGTGGACACGCGTCTTGGAGCAGATAAGCGCCAGCGATCGACACAGCGGTCATTCGGCAGCAGCGGCATCGTGCAGTGCACTAAGCTAACCTAATAACTACGTCTCTCTCAGTAGCTGGATTCCTCCTGCGGAGTTCTGTCCACCGAGTGCTCCGGACGATCGCAAGGATTATGGACAGTAAGGCCCGTGTATTACTGCCTGAAAAAAGGCAACTGCGCAGCCCGTCTGGATGGTGGGAACTTAACGTAAGCACCTACTCCGTGGACACGCGTCTTGGAGCAGATCAGCGCCAGCGACCGACACAACGGTCATTCGGCAGCAGCGGCATCGTGCAGTGCACAAAGCTAACTTAATAACTACGTCTCTCTCAGCAGCTGGATTCTTCCTGCAGAGTTCTGGCCACCGAGTTCCCTCGGACGATCGCAAGGATTATGGACAATAAGGTCCGAGTTTGTACTGCCTGAAAAGAGGCAACTGCGCAGCCCGTCTGGATGGTGGGAACTAAACGTAAGCACCTACACCGTGGACACTCGTCTTGCAGCTGATAAGCGCCAGCGATTGACACAGCGGTCATTCGGCAGCAGCGGCATCGTGCAGTGCACTAAGCTAACCTAATAACTACGTCTCTCTCAGTGCCTGGATTCCTCCTGCGGAGTTCTGGCCACCGAGTGCCCTCGGACGATCGCAAGGATTATGGACAGTAAGGCCCGTGTTTTACTGCCTGAAAAGAGGCAACTGCGCAGCCCGTCTGGATGGTGGGAACTTAACGTAAGCACCTACTCCATGGACACGAGTCTTGGAGCAGATAAGCGCCTGCGATCGACACAATGGTCATTCGGCAGCAGCGGCATCGTGCAGTGCACAAAGCTAACTTAATAACTACGTCTCTCTCAGCAGCTGGATTCCTCCTGCGGAGTTCTGGCCACCGCGTGCCCTCTGACGATCGCAAGGATTATGGACAATAAGGTCCTTGTTTGTACTGTCTGAAAAGAGGAAACTGCGCAGCCCGTCTCAATGGCGGGAACTAAACGTAAGCACCTACACCGTGGACACGCGTCTTGGAGCAGATAAGCGCCAGCGATCGACACAGCGGTCATTCGGCAGCAGCGGCATCGTGCAGTGCACTAAGCTAACCTAATAACTACGTCTCTCTCAGCAGCTGGATTCCTCCTGCGGAGTTCTGGCCACCGGGTGCCCTCGGACGATCGCAAAGATTACGGACAATAAGGTCCGTGTTTGTACTGCCATAAAAGAGGCAACTGCGCAGCCCGTCTGGATGATGGGAACTAAACGTAAGCACCTACTCCGTGGACACGCGTCTTGGAGCAGATAAGCGCCAGCGACCGACACAACGGTCATTCGGCAGCAGCGGCATCGTGCAGTGCACAAATCTATCCTAATAACTACGTCTCTCTCAGCAGCTGGATTCCTGTTGCGGAGTTCTCGCCAACGCGTGCCCTAGGACGATAGCAAGGATTAAGGACACTAAGGTCCGAGTTTGTACTGCCTGAAAAGAGGCAACTGCGCAGCCCGTCTGGATGGTGGGAACTAAACGTAAGCACCTACACCATGGACACGCGTCTTGGAGCAGATAAGCGCCAGCGATCGACACAACGGTCATTCGGCAGCAGCGGCATCGTGCAGTGCACAAATCTAACCTAATAACTACGTCTCTCTCAGCAGCTGGATTCCTTCTGCGGAGTTCTGGCCACCGCGTGCCCTCGGACGATCGCAAGGATTACGGACAATAAGGTCCGAGTTTGTACTGCCTGAAAAGAGGCCACTGCGCAGCTCGTCTGGATGGTGGGAACTGAACGTAAGCACCTACACCATGGACACGCGTCTTGGAGCAGATAAGCGCCAGCGATCGACACAGCGGTCATTCGGCAGCAGCGGCATCATGCAGTGCACAAAGCTAACCTAATAACTACGTCTCTCTCAGCAGCTGGATTCCTCCTGCGGAGCTCTGGCCACCGCGTGTCCTCGGACGATCGCAAGGATTAAGGACCCTAAGGTCCGTGTTTGTACTGCCATAAAAGAGGCAACTGCGCAGCCCGTCTGTATGATGGGAACTAAACGTAAGCAGCTGCACCGTGGACACGCGTCTTGGAGCAGATAAGCGCCAGCGATCGACACAGCGGTCATTCGGCAGCAGCCGCATCGTGCAGTGCACGAAGCTAACCTAATAACTGCGTCTCTCTCAGCAGCTGGATTCCTGTTGCGGAGCTCTGGCCACCGCGTGTCCTCGGACGATCGCAAGGATTAAGGACCCTAAGATCCGTGTTTGTACTGCCTGAAAAAAGGCAACTGCGCAGCACGTCTGGATGGTGGGAACTAAACGTAAGCACCTACACCGTGGACACGCGTCTTGGAGCAGATAAGCGCCAGCGATCGTCACAGCGGTCATTCGGCAGCAGCCGCATCGTGCAGTGCACGAAGCTAACCTAATAACTACGTCCCTCTCAGCAGCTGGATTCCTGTTGCGGAGTTCTGGCCACCGCGTGCCCTAGGACGATAGCAAGGTATAAGGACACTAAGGTCCGTGTTTATACTGCCTGAAAAGAGGCAACTGAGCAGCCCGTCTGGATGATGGAAACTAAACGCAAGCACCTACACCATGAACACGCGTCTTGCAGCTGATAAGCGCCAGCGATCGACACAGCGGTCGTTCGGCAGCAGCGGCATCGTGCAGTGCACTAAGCTAACCTAATAACTACGTCTCTCTCAGTACCTGGATTCCTCCTGCAGAGATCTGGCCACCGAGTGCCCTCGGACGATCGCAAGGATTATGGACAATAAGGTCCGTGTTTGTACTGCCATAAAAGAGGCAACTGCGCAGCCCGTCTGGATGATGGGAACTAAACGTAAGCACCTACTCCGTGGACACGCGTCTTGGAGCAGATCAGCGCCAGCGACCGACACAACGGTCATTCGGCAGCAGCGGCATCGTGCAGTGCACAAAGCTAACTTAATAACTACGTCTCTCTCAGCAGCTGGATTCTTCCTGCAGAGTTCTGGCCACCGAGTTCCCTCGGACGATCGCAAGGATTATGGACAATAAGGTCCGAGTTTGTACTGCCTGAAAAGAGGCAACTGCGCAGCCCGTCTGGATGGTGGGAACTAAACGTAAGCACCTACACCGTGGACACTCGTCTTGCAGCTGATAAGCGCCAGCGATTGACACAGCGGTCATTCGGCAGCAGCGGCATCGTGCAGTGCACTAAGCTAACCTAATAACTACGTCTCTCTCAGTGCCTGGATTCCTCCTGCGGAGTTCTGGCCACCGAGTGCCCTCGGACGATCGCAAGGATTATGGACAGTAAGGCCCGTGTTTTACTGCCTGAAAAGAGGCAACTGCGCAGCCCGTCTGGATGGTGGGAACTTAACGTAAGCACCTACTCCATGGACACGAGTCTTGGAGCAGATAAGCGCCTGCGATCGACACAATGGTCATTCGGCAGCAGCGGCATCGTGCAGTGCACAAAGCTAACTTAATAACTACGTCTCTCTCAGCAGCTGGATTCCTCCTGCGGAGTTCTGGCCACCGCGTGCCCTCTGACGATCGCAAGGATTATGGACAATAAGGTCCTTGTTTGTACTGTCTGAAAAGAGGAAACTGCGCAGCCCGTCTCAATGGCGGGAACTAAACGTAAGCACCTACACCGTGGACACGCGTCTTGGAGCAGATAAGCGCCAGCGATCGACACAGCGGTCATTCGGCAGCAGCGGCATCGTGCAGTGCACTAAGCTAACCTAATAACTACGTCTCTCTCAGCAGCTGGATTCCTCCTGCGGAGTTCTGGCCACCGGGTGCCCTCGGACGATCGCAAAGATTACGGACAATAAGGTCCGTGTTTGTACTGCCATAAAAGAGGCAACTGCGCAGCCCGTCTGGATGATGGGAACTAAACGTAAGCACCTACTCCGTGGACACGCGTCTTGGAGCAGATAAGCGCCAGCGACCGACACAACGGTCATTCGGCAGCAGCGGCATCGTGCAGTGCACAAATCTATCCTAATAACTACGTCTCTCTCAGCAGCTGGATTCCTGTTGCGGAGTTCTCGCCAACGCGTGCCCTAGGACGATAGCAAGGATTAAGGACACTAAGGTCCGAGTTTGTACTGCCTGAAAAGAGGCAACTGCGCAGCCCGTCTGGATGGTGGGAACTAAACGTAAGCACCTACACCATGGACACGCGTCTTGGAGCAGATAAGCGCCAGCGATCGACACAGCGGTCATTCGGCAGCAGCGGCATCGTGCAGTGCACAAATCTAACCTAATAACTACGTCTCTCTCAGCAGCTGGATTCCTTCTGCGGAGTTCTGGCCACCGCGTGCCCTCGGACGATCGCAAGGATTACGGACAATAAGGTCCGAGTTTGTACTGCCTGAAAAGAGGCCACTGCGCAGCTCGTCTGGATGGTGGGAACTGAACGTAAGCACCTACACCATGGACACGCGTCTTGGAGCAGATAAGCGCCAGCGATCGACACAGCGGTCATTCGGCAGCAGCGGCATCATGCAGTGCACAAAGCTAACCTAATAACTACGTCTCTCTCAGCAGCTGGATTCCTCCTGCGGAGCTCTGGCCACCGCGTGTCCTCGGACGATCGCAAGGATTAAGGACCCTAAGGTCCGTGTTTGTACTGCCATAAAAGAGGCAACTGCGCAGCCCGTCTGTATGATGGGAACTAAACGTAAGCAGCTGCACCGTGGACACGCGTCTTGGAGCAGATAAGCGCCAGCGATCGACACAGCGGTCATTCGGCAGCAGCCGCATCGTGCAGTGCACGAAGCTAACCTAATAACTACGTCCCTCTCAGCAGCTGGATTCCTGTTGCGGAGTTCTGGCCACCGCGTGCCCTAGGACGATAGCAAGGTATAAGGACACTAAGGTCCGTGTTTATACTGCCTGAAAAGAGGCAACTGAGCAGCCCGTCTGGATGATGGAAACTAAACGCAAGCACCTACACCATGAACACGCGTCTTGCAGCTGATAAGCGCCAGCGATCGACACAGCGGTCGTTCGGCAGCAGCGGCATCGTGCAGTGCACTAAGCTAACCTAATAACTACGTCTCTCTCAGTACCTGGATTCCTCCTGCAGAGATCTGGCCACCGAGTGCCCTCGGACGATCGCAAGGATTATGGACAATAAGGTCCGTGTTTGTACTGCCATAAAAGAGGCAACTGCGCAGCCCGTCTGGATGATGGGAACTAAACGTAAGCAGCTACACCGTGGACACGCGTCTTGGAGCAGATAAGCGCCAGCGATCGACACAGCGGTCATTCGGCAGCAGCGGCATCGTGCAGTGCACAAAGCTAACTTAATAACTACGTCTCTCTCAGCAGCTGGATTCCTCCTGCAGAGTTCTGGCCACCGAGTGCCCTCGGACGATCGCAAGGATTATGGACAATAAGGTCCGTGTTTGTACTGCCATAAAAGAGGCAACTGCGCAGCCCGTCTGGATGATGGGAACTAAACGTAAGCAGCTACACCGTGGACACGCGTCTTGGAGCAGATAAGCGCCAGTATCGACACAGCGGTCATTCGGCAGCAGCGGCATCGTGCAGTGCACAAAGATAACCTAATAACTATGTCTCTCTCAGCAGCTGGATTCCTCCTGCGGAGTTCTGGCCACCGCGTGCCCTCGGACGACCGCAAGGATTATGGACAATAAGGTCCGTGTTTGTACTGCCTGAAAAGAGGCAACTGCGCAGCCCGTCCGGATGGTGGGAACTAAACGTAAGCACCTACACCGTGGACACGCGTCTTGGAGCAGATAAGCGGCAGCGATCGACACCGCGGTCATTCGGCAGCAGCGGCATCGTGCAGTCCACAATGCTAACCTAATAACTACGTCTCTCTCAGCAGCTAGATTACTCCTGCGGAGTTCTAGGCACCGCGTGCCCTCGGACGATCGCAAGGGTTATGAAAAATAAGGTCCGTGTTTGTACTGTCTGAAAAGAGGCAACTGCGCAGCCCGTCTCAATGGTGGGAACTAAACGTAAGCACCTACACCGTGGACACGCGTCTTGGAGCAGATAAGCGCCAGCGATCGACACAGCGGTCATTCGGCAGCAGCGGCATCGTGCAGTGCACTAAGCTAACCTAATAACTACGTCTCTCTCAGTAGCTGGATTCCTCCTGCGGAGTTCTGTCCACCGAGTGCTCCGGACGATCGCAAGGATTATGGACAGTAAGGCCCGTGTATTACTGCCTGAAAAAAGGCAACTGCGCAGCCCGTCTGGATGGTGGGAACTTAACGTAAGCACCTACTCCGTGGACACGCGTCTTGGAGCAGATCAGCGCCAGCGACCGACACAACGGTCATTCGGCAGCAGCGGCATCGTGCAGTGCACAAAGCTAACTTAATAACTACGTCTCTCTCAGCAGCTGGATTCTTCCTGCAGAGTTCTGGCCACCGAGTTCCCTCGGACGATCGCAAGGATTATGGACAATAAGGTCCGAGTTTGTACTGCCTGAAAAGAGGCAACTGCGCAGCCCGTCTGGATGGTGGGAACTAAACGTAAGCACCTACACCATGGACACGCGTCTTGGAGCAGATAAGCGCCAGCGATCGACACAGCGGTCATTCGGCAGCAGCGGCATCGTGCAGTGCACAAAGCTAACCTAATAACTACGTCTCTCTCAGCAGCTGGATTCCTCCTGCGGAGCTCTGGCCACCGCGTGTCCTCGGACGATCGCAAGGATTAAGGACCCTAAGATCCGTGTTTGTGCTGCCTGAAAAGAGGCAACTGCGCAGCCCGTCTGGATGGTGGGAACTAAACGTAAGCACCTCCACCGTGAACACGCGTCTTGCAGCTGATAAGCGCCAGCGATCGACACAGCGGTCGTTCGGCAGAAGCGGCATCGTGCAGTGCACTAAGCTAACCTAATAACTACGTCTCTCTCAGTACCTGGATTCCTCCTGCAGAGATCTGGCCACCGAGTGCCCTCGGACGATCGCAAGGATTATGGGCAATATGGTCCGTGTTTGTACTGCCTGAAAAGAGGCAACTGCGCAGCCCGTCAGGATGGTGGGAACTTAACGTAAGCACCTACTCTGTGGACACGCGTCTTGCAGCTGATAAGCGCCAGCGATTGACACAGCGGTCATTTGGCAGCAGCGGCATCGTGCAGTGCACTAAGCTAACCTAATAACTACGTCTCTCTCAGTACCTGGATTCCTCCTGCAGAGATCTGGCCACCGAGTGCCCTCGGACGATCGCAAGGATTATGGACAATAAGGTCCGTGTTTGTACTGCCATAAAAGAGGCAACTGCGCAGCCCGTCTGGATGATGGGAACTAAACGTAAGCAGCTACACCGTGGACACGCGTCTTGGAGCAGATAAGCGCCAGCGATCGACACAGCGGTCATTCGGCAGCAGCGGCATCGTGCAGTGCACAAAGCTAACTTAATAACTACGTCTCTCTCAGCAGCTGGATTCCTCCTGCAGAGTTCTGGCCACCGAGTGCCCTCGGACGATCGCAAGGATTATGGACAATAAGGTCCGTGTTTGTACTGCCATAAAAGAGGCAACTGCGCAGCCCGTCTGGATGATGGGAACTAAACGTAAGCAGCTACACCGTGGACACGCGTCTTGGAGCAGATAAGCGCCAGTATCGACACAGCGGTCATTCGGCAGCAGCGGCATCGTGCAGTGCACAAAGATAACCTATTAACTATGTCTCTCTCAGCAGCTGGATTCCTCCTGCGGAGTTCTGGCCACCGCGTGCCCTCGGACGACCGCAAGGATTATGGACAATAAGGTCCGTGTTTGTACTGCCTGAAAAGAGGCAACTGCGCAGCCCGTCCGGATGGTGGGAACTAAACGTAAGCACCTACACCGTGAACACGCGTCTTGCAGCTGATAAGCGCCAGCGATCGACACAGCGGTCGTTCGGCAGAAGCGGCATCGTGCAGTGCACTAAGCTAACCTAATAACTACGTCTCTCTCAGTACCTGGATTCCTCCTGCAGAGATCTGGCCACCGAGTGCCCTCGGACGATCGCAAGGATTATGGGCAATATGGTCCGTGTTTGTACTGCCTGAAAAGAGGCAACTGCGCAGCCCGTCAGGATGGTGGGAACTTAACGTAAGCACCTACTCTGTGGACACGCGTCTTGCAGCTGATAAGCGCCAGCGATTGACACAGCGGTCATTTGGCAGCAGCGGCATCGTGCAGTGCACTAAGCTAACCTAATAACTACGTCTCTCTCAGTACCTGGATTCCTCCTGCGGAGTTCTGGCCACCGAGTGCCCTCGGACGATCGCAAGGATTATGGACAGTAAGGCCCGTGTTTTACTGCCTGAAAAGAGGCAACTGCGCAGCCCGTCTGGATGGTGGGAACTTAACGTAAGCACCTACTCCGTGGACACGAGTCGTGGAGCAGATAAGCGCCAGCGATCGACACAACGGTCATTCGGCAGCAGCGGCTTCGTGCAGTGCACAAAGTTAACTTAATAACTACGTCTCTCTCAGCAGCTGGATTCCTCGTGCAGAGTTCTGGCCACCAAGTGCCCTAGGTCAATCGCAAGGATTATGGACAGTAAGGTCCGTGTTTGTACTGCCTGAAAGGAGGCAACTGCGCAGCCCGTCTGGATTGTGGGAACTAAACGTAAGCACCCACACCGTGAACACGCGTCTTGGAGCAGATAAGCGCCAGCGATCGACACAGCGGTCATTCGGCAGCAGCGGCATCGTGCAGTGCACAAAGCTAACCTAATAACTACGTCTCTCTCAGCAGCTGGATTCCTCCTGCGGAGCTCTGGCCACCGCGTGCCCTCGGACGATCGCAAGGATTAAGGACCCTAAGGTCCGTGTTTGTACTGCCATAAAAGAGGCAACTGCGCAGCCCGTCTGTATGATGGGAACTAAACGTAAGCAGCTGCACCGTGGACACGCGTCTTGGAGCAGATAAGCGCCAGCGATCGACACAGCGGTCATTCGGCAGCAGCCGCATCGTGCAGTGCACGAAGCTAACCTAATAACTACGTCTCTCTCAGCAGCTGGATTCCTGTTGCGGAGCTCTGGCCACCGCGTGTCCTCGGACGATCGCAAGGATTAAGGACCCTAAGATCCGTGTTTGTACTGCCTGAAAAAAGGCAACTGCGCAGCACGTCTGGATGGTGGGAACTAAACGTAAGCACCTACACCGTGGACACGCGTCTTGGAGCAGATAAGCGCCAGCGATCGTCACAGCGGTCATTCGGCAGCAGCCGCATCGTGCAGTGCACGAAGCTAACCTAATAACTACGTCCCTCTCAGCAGCTGGATTCCTGTTGCGGAGTTCTGGCCACCGCGTGCCCTAGGACGATAGCAAGGTATAAGGACACTAAGGTCCGTGTTTATACTGCCTGAAAAGAGGCAACTGAGCAGCCCGTCTGGATGATGGAAACTAAACGCAAGCACCTACACCATGAACACGCGTCTTGCAGCTGATAAGCGCCAGCGATCGACACAGCGGTCGTTCGGCAGCAGCGGCATCGTGCAGTGCACTAAGCTAACCTAATAACTACGTCTCTCTCAGTACCTGGATTCCTCCTGCAGAGATCTGGCCACCGAGTGCCCTCGGACGATCGCAAGGATTATGGACAATAAGGTCCGTGTTTGTACTGCCATAAAAGAGGCAACTGCGCAGCCCGTCTGGATGATGGGAACTAAACGTAAGCACCTACTCCGTGGACACGCGTCTTGGAGCAGATCAGCGCCAGCGACCGACACAACGGTCATTCGGCAGCAGCGGCATCGTGCAGTGCACAAAGCTAACTTAATAACTACGTCTCTCTCAGCAGCTGGATTCCTCCTGCAGAGTTCTGGCCACCGAGTGCCCTCGGACGATCGCAAGGATTATGGACAATAAGGTCCGAGTTTGTACTGCCTGAAAAGAGGCAACTGCGCAGCCCGTCTGGATGGTGGGAACTAAACGTAAGCACCTACACCGTGGACACGCGTCTTGCAGCAGATAAGCGCCAGCGATCGACACAGCGGTCATTCGGCAGCAGCGGCATCGTGCAGTGCACTAAGCTAACCTAATAACTACGTCTCTCTCAGCTGCCTGGATTCCTCCTGCGGAGTTCTGGCCACCGCGTGCCCTCGGACGATCGCAAGGATTATGGACAGTAAGGTCCGTGTTTTACTGCCTGAAAAGAGGCAACTGCGCAGCCCGTCTGGATGGTGGGAACTAAACGTAAGCACCTACACCATGGACACGCGTCTTGGAGCAGATAAGCGCCAGCGATCGACACAGCGGTCATTCGGCAGCAGCGGCATCGTGCAGTGCACAAAGCTAACTTAATAACTACGTCTCTCTCAGCAGCTGGATTCCTCCTGCGGAGTTCTGGCCACCGCGTGCCCTCGGACGATCGCAAGGATTATGGACAATAAGGTCCGTGTTTGTACTGTCTGAAAAGAGGCAACTGCGCAGCCCGTCTCAATGGTGGGAACTAAACGTAAGCACCTACACCATGGACACGCGTCTTGGAGCAGATAAGCGCCAGCGATCGACACAGCGGTCATTCGGCAGCAGCGGCATCGTGCAGTGCACAAAGCTAACCTAATAACTACGTCTCTCTCAGCAGCTGGATTCCTCCTGCGGAGTTCTGGCCACCGCGTGCCCTCGGACGATCGCAAGGATTACGGACAATAAGGTCCGTGTTTGTACTGCCATAAAAGAGGCAACTGCGCAGCCCGTCTGGATGATGGGAACTAAACGTAAGCACCTACTCCGTGGACACGCGTCTTGGAGCAGATAAGCGCCAGCGACCGACACAACGGTCATTCGGCAGCAGCGGCATCGTGCAGTGCACAAATCTATCCTAATAACTACGTCTCTCTCAGCAGCTGGATTCCTGTTGCGGAGTTCTCGCCAACGCGTGCCCTAGGACGATAGCAAGGATTAAGGACACTAAGGTCCGAGTTTGTACTGCCTGAAAAGAGGCAACTGCGCAGCCCGTCTGGATGGTGGGAACTAAACGTAAGCACCTACACCATGGACACGCGTCTTGGAGCAGATAAGCGCCAGCGATCGACACAACGGTCATTCGGCAGCAGCGGCATCGTGCAGTGCACAAATCTAACCTAATAACTACGTCTCTCTCAGCAGCTGGATTCCTTCTGCGGAGTTCTGGCCACCGCGTGCCCTCGGACGATCGCAAGGATTACGGACAATAAGGTCCGAGTTTGTACTGCCTGAAAAGAGGCCACTGCGCAGCTCGTCTGGATGGTGGGAACTGAACGTAAGCACCTACACCATGGACACGCGTCTTGGAGCAGATAAGCGCCAGCGATCGACACAGCGGTCATTCGGCAGCAGCGGCATCATGCAGTGCACAAAGCTAACCTAATAACTACGTCTCTCTCAGCAGCTGGATTCCTCCTGCGGAGCTCTGGCCACCGCGTGTCCTCGGACGATCGCAAGGATTAAGGACCCTAAGGTCCGTGTTTGTACTGCCATGAAAAGAGGCAACTGCGCAGCCCGTCTGTATGATGGGAACTAAACGTAAGCAGCTGCACCGTGGACACGCGTCTTGGAGCAGATAAGCGCCAGCGATCGACACAGCGGTCATTCGGCAGCAGCCGCATCGTGCAGTGCACGAAGCTAACCTAATAACTACGTCCCTCTCAGCAGCTGGATTCCTGTTGCGGAGTTCTGGCCACCGCGTGCCCTAGGACGATAGCAAGGTATAAGGACACTAAGGTCCGTGTTTATACTGCCTGAAAAGAGGCAACTGAGCAGCCCGTCTGGATGATGGAAACTAAACGCAAGCACCTACACCATGAACACGCGTCTTGCAGCTGATAAGCGCCAGCGATCGACACAGCGGTCGTTCGGCAGCAGCGGCATCGTGCAGTGCACTAAGCTAACCTAATAACTACGTCTCTCTCAGTACCTGGATTCCTCCTGCAGAGATCTGGCCACCGAGTGCCCTCGGACGATCGCAAGGATTATGGACAATAAGGTCCGTGTTTGTACTGCCATAAAAGAGGCAACTGCGCAGCCCGTCTGGATGATGGGAACTAAACGTAAGCAGCTACACCGTGGACACGCGTCTTGGAGCAGATAAGCGCCAGCGATCGACACAGCGGTCATTCGGCAGCAGCGGCATCGTGCAGTGCACAAAGCTAACTTAATAACTACGTCTCTCTCAGCAGCTGGATTCCTCCTGCAGAGTTCTGGCCACCGAGTGCCCTCGGACGATCGCAAGGTATTATGGACAATAAGGTCCGTGTTTGTACTGCCATAAAAGAGGCAACTGCGCAGCCCGTCTGGATGATGGGAACTAAACGTAAGCAGCTACACCGTGGACACGCGTCTTGGAGCAGATAAGCGCCAGTATCGACACAGCGGTCATTCGGCAGCAGCGGCATCGTGCAGTGCACAAAGATAACCTAATAACTATGTCTCTCTCAGCAGCTGGATTCCTCCTGCGGAGTTCTGGCCACCGCGTGCCCTCGGACGACCGCAAGGATTATGGACAATAAGGTCCGTGTTTGTACTGCCTGAAAAGAGGCAACTGCGCAGCCCGTCCGGATGGTGGGAACTAAACGTAAGCACCTACACCGTGGACACGCGTCTTGGAGCAGATAAGCGGCAGCGATCGACACCGCGGTCATTCGGCAGCAGCGGCATCGTGCAGTCCACAATGCTAACCTAATAACTACGTCTCTCTCAGCAGCTAGATTACTCCTGCGGAGTTCTAGGCACCGCGTGCCCTCGGACGATCGCAAGGGTTATGAAAAATAAGGTCCGTGTTTGTACTGTCTGAAAAGAGGCAACTGCGCAGCCCGTCTCAATGGTGGGAACTAAACGTAAGCACCTACACCGTGGACACGCGTCTTGGAGCAGATAAGCGCCAGCGATCGACACAGCGGTCATTCGGCAGCAGCGGCATCGTGCAGTGCACTAAGCTAACCTAATAACTACGTCTCTCTCAGTAGCTGGATTCCTCCTGCGGAGTTCTGTCCACCGAGTGCTCCGGACGATCGCAAGGATTATGGACAGTAAGGCCCGTGTATTACTGCCTGAAAAAAGGCAACTGCGCAGCCCGTCTGGATGGTGGGAACTTAACGTAAGCACCTACTCCGTGGACACGCGTCTTGGAGCAGATCAGCGCCAGCGACCGACACAACGGTCATTCGGCAGCAGCGGCATCGTGCAGTGCACAAAGCTAACTTAATAACTACGTCTCTCTCAGCAGCTGGATTCTTCCTGCAGAGTTCTGGCCACCGAGTTCCCTCGGACGATCGCAAGGATTATGGACAATAAGGTCCGAGTTTGTACTGCCTGAAAAGAGGCAACTGCGCAGCCCGTCTGGATGGTGGGAACTAAACGTAAGCACCTACACCATGGACACGCGTCTTGGAGCAGATAAGCGCCAGCGATCGACACAGCGGTCATTCGGCAGCAGCGGCATCGTGCAGTGCACAAAGCTAACCTAATAACTACGTCTCTCTCAGCAGCTGGATTCCTCCTGCGGAGCTCTGGCCACCGCGTGTCCTCGGACGATCGCAAGGATTAAGGACCCTAAGATCCGTGTTTGTGCTGCCTGAAAAGAGGCAACTGCGCAGCCCGTCTGGATGGTGGGAACTAAACGTAAGCACCTCCACCGTGAACACGCGTCTTGCAGCTGATAAGCGCCAGCGATCGACACAGCGGTCGTTCGGCAGAAGCGGCATCGTGCAGTGCACTAAGCTAACCTAATAACTACGTCTCTCTCAGTACCTGGATTCCTCCTGCAGAGATCTGGCCACCGAGTGCCCTCGGACGATCGCAAGGATTATGGGCAATATGGTCCGTGTTTGTACTGCCTGAAAAGAGGCAACTGCGCAGCCCGTCAGGATGGTGGGAACTTAACGTAAGCACCTACTCTGTGGACACGCGTCTTGCAGCTGATAAGCGCCAGCGATTGACACAGCGGTCATTTGGCAGCAGCGGCATCGTGCAGTGCACTAAGCTAACCTAATAACTACGTCTCTCTCAGTACCTGGATTCCTCCTGCAGAGATCTGGCCACCGAGTGCCCTCGGACGATCGCAAGGATTATGGACAATAAGGTCCGTGTTTGTACTGCCATAAAAGAGGCAACTGCGCAGCCCGTCTGGATGATGGGAACTAAACGTAAGCAGCTACACCGTGGACACGCGTCTTGGAGCAGATAAGCGCCAGCGATCGACACAGCGGTCATTCGGCAGCAGCGGCATCGTGCAGTGCACAAAGCTAACTTAATAACTACGTCTCTCTCAGCAGCTGGATTCCTCCTGCAGAGTTCTGGCCACCGAGTGCCCTCGGACGATCGCAAGGATTATGGACAATAAGGTCCGTGTTTGTACTGCCATAAAAGAGGCAACTGCGCAGCCCGTCTGGATGATGGGAACTAAACGTAAGCAGCTACACCGTGGACACGCGTCTTGGAGCAGATAAGCGCCAGTATCGACACAGCGGTCATTCGGCAGCAGCGGCATCGTGCAGTGCACAAAGATAACCTATTAACTATGTCTCTCTCAGCAGCTGGATTCCTCCTGCGGAGTTCTGGCCACCGCGTGCCCTCGGACGACCGCAAGGATTATGGACAATAAGGTCCGTGTTTGTACTGCCTGAAAAGAGGCAACTGCGCAGCCCGTCCGGATGGTGGGAACTAAACGTAAGCACCTACACCGTGAACACGCGTCTTGCAGCTGATAAGCGCCAGCGATCGACACAGCGGTCGTTCGGCAGAAGCGGCATCGTGCAGTGCACTAAGCTAACCTAATAACTACGTCTCTCTCAGTACCTGGATTCCTCCTGCAGAGATCTGGCCACCGAGTGCCCTCGGACGATCGCAAGGATTATGGGCAATATGGTCCGTGTTTGTACTGCCTGAAAAGAGGCAACTGCGCAGCCCGTCAGGATGGTGGGAACTTAACGTAAGCACCTACTCTGTGGACACGCGTCTTGCAGCTGATAAGCGCCAGCGATTGACACAGCGGTCATTTGGCAGCAGCGGCATCGTGCAGTGCACTAAGCTAACCTAATAACTACGTCTCTCTCAGTACCTGGATTCCTCCTGCGGAGTTCTGGCCACCGAGTGCCCTCGGACGATCGCAAGGATTATGGACAGTAAGGCCCGTGTTTTACTGCCTGAAAAGAGGCAACTGCGCAGCCCGTCTGGATGGTGGGAACTTAACGTAAGCACCTACTCCGTGGACACGAGTCGTGGAGCAGATAAGCGCCAGCGATCGACACAACGGTCATTCGGCAGCAGCGGCTTCGTGCAGTGCACAAAGTTAACTTAATAACTACGTCTCTCTCAGCAGCTGGATTCCTCGTGCAGAGTTCTGGCCACCAAGTGCCCTAGGTCAATCGCAAGGATTATGGACAGTAAGGTCCGTGTTTGTACTGCCTGAAAGGAGGCAACTGCGCAGCCCGTCTGGATTGTGGGAACTAAACGTAAGCACCCACACCGTGAACACGCGTCTTGGAGCAGATAAGTGCCAGCGATCGACACAACGGTCATTCGGCAGCAGCGGCATTGTGCAGTGCACAAAGCTAACTTAATAACTACGTCTCTCTCAGCAGCTGGATTCCTCCTGCGGAGTTCTGGCCACCGCGTGCCCTCTGACGATCGCAAGGATTATGGACAATAAGGTCCTTGTTTGTACTGTCTGAAAAGAGGAAACTGCGCAGCCCGTCTCAATGGCGGGAACTAAACGTAAGCACCTACACCGTGGACACGCGTCTTGGAGCAGATAAGCGGCAGCGATCGACACAGCGGTCATTCGGCAGCAGCGGCATCGTGCAGTACACTAAGCTAACCTAATAACTACGTCTCTCTCAGTAGCTGGATTCCTCCTGCGGAGTTCTGGCCACCGAGTGCCCTCGGACGATCGCAAGGATTATGGACAATAAGGTCCGTGTTTGTACTGCCTGAAAAGAGGCAACTGCGCAGCCCGTCTGGATGGTGGGAACTAAACGTAAGCACCTACACCGTGGACACGCGTCTTGGAGCAGATAAGCGCCAGCGATCGACACAGCGGTCATTCGGCAGCAGCGGCATCGTGCAGTGCACAAATCTAACCTAATAACTACGTCTCTCTCAGCAGCTGGATTCCTCCTGCGGAGTTCTGGCCACCGGGTGCCCTCGGACGATCGCAAAGATTACGGACAATAAGGTCCGAGTTTGTACTGCCTGAAAAGAGGCCACTGCGAAGCTCGTCTGGATGGTGGGAACTGAACGTAAGCACCTACACCATGGACACGCGTCTTGGAGCAGATAAGCGCCAGCGATCGACACAGCGGTCATTCGGCAGCAGCCGCATCGTGCAGTGCACGAAGCTAACCTAATAACTACGTCTCTCTCAGCAGCTGGATTCCTGTTGCGGAGTTCTGGCCACCGCGTGCCCTAGGACGATAGCAAGGATTAAGGACACTAAGGTCCGTGTTTATACTGCCTGAAAAGAGGCAACTGCGCAGCCCGTCTGGATGATGGAAACTAAACGCAAGCACCTACACCGTGAACACGCGTCTTGTAGCTGATAAGCGCCAGCGATCGACACAGCGGTCATTCGGCAGCAGCGGCATCGTGCAGTGCACAAAGCTAACTTAATAACTACGTCTCTCTCAGCAGCTGGATTCCTCCTGCAGAGTTCTGGCCACCGAGTGCCCTCGGACGATCGCAAGGATTATGGACAATAAGGTCCGTGTTTGTACTGCCTGAAAAGAGGCAACTGCGCAGCCCGTCTGGATGGTGGGAACTAAACGTAAGCAACTACACCATGGACACGCGTCTTGGAGCAGATAAGCTCCAGCGATCGACACAGCGGTCATTCGGCAGCAGCGGCATCGTGCAGTGCACAAATCTAACCTAATAACTACGTCTCTCTCAGCAGCTGGATTCCTCCTGCGGAGTTCTGGCCACCGCGTGCCCTCGGACGATCGCAAGGATTACGGACAATAAGGTCCGAGTTTGTACTGCCTGAAAAGAGGCCACTGCGCAGCTCGTCTGGATGGTGGGAACTGAACGTAAGCACCTACACCATGGACACGCGTCTTGGAGCAGATAAGCGCCAGCGATCGACACAGCGGTCATTCGGCAGCAGCGGCATCATGCAGTGCACAAAGCTAACCTAATAACTACGTCTCTCTCAGCAGCTGGATTCCTCCTGCGGAGTTCTGGCCACCGCGTGCCCTCGGACGATCGCAAGGATTACGGACAATAAGGTCCGAGTTTGTACTGCCTGAAAAGAGGCCACTGCGCAGCTCGTCTGGATGGTGGGAACTGAACGTAAGCACCTACACCGTGGACACGCGTCTTGGAGCAGATAAGCGCCAGCGATCGACACAGCGGTCATTCGGCAGCAGCAGCATCATGCAGTGCACAAAGCTAACCTAATAACTACGTCGCTCTCAGCAGCCGGATTGCTCCTGCAGAGTTCTGGCCACCGCGTGCCCTCGGACGACCGCAAGGATTATGGACAATAAGGTCCGTGTTTGTACTGCCTGAAAAGAGGAAACTGCGCAGCCCGTCTGGATGGTGGGAACTAAACGTAAGCACCTACACCGTGGACACGCGTCTTGGAGCAGATAAGCGGCAGCGATCGACACCACGGTCATTCGGCAGCAGCGGCATCGTGCAGTGCACAATGCTAACCTAATAACTACGTCTCTCTCAGCAGCTGGATTACTCCTGCGGAGGTCTGGCCACCGCGTGCCCTCGGACGATCGCAAGGGTTATGAAAAATAAGGTCCGTGTTTGTACTGTCTGAAAAGAGCCAACAGCGCAGCCCGTCTTAATGGTGGGAACTAAACGTAAGCACCTACACCGTGGACACGCGTCTTGGAGCAGATAAGCGCCAGCGATCGACACAGCGGTCATTCGGCAGCAGCGGCATCGTGCAGTGCACTAAGCTAACCTAATAACTACGTCTCTCTCAGTAGCTGGATTCCTCCTGCGGAGTTCTGTCCACCGAGTGCTCCGGACGATCGCAAGGATTATGGACAGTAAGGCCCGTGTATTACTGCCTGAAAAAAGGCAACTGCGCAGCCCGTCTGGATGGTGGGAACTTAACGTAAGCACCTACTCCATGGACACGCGTCTTGGAGCAGATAAGCGCCAGCGACCGACACAACGGTCATTCGGCAGCAGCGGCATCGTGCAGTGCACAAAGCTAACTTAATAACTACGTCTCTCTCAGCAGCTGGATTCTTCCTGCAGAGTTCTGGCCACCGAGTTCCCTCGGACGATCGCAAGGATTATGGACAATAAGGTCCGAGTTTGTACTGCCTGAAAAGAGGCCACTGCGCAGCTCGTCTGGGTGGTGTTAACTGAACGTAAGCACCTACACCATGGACACGCGTCTTGGAGCAGATAAGCGCCAGCGGACGACACAGCGGTCATTCGGCAGCAGCGGCATCATGCAGTGCACAAAGCTAACCTAATAACTACGTCTCTCTCAGCAGCTGGATTCCTCCTGCGGAGTTCTGGCCACCGCGTGCCCTCGGACGATCGCAAGGATTACGGACAATAAGGTCCGAGTTTGTACTGCCTGAAAAGAGGCCACTGCGCAGCTCGTCTGGATGGTGGGAACTGAACGTAAGCACCTACACCGTGGACACGCGTCTTGGAGCAGATAAGCGCCAGCGATCGACACAGCGGTCATTCGGCAGCAGCAGCATCATGCAGTGCACAAAGCTAACCTAATAACTACGTCGCTCTCAGCAGCCGGATTCCTCCTGCAGAGTTCTGGCCACCGCGTGCCCTCGGACGACCGCAAGGATTATGGACAATAAGGTCCGTGTTTGTACTGCCTGAAAAGAGGAAACTGCGCAGCCCGTCTGGATGGTGGGAACTAAACGTAAGCACCTACACCGTGGACACGCGTCTTGGAGCAGATAAGCGGCAGCGATCGACACCGCGGTCATTCGGCAGCAGCGGCATCGTGCAGTGAACAATGCTAACCTAATAACTACGTCTCTATCAGCAGCTGGATTACTCCTGCGGAGTTCTGGCCACCGCGTGCCCTCGGACGATCGCAAGGGTTATGAAAAATAAGGTCCGTGTTTGTACTGTCTGAAAAGAGCCAACTGCGCAGCCCGTCTTAATGGTGGGAACTAAACGTAAGCACCTACACCGTGGACACGCGTCTTTGAGCAGATAAGCGCCAGCGATCGACACAGCGGTCATTCGGCAGCAGCGGCATCGTGCAGTGCACTAAGCTAACCTAATAACTACGTCTCTCTCAGTAGCTGGATTCCTCCTGCGGAGTTCTGTCCACCGAGTGCTCCGGACGATCGCAAGGATTATGGACAGTAAGGCCCGTGTATTACTGCCTGAAAAAAGGCAACTGCGCAGCCCGTCTGGATGGTGGGAACTTAACGTAAGCACCTACTCCATGGACACGCGTCTTGGAGCAGATAAGCGCCAGCGACCGACACAACGGTCATTCGGCAGCAGCGGCATCGTGCAGTGCACAAAGCTAACTTAATAACTACGTCTCTCTCAGCAGCTGGATTCTTCCTGCAGAGTTCTGGCCACCGAGTTCCCTCGGACGATCGCAAGGATTATGGACAATAAGGTCCGAGTTTGTACTGCCTGAAAAGAGGCCACTGCGCAGCTCGTCTGGGTGGTGGGAACTGAACGTAAGCACCTACACCATGGACACGCGTCTTGGAGCAGATAAGCGCCAGTGGACGACACAGCGGTCATTCGGCAGCAGCGGCATCATGCAGTGCACAAAGCAAACCTAATAACTACGTCTCTCTCAGCAGCTGGATTCCTCCTGCGGAGCTCTGGCCACCGCGTGTCCTCGGACGATCGCAAGGATTATGGACAATAAGGTCCGAGTTTGTACTGCCTGAAAAGAGGCAACTGCGCAGCCCGTCTGGATGGTGGGAACTAAACGTAAGCACCTACACCGTGGACACGCGTCTTGGAGCAGATAAGCGCCAGCGATCGACACAGCGGTCATTCGGCAGCAGCGGTATCGTTCAGTGCACAAAGCTAACCTAATAACTACGTCTCTCTCAGCAGCTGGATTCCTCCTGCGGAGTTCTGGCCACCAAGTGCCCTAGGTCGATCGCAAGAATTATGGACAGTAAGGTCCGTGTTTGTACTGCCTGAAAGGAGGCAACTGCGCAGCCCGTCTGGATGGTGGGAACTAAACGTAAGCACCTACACCGTGAACACGCGTCTTGGAGCAGATAAACGCTAGCGATCGACACAACGGTCGTTCGGCAGCAGAGGCATCGTGCAGTGCACAAAGCTAACTTAATAACTACGTCTCTCTCAGCAGCTGGATTCCTGCTGCAGAGTTCTGGCCCCCGAGTGCCCTCGGACGATCGCAAGGATTATGGACAGTAAGGTCCGTGTTTTACTGCCTGAAAAGAGGCAACTGCGCAGCCCGTCTGGATGGTGGGAACTAAACGTAAGCACCTACGCCGTTTACACGCGTCTTGGAGCAGATAAGCGCCAGCGATCGACACAGCGGTCATTCGGCAGCAGCGGCATCGTGCAGTGCACAAAGCTAACCTAATAACTACGTCTCTCTCTGTAGCTGGATTCCTCCTGCGGAGTGCTGGCCACCGAGTGCCCTCGGACAAATCGCAAGGATTATGGAGAGTAAGGTTC
The DNA here is from genome assembly GCA_030143305.2 of Amblyomma americanum. Lineage (NCBI taxonomy): Eukaryota > Metazoa > Arthropoda > Arachnida > Ixodida > Ixodidae > Amblyomma > Amblyomma americanum. The sequence goes on along the minus strand of JARKHS020036785.1, from coordinate 272,742 downwards.
GTGTTTTACTGCCTGAAAAGAGGCAACTGCGCAGCCCGTCCGGATGGTGGGAACTTAACGTAAGCACCTACACCGTGGACACGCGTCTTGGTGCAGATAAGCGCCAGCGATCGACACAGCGGTCATTCGGCAGCAGCGGCATCGTGCAGTGGACAAAGCTAACCTAATAACTACGTCTCTCTCAGCAGCTGGATTACTCCTGCGGAGTTCTGGCCACCGCGTGCCCTCGGACGATCGCAAGGGTTATGGACAGTAAGGTCCGTGTTTTACTGCCTGAAAAGAGGCAACTGCGCAGCCTGTCTGGATGGTGGGAACTAAACATAAGCACCTACATCGTGGAAACGCGTCTTGGAGCAGATAAGCGCCAGCGATCGACGCAGCGGTCATTCGGCAGCAGCGGCATCGTGCAGTGCACAAAGCTAACCTAATAACTACGTCTCTTTCAGTAGCTGGATTCCTCCTGCGGAGTTCTGGCCACCGAGTGCCCTCGGACAACCGCAAGGACTATGGAGAGTAAGGTTCGTGTTTTACTGCCTGAAAAGAGGCAACTGCGCAGCCCGTCTGGATGGTGGAAACTTAACGTAAGCACCTACTCCGTGGACACGCGTCTTGGAGCAGATAAGCGCCAGCGATCGACACAACGGTCATGCGGCAGCAGCGGCATCGTGCAGTGCACAAAGCTAACCTAATAACTACGTCTCTCTCAGCAACTGGATTCCTCCTGCGGAGTTCTGGCCCCCGCGTGCCCTCGGACGATCGCAAGGATTATGGACCATAAGGACCGTGTTTGTACTGCCTGAAAAGAGGCAACTGCGCAGCCCGTCTCAATGGTGGGAACTAAACGTAAGCACCTACATCGTGGACACGCGTCTTGGAGCAGATAAGCGCCAGCGATCGACACAGCGGTTATTCGGAAGCAGCGGCATCGTGCAGTGCACTAAGCTTACCTAATAACTACGACTCTCTCAGTAGCTGGATTCCTCCTTGGAGTTCTGGCCACCGAGTGCCCTCGGACGATCGCAACGATTATGGACAGTAAGGCCCGTGTATTACAGCCTGAAAAGAGGCAACTGCGCAGCCCGTCTGGATGGTGGGAACTTAACGTAAGCACCTACTCCGTGGACACGCGTCTTGGAGCAGATAAGCGCCAGCGACCGACCCAACGGTCATTCGGCAGCAGCGGCATCGTGCAGTGCACAAAGCTAACTTAATAACTACGTCTCTCTCAGTAGCTGGATTCTTCCTGCAGAGTTCTGGCCACCGAGTTCCCTCGGACGATCGCAAGGATTATGGACAATAAGGTCCGAGTTTGTACTGCCTGAAAAGAGGCAACTGCGCAGTTCGTCTGGATGGTGAGAACTGAACGTAAGCACCTACACCGTGGACACGCATCTTGGAGCAGATAAGCGCCAGCGATCGACACAGCGATCATTCGGCAGCAGCGGCATCGTGCAGTGCACAAAGCTAACCTAATAACTACGTCTCTCTCAGCAACTGGATTTCTTCTGCGGAGTTCTGGCTACCGCGTGCGCTCGGACGATCGCAAGGATTACGGACAATAAGGTCCGTGTTTGTACTGCATGAAAAGAAGCAACTGCGCAGCCCGTCTGTATGGTGGGAATTAAACGTAAGCACCTACACCGTGGACACGCGTCTTGGGGCAGATAAGAGCCAGCGATCAACAAAGCGGTCATTCGGCAGCAGCGGCATCGTGCAGTGCACAAAGCTAAAATAATAACTACGTCTCTCTCAGCAGCTGGATTCCTCCTGCGGAGCTCTGGCCACCGCGTGTCCTCGGACGATCGCAAGGATTAAGGACCCTAAGATCCGTGTTTGTGCTGCCTGAAAAGAGGCAACTGCGCAGCCCGTCTGGATGGTGGGAACTGAACGTAAGCACCTCCACCGTGGACACGCGTCTTGCAGCTGATAAGCGCCAGCGATCGACACAGCGGTCGTTCGGCAGCAGCGGCATCGTGCAGTGCACTAAGCTAACCTAATAACTACGTCTCTCTTAGTGCCTGGATTCCTCCTGCGGAGTTCTGGCCACCGAGTGCGCTCGGACGATCGCAAGGATTATGGACAGTAAGGCCCGTGTTTTACTTCCTGAAAAGAGGCAACTGCGCAGCCCGTCTGGATGGTGGGAACTTAATGTAAGCACCTACTCTGTGAACACGCGTCTTGCCGCTGATAAGCGCCAGCGATCGACACAGCGGTCATTTGGCAGCAGCGGCATCGTGCAGTGCAAAAATCTAACCTAATAACTACGTCTCTCTCAGCAGCTGGATTCCTCCTGCGGAGTTCTGGCCACCGCGTGCCCTCGGACGATCGCAAGGATTACGGACAATAAGGTCCGAGTTTGTACTGCCTGAAAAGAGGCCACTGCGCAGCTCGTCTGGATGGTGGGAACTGAACGTAAGCACCTACACCGTGGACACGCGTCTTGGAGCAGATAAGCGCCAGCGATCGACACAGCGGTCATTCGGCAGCAGCAGCATCATGCAGGGCACAAAGCTAACCTAATAACTACGTCGCTCTCAGCAGCCGGATTCCTCCTGCAGAGTTCTGGCCACCGCGTGCCCTCGGACGACCGCAAGGATTATGGACAATAAGGTCCGTGTTTGTACTGCCTGAAAAGAGGAAACTGCGCAGCCCGTCTGGATGGTGGGAACTAAACGTAAGCACCTACACCGTGGACACGCGTCTTGGAGCAGATAAGCGGCAGCGATCGACACCGCGGTCATTCGGCAGCAGCGGCATCGTGCAGTGAACAATGCTAACCTAATAACTACGTCTCTATCAGCAGCTGGATTACTCCTGCGGAGTTCTGGCCACCGCGTGCCCTCGGACGATCGCAAGGGTTATGAAAAATAAGGTCCGTGTTTGTACTGTCTGAAAAGAGCCAACTGCGCAGCCCGTCTTAATGGTGGGAACTAAACGTAAGCACCTACACCGTGGACACGCGTCTTTGAGCAGATAAGCGCCAGCGATCGACACAGCGGTCATTCGGCAGCAGCGGCATCGTGCAGTGCACTAAGCTAACCTAATAACTACGTCTCTCTCAGTAGCTGGATTCCTCCTGCGGAGTTCTGTCCACCGAGTGCTCCGGACGATCGCAAGGATTATGGACAGTAAGGCCCGTGTATTACTGCCTGAAAAAAGGCAACTGCGCAGCCCGTCTGGATGGTGGGAACTTAACGTAAGCACCTACTCCATGGACACGCGTCTTGGAGCAGATAAGCGCCAGCGACCGACACAACGGTCATTCGGCAGCAGCGGCATCGTGCAGTGCACAAAGCTAACTTAATAACTACGTCTCTCTCAGCAGCTGGATTCTTCCTGCAGAGTTCTGGCCACCGAGTTCCCTCGGACGATCGCAAGGATTATGGACAATAAGGTCCGAGTTTGTACTGCCTGAAAAGAGGCCACTGCGCAGCTCGTCTGGGTGGTGGGAACTGAACGTAAGCACCTACACCATGGACACGCGTCTTGGAGCAGATAAGCGCCAGTGGACGACACAGCGGTCATTCGGCAGCAGCGGCATCATGCAGTGCACAAAGCAAACCTAATAACTACGTCTCTCTCAGCAGCTGGATTCCTCCTGCGGAGCTCTGGCCACCGCGTGTCCTCGGACGATCGCAAGGATTATGGACAATAAGGTCCGAGTTTGTACTGCCTGAAAAGAGGCAACTGCGCAGCCCGTCTGGATGGTGGGAACTAAACGTAAGCACCTACACCGTGGACACGCGTCTTGGAGCAGATAAGCGCCAGCGATCGACACAGCGGTCATTCGGCAGCAGCGGTATCGTTCAGTGCACAAAGCTAACCTAATAACTACGTCTCTCTCAGCAGCTGGATTCCTCCTGCGGAGTTCTGGCCACCAAGTGCCCTAGGTCGATCGCAAGAATTATGGACAGTAAGGTCCGTGTTTGTACTGCCTGAAAGGAGGCAACTGCGCAGCCCGTCTGGATGGTGGGAACTAAACGTAAGCACCTACACCGTGAACACGCGTCTTGGAGCAGATAAACGCTAGCGATCGACACAACGGTCATTCGGCAGCAGAGGCATCGTGCAGTGCACAAAGCTAACTTAATAACTACGTCTCTCTCAGCAGCTGGATTCCTGCTGCAGAGTTCTGGCCCCCGAGTGCCCTCGGACGATCGCAAGGATTATGGACAGTAAGGTCCGTGTTTTACTGCCTGAAAAGAGGCAACTGCGCAGCCCGTCTGGATGGTGGGAACTAAACGTAAGCACCTACGCCGTTTACACGCGTCTTGGAGCAGATAAGCGCCAGCGATCGACACAGCGGTCATTCGGCAGCAGCGGCATCGTGCAGTGCACAAAGCTAACCTAATAACTACGTCTCTCTCTGTAGCTGGATTCCTCCTGCGGAGTTCTGGCCACCGAGTGCCCTCGGACAAATCGCAAGGATTATGGAGAGTAAGGTTCGTGTTTTACTGCCTGAAAAGAGGCAACTGCGCAGCCCGTCCGGATGGTGGGAACTTAACGTAAGCACCTACACCGTGGACACGCGTCTTGGTGCAGATAAGCGCCAGCGATCGACACAGCGGTCATTCGGCAGCAGCGGCATCGTGCAGTGGACAAAGCTAACCTAATAACTACGTCTCTCTCAGCAGCTGGATTACTCCTGCGGAGTTCTGGCCACCGCGTGCCCTCGGACGATCGCAAGGGTTATGGACAGTAAGGTCCGTGTTTTACTGCCTGAAAAGAGGCAACTGCGCAGCCTGTCTGGATGGTGGGAACTAAACATAAGCACCTACATCGTGGAAACGCGTCTTGGAGCAGATAAGCGCCAGCGATCGACGCAGCGGTCATTCGGCAGCAGCGGCATCGTGCAGTGCACAAAGCTAACCTAATAACTACGTCTCTTTCAGTAGCTGGATTCCTCCTGCGGAGTTCTGGCCACCGAGTGCCCTCGGACAACCGCAAGGACTATGGAGAGTAAGGTTCGTGTTTTACTGCCTGAAAAGAGGCAACTGCGCAGCCCGTCTGGATGGTGGAAACTTAACGTAAGCACCTACTCCGTGGACACGCGTCTTGGAGCAGATAAGCGCCAGCGATCGACACAACGGTCATGCGGCAGCAGCGGCATCGTGCAGTGCACAAAGCTAACCTAATAACTACGTCTCTCTCAGCAACTGGATTCCTCCTGCGGAGTTCTGGCCCCCGCGTGCCCTCGGACGATCGCAAGGATTATGGACCATAAGGACCGTGTTTGTACTGCCTGAAAAGAGGCAACTGCGCAGCCCGTCTCAATGGTGGGAACTAAACGTAAGCACCTACATCGTGGACACGCGTCTTGGAGCAGATAAGCGCCAGCGATCGACACAGCGGTTATTCGGCAGCAGCGGCATCGTGCAGTGCACTAAGCTTACCTAATAACTACGACTCTCTCAGTAGCTGGATTCCTCCTGCGGAGTTCTGGCCACCGAGTGCCCTCGGACGATCGCAACGATTATGGACAGTAAGGCCCGTGTATTACAGCCTGAAAAGAGGCAACTGCGCAGCCCGTCTGGATGGTGGGAACTTAACGTAAGCACCTACTCCGTGGACACGCGTCTTGGAGCAGATAAGCGCCAGCGACCGACCCAACGGTCATTCGGCAGCAGCGGCATCGTGCAGTGCACAAAGCTAACTTAATAACTACGTCTCTCTCAGTAGCTGGATTCTTCCTGCAGAGTTCTGGCCACCGAGTTCCCTCGGACGATCGCAAGGATTATGGACAATAAGGTCCGAGTTTGTACTGCCTGAAAAGAGGCAACTGCGCAGTTCGTCTGGATGGTGAGAACTGAACGTAAGCACCTACACCGTGGACACGCATCTTGGAGCAGATAAGCGCCAGCGATCGACACAGCGATCATTCGGCAGCAGCGGCATCGTGCAGTGCACAAAGCTAACCTAATAACTACGTCTCTCTCAGCAACTGGATTTCTTCTGCGGAGTTCTGGCTACCGCGTGCGCTCGGACGATCGCAAGGATTACGGACAATAAGGTCCGTGTTTGTACTGCATGAAAAGAAGCAACTGCGCAGCCCGTCTGTATGGTGGGAATTAAACGTAAGCACCTACACCGTGGACACGCGTCTTGGGGCAGATAAGAGCCAGCGATCAACAAAGCGGTCATTCGGCAGCAGCGGCATCGTGCAGTGCACAAAGCTAAAATAATAACTACGTCTCTCTCAGCAGCTGGATTCCTCCTGCGGAGCTCTGGCCACCGCGTGTCCTCGGACGATCGCAAGGATTAAGGACCCTAAGATCCGTGTTTGTGCTGCCTGAAAAGAGGCAACTGCGCAGCCCGTCTGGATGGTGGGAACTGAACGTAAGCACCTCCACCGTGGACACGCGTCTTGCAGCTGATAAGCGCCAGCGATCGACACAGCGGTCGTTCGGCAGCAGCGGCATCGTGCAGTGCACTAAGCTAACCTAATAACTACGTCTCTCTCAGTGCCTGGATTCCTCCTGCGGAGTTCTGGCCACCGAGTGCGCTCGGACGATCGCAAGGATTATGGACAGTAAGGCCCGTGTTTTACTTCCTGAAAAGAGGCAACTGCGCAGCCCGTCTGGATGGTGGGAACTTAACGTAAGCACCTACTCTGTGAACACGCGTCTTGCCGCTGATAAGCGCCAGCGATCGACACAGCGGTCATTTGGCAGCAGCGGCATCGTGCAGTGCACAAATCTAACCTAATAACTACGTCTCTCTCAGCAGCTGGATTCCTGTGGCGGAGTTCTCGCCAACGCGTGCCCTAGGACGGTAGCAAGGATTAAGGACACTAAGGTCCGTGTTTGTGCTGCCTGAAAAGAGGCAACTGCGCAGCCCGTCTGGATGGTGGGAACTAAACGTAAGCACCCACACCGTGGACACGCGTCTTGCAGCTGATAAGCGCCAGCGATTGACACAGCGGTCATTCGGCAGCAGCGGCATCGTGCAGTGCACTAAGCTAACCTAATAACTACGTCTCTCTCAGTACCTGGATTCCTCCTGCGGAGTTCTGGCCACCGAGTGCCCTCGCACGATCGCAAGGATTATGGACAGTAAGGCCCGTGTTTTACTGCCTGAAAAGAGGCAACTGCGCAGCCCGTCTGGATGGTGGGAACTTAACGTAAGCACCTACTCCATGGACACGAGTCTTGGAGCAGATAAGCGCCAGCGATCGACACAATGGTCATTCGGCAGCAGCGGCATCGTGCAGTGCACAAAGCTAACTTAATAACTACGTCTCTCTCAGCAGCTGGATTCCTCCTGCGGAGTTCTGGCCACCGCGTGCCCTCTGACGATCGCAAGGATTATGGACAATAAGGTCCTTGTTTGTACTGTCTGAAAAGAGGAAACTGCGCAGCCCGTCTCAATGGCGGGAACTAAACGTAAGCACCTACACCGTGGACACTCGTCTTGGAGCAGATAAGCGCCAGCGATCGACACAGCGGTCATTCGGCAGCAGCGGCATCGTGCAGTGCACTAAGCTAACCTAATAACAACGTCTCTCTCAGTAGCTGGATTCCTCCTGCGGAGTTCTGGCCACCGAGTTCCCTCGGACGATCGCAAGGATTATGGACAATAAGGTCCGAGTTTGTACTGCCTGAAAAGAGGCAACTGCGCAGCCCGTCTGGATGGTGGGAACTAAACGTAAACACCTACACCATGGACACGCGTCTAGGAGCAGATAAGCGCCAGCGATCGACACAGCGGTCATTCGGCAGCAGCGGCATCGTGCAGTGCACAAAGCTAACTTAATAACTACGTCTCTCTCAGCAGCTGGATTCTTCCTGCAGAGTTCTGGCCACCGAGTTCCCTCGGACGATCGCAAGGATTATGGACAATAAGGTCCGAGTTTGTACTGCCTGAAAAAAGGCAACTGCGCAGTTCGTCTGGATGGTGGGAACTAAACGTAAGCACCTACACCATGGACACGCGTCTTGGAGCAGATAAGCGCCGGCGATCGACACAGCGATCATTCGGCAGCAGCGGCATCGTGCAGTGCACAAATCTAACCTAATAACTACGTCTCTCTCAGCAGCTGGATTCTTCCTGCGGAGTTCTGGCCACCGCGTGCCCTAGGACGATCGCAAGGATTACGGACAATAATGTCCGAGTTTGTACTGCCTGAAAAGAGGCCACTGCACAGCTCGTCTGGATGGTGAGAACTGAACGTAAGCACCTACACCGTGGACACGCATCTTGGAGCAGATAAGCGCCAGCGATCGACACAGCGGTCATTCGGCAGCAGCGGCATCGTGCAGTGCACAAAGCTAAAATAATAACTACGTCTCTCTCAGCAGCTGGATTCCTCCTGCGGAGCTCTGGCCACCGCGTGTCCCCGGACGATCGCAAGGATTAAGGACCATAAGATCCGTGTTTGTGCTGCCTGAAAAGAGGCAACTGCGCAGCCCGTCTGGATGGTGGGAACTAAACGTAAGCATCTCCACCGTGGACACGCGTCTTGCAGCTGATAAGCGCCAGCGATCGACACAGCGGTCGTTCGGCAGCAGCGGCATCGTGCAGTGCACTAAGCTAACCTAATAACTACGTCTCTCTCAGTGCCTGGATTCCTCCTGCGGAGTTCTGGCCACCGAGTGCGCTCGGACGATCGCAAGGATTATGGACAGTAAGGCCCGTGTTTTACTTCCTGAAAAGAGGCAACTGCGCAGCCCGTCTGGATGGTGGGAACTTATGGTAAGCACCTACTCTGTGAACACGCGTCTTGCAGCTGATAAGCGCCAGCCATCGACACAGCGGTCATTTGGCAGCAGCGGCATCGTGCAGTGCACAAATCTAACCTAATAACTACATCTCTCTCAGCAGCTGGATTCCTGTTGCGGAGTTCTCGCCAACGCGTGCCCTAGGACGATAGCAAGGATTAAGGACACTAAGGTCCGTGTTTGTGCTGCCTGAAAAGAGGCAACTGCGCAGCCCGTCTGGATGGTGGGAACTAAACGTAAGCACCTACACCGTGGACACGCGTCTTGCAGCTGATAAGCGCCAGCGATTGACACAGCGGTCATTCGGCAGCAGCGGCATCGTGCAGTGCACTAAGCTAACCTAATAACTACATCTCTCTCAGTACCTGGATTCCTCCTGCGGAGTTCTGGCAACCGAGTGCCCTCGGACGATCGCAAGGATTATGGACAGTAAGGCCCGTGTTTTACTGCCTGAAAAGAGGCAACTGCGCAGCCCGTCTGGATGGTGGGAACTTAACGTAAGCACCTACTCCATGGACACGAGTCTTGGAGCAGATAAGCGCCAGCGATCGACACAATGGTCATTCGGCAGCAGCGGCATCGTGCAGTGCACAAAGCTAACTTAATAACTACGTCTCTCTCAGCAGCTGGATTCCTCCTGCGGAGTTCTGGCCACCGCGTGCCCTCTGACGATCGCAAGGATTATGGACAATAAGGTCCTTGTTTGTACTGTCTGAAAAGAGGAAACTGCATAGCCCGTCTCAATGGCGGGAACTAAACGTAAGCACCTACACCGTGGACACGCGTCTTGGAGCAGATAAGCGCCAGCGATCGACACAGCGGTCATTCGGCAGCAGCGGCATCGTGCAGTGCACTAAGCTAACCTAATAACTACGTCTCTCTCAGTAGCTGGATTCCTCCTGCGGAGTTCTGGCCACCGAGTTCCCTCGGACGATCGCAAGGATTATGGACAATAAGGTCCGAGTTTGTACTGCCTGAAAAGAGGCAACTGCGCAGCCCGTCTGGATGGTGGGAACTAAACGTAAACACCTACACCATGGACACGCGTCTAGGAGCAGATAAGCGCCAGCGATCGACACAGCGGTCATTCGGCAGCAGCGGCATCGTGCAGTGCACAAATCTAACCTAATAACTACGTCTCTCTCAGCAGCTGGATTCCTCCTGCGGAGTTCTGGCCACCGGGTGCCCTCGGACGATCGCAAAGATTACGGACAATAAGGTCCGAGTTTGTACTGCCTGAAAAGAGGCCACTGCGAAGCTCGTCTGGATGGTGGGAACTGAACGTAAGCACCTACACCATGGACACGCGTCTTGGAGCAGATAAGCGCCAGCGATCGACACAGCGGTCATTCGGCAGCAGCCGCATCGTGCAGTGCACGAAGCTAACCTAATAACTACGTCTCTCTCAGCAGCTGGATTCCTGTTGCGGAGTTCTGGCCACCGCGTGCCCTAGGACGATAGCAAGGATTAAGGACACTAAGGTCCGTGTTTATACTGCCTGAAAAGAGGCAACTGCGCAGCACGTCTGGATGATGGGAGCTAAACGTAAGCAGCTACACCATGGACACGCGTCTTGGAGCAGATAAGCGCCAGTATCGACACAGCGGTCATTCGGCAGCAGCGGCATCGTGCAGTGCACAAAGATAACCTAATAACTATGTCTCTCTCAGCAGCTGGATTCATCCTGCGGAGTTCTGGCCACCGCGTGCCCTCGGACGACCGCAAGGATTATGGACAATAAGGTCCGTGTTTGTACTGCCTGAAAAGAGGCAACTGCGCAGCCCGTCTGGATGGTGGGAACTAAACGTAAGCACCTACACCGTGGACACGCGTCTTGGAGCAGATAAGCGCCAGCGATCGACACAGCGGTCATTCGGAAGCAGCCGCATCGTGCAGTGCACGAAGCTAACCTAATAACTACGTCTCTCTCAGCAGCTGGATTCCTGTTGCGGAGTTCTGGCCACCGCGTGCCCTAGGACGATAGCAAGGATTAAGGACACTAATGTCCGTGTTTGTACTGCCTGAAAAGAGGCAACTGCGCAGCCCGTCTGGATGATGGAAACTAAACGCAAGCACTTACACTTTGAACACGCGTCTTGCAGCTGATAAGCGCCAGCGATCGACACAGCGGTCATTCGGCAGCAGCGGCATCGTGCAGTGCACAAAGCTAACTTAATAACTAAGTCTCTCTCAGCAGCTGGATTCCTCCTGCAGAGTTCTGGACACCGAGTGCCCTCGGACGATCGCAAGGATTATGGGCAATAAGGTCCGTGTTTGTACTGCCATAAAAGAGGCAACTGCGCAGCCCGTCTGGATGATCTGAACTAAACGTAAGCACCTACTCCGTGGACACGCGTCTTGAGGCAGATAAGCGCCAGCGACCGACACAACGGTCATTCGGCAGCAGCGGCATCGTGCAGTGCACAAATCTAACCTAATAACTACGTCTCTCTCAGCAGCTGGATTCCTGTTGCGGAGTTCTCGCCAACGCGTGCCCTAGGACGATAGCAAGGATTAAGGACACTAAGGTCCGAGTTTGTACTGCCTGAAAAGAGGCAACTGCGCAGCCCGTCTGGATGGTGGGAACTAAACGTAAGCACCTACACCATGGACACGCGTCTTGGAGCAGATAAGCGCCAGCGATCGACACAGCGGTCATTCGGCAGCAGCGGCATCGTGCAGTGCACAAATCTAACCTAATAACTACGTCTCTCTCAGCAGCTGGATTCCTTCTGCGGAGTTCTGGCCACCGCGTGCCCTCGGACGATCGCATGGATTACGGACAATAAGGTCCGAGTTTGTACTGCCTGAAAAGAGGCCACTGCGCAGCTCGTCTGGATGGTGGGAACTGAACGTAAGCACCTACACCATGGACACGCGTCTTGGAGCAGATAAGCGCCAGCGATCGACTCAGCGGTCATTCGGCAGCAGCGGCATCATGCAGTGCACAAAGCTAACCTAATAACTACGTCTCTCTCAGCAGTTGGATTCCTCCTGCGGAGCTCTGGCCACCGCGTGTCCTCGGACGATCGCAAGGATTAAGGACCCTAAGGTCCGTGTTTGTACTGCCATAAAAGAGGCAACTGCGCAGCCCGTCTGTATGATGGGAACTAAACGTAAGCAGCTACACCGTGGACACGCGTCTTGGAGCAGATAAGCGCCAGCGATCGACACAGCGGTCATTCGGCAGCAGCCGCATCGTGCAGTGCACGAAGCTAACCTAATAACTACGTCTCTCTCAGCAGTTGGATTCCTGTTGCGGAGCTCTGGCCACCGCGTGTCCTCGGACGATCGCAAGGATTAAGGACAATAAGGTCCGTGTTTGTACTGCCATAAAAGAGGCAACTGCGCAGCCCGTCTGGATGATGGGAACTAAACGTAAGCAGCTACACCGTGGACACGCGTCTTGGAGCAGATAAGCGCCAGTATCGACACAGCGGTCATTCGGCAGCAGCGGCATCGTGCAGTGCACAAAGATAACCTAATAACTATGTCTCTCTCAGCAGCTGGATTCCTCCTGCGGAGTTCAGGCCACCGCGTGCCCTCGGACGACCGCAAGGATTATGGACAATAAGGTCCGTGTTTGTACTGCCTGAAAAGAGGCAACTGCGCAGCCCGTCCGGATGGTGGGAACTAAACGTAAGCACCTACACCGTGGACACGCGTCTTGGAGCAGATAAGCGGCAGCGATCGACACCGCGGTCATTCGGCAGCAGCGGCATCGTGCAGTCCACAATGCTAACCTAATAACTACGTCTCTCTCAGCAGCTGGATTACTCCTGCGGAGTTCTGGCCACCGCGTGCCCTCGGACGATCGCAAGGGTTATGAAAAATAAGGTCCGTGTTTGTACTGTCTGAAAAGAGGCAACTGCGCAGCCCGTCTCAATGGTGGGAACTAAACGTAAGCACCTACACCGTGGACACGCGTCTTGGAGCAGATAAGCGCCAGCGATCGACACAGCGGTCATTCGGCAGCAGCGGCATCGTGCACTGCACTAAGCTAACCTAATAACTACGTCTCTCTCAGTAGCTGGATTCCTCCTGCGGAGTTCTGTCCACCGAGTGCTCCGGACGATCGCAAGGATTATGGACAGTAAGGCCCGTGTATTACTGCCTGAAAAAAGGCAACTGCGCAGCCCGTCTGGATGGTGGGAACTTAACGTAAGCACCTACTCCGTGGACACGCGTCTTGGAGCAGATAAGCGCCAGCGACCGACACAACGGTCATTCGGCAGCAGCGGCATCGTGCAGTGCACAAAGCTAACTTAATAACTACGTCTCTCTCAGCAGCTGGATTCTTCCTGCAGAGTTCTGGCCACCGAGTTCCCTCGGACGATCGCAAGGATTATGGACAATAAGGTCCGAGTTTGTACTGCCTGAAAAGAGGCAACTGCGCAGCCCGTCTGGATGGTGGGAACTAAACGTAAGCACCTACACCATGGACACGCGTCTTGGAGCAGATAAGCGCCAGCGATCGACACAGCGGTCATTCGGCAGCAGCGGCATCGTGCAGTGCACAAAGCTAACCTAATAACTACGTCTCTCTCAGCAGCTGGATTCCTCCTGCGGAACTCTGGCCACCGCGTGTCCTCGGACGATCGCAAGGATTAAGGACCCTAAGATCCGTGTTTGTGCTGCCTGAAAAGAGGCAACTGCGCAGCCCGTCTGGATGGTGGGAACTAAACGTAAGCACCTCCACCGTGAACACGCGTCTTGCAGCTGATAAGCGCCAGCGATCGACACAGCGGTCGTTCGGCAGCAGCGGCATCGTGCAGTGCACTAAGCTAACCTAATAACTACGTCTCTCTCAGTACCTGGATTCCTCCTGCGGAGTTCTGGCCACCGAGTTCCCTCGGACGATCGCAAGGATTATGGACAATAAGGTCCGAGTTTGTACTGCCTGAAAAGAGGCAACTGCGCAGCCCGTCTGGATGGTGGGAACTAAACGTAAACACCTACACCATGGACACATGTCTAGGAGCAGATAAGCGCCAGCGATCGACACAGCGGTCATTCGGCAGCAGCGGCATCGTGCAGTGCACAAATCTAACCTAATAACTACGTCTCTCTCAGCAGCTGGATTCCTCCTGCGGAGTTCTGGCCACCGGGTGCCCTCGGACGATCGCAAAGATTACGGACAATAAGGTCCGAGTTTGTACTGCCTGAAAAGAGGCAACTGCGCAGCCCGTCTGGATGGTGGGAACTAAACGTAAGCACCTACACCATGGACACGCGTCTTGGAGCAGATAAGCGCCAGCGATCGACACAGCGGTCATTCGGCAGCAGCCGCATCGTGCAGTGCACGAAGCTAACCTAATAACTACGTCTCTCTCAGCAGCTGGATTCCTGTTGCGGAGTTCTGGCCACCGCGTGCCCTAGGACGATAGCAAGGATTAAGGACACTAAGGTCCGTGTTTATACTGCCTGAAAAGAGGCAACTGCGCAGCCCGTCTGGATGATGGAAACTAAACGCAAGCACCTACACCGTGAACACGCGTCTTGGAGCAGATAAGCGCCAGCGACCGACACAACGGTCATTCGGCAGCAGCGGCATCGTGCAGGCACAAATCTAACCTAATAACTACGTCTCTCTCAGCAGCTGGATTCCTGTTGCGGAGTTCTGGCCAACGCGTGCCCTAGGACGATAGCAAGGATTAAGGACACTAACGTCCGTGTTTGTGCTGCCTGAAAAGAGGCAACTGCGCAGCCCGTCTGGATGGTGGGAACTAAACGTAAGCACCTACACCGTGGACACGCGTCTTGCAGCTGATAAGCGCCAGCGATTGACACAGCGGTCATTTGGCAGCAGCGGCATCGTGCAGTGCACTAAGCTAACCTAATAACTACGTCTCTCTCAGTACCTGGATTCCTCCTGCGGAGTTCTGGCCACCGAGTGCCCTCGGACGATCGCAAGGATTATGGACAGTAAGGCCCGTGTTTTACTGCCTGAAAAGAGGCAACTGCGCAGCCCGTCTGGATGGTGGGAACTTAACGTAAGCACCTACTCCATGGACACGAGTCGTGGAGCAGATAAGCGCCAGCGATCGACACAACGGTCATTCGGCAGCAGCGGCTTCGTGCAGTGCACAAAGTTAACTTAATAACTACGTCTCTCTCAGCAGCTGGATTCCTCGTGCAGAGTTCTGGCCACCAAGTGCCCTAGGTCAATCGCAAGGATTATGGACAGTAAGGTCCGTGTTTGTACTGCCTGAAAGGAGGCAACTGCGCAGCCCGTCTGGATGGTGGGAACTAAACGTAAGCACCCACACCGTGAACACGCGTCTTGGAGCAGATAAGTGCCAGCGATCGACACAACGGTCATTCGGCAGCAGCGGCATCGTGCAGTACACAAAGCTAACTTAATAACTACGTCTCTATCAGCAGCTGGATTCCTCCTGCGGAGTTCTGGCCACCGCGTGCCCTCTGACGATCGCAAGGATTATGGACAATAAGGTCCTTGTTTGTACTGTCTGAAAAGAGGAAACTGCGCAGCCCGTCTCAATGGCGGGAACTAAACGTAAGCACCTACACCGTGGACACGCGTCTTGGAGCAGATAAGCGCCAGCGATCGACACAGCGGTCATTCGGCAGCAGCGGCATCGTGCAGTGCACTAAGCTAACCTAATAACTACGTCTCTCTCAGTAGCTGGATTCCTCCTGCGGAGTTCTGGCCACCGAGTTCCCTCGGACGATCGCAAGGATTATGGACAATAAGGTCCGAGTTTGTACTGCCTGAAAAGAGGCAACTGCGCAGCCCGTCTGGATGGTGGGAACTAAACGTAAACACCTACACCATGGACACATGTCTAGGAGCAGATAAGCGCCAGCGATCGACACAGCGGTCATTCGGCAGCAGCGGCATCGTGCAGTGCACAAATCTAACCTAATAACTACGTCTCTCTCAGCAGCTGGATTCCTCCTGCGGAGTTCTGGCCACCGGGTGCCCTCGGACGATCGCAAAGATTACGGACAATAAGGTCCGAGTTTGTACTGCCTGAAAAGAGGCCACTGCGAAGCTCGTCTGGATGGTGGGAACTGAACGTAAGCACCTACACCATGGACACGCGTCTTGGAGCAGATAAGCGCCAGCGATCGACACAGCGGTCATTCGGCAGCAGCCGCATCGTGCAGTGCACGAAGCTAACCTAATAACAACGTCTCTCTCAGCAGCTGGATTCCTGTTGCGGAGTTCTGGCCACCGCGTGCCCTAGGACGATAGCAAGGATTAAGGACACTAAGGTCCGTGTTTATACTGCCTGAAAAGAGGCAACTGAGCAGCCCGTCTGGATGATGGAAACTAAACGCAAGCACCTACACCGTGAACACGCGTCTTGTAGCTGATAAGCGCCAGCGATCGACACAGCGGTCATTCGGCAGCAGCGGCATCGTGCAGTGCACAAAGCTAACTTAATACCTACGTCTCTCTCAGCAGCTGGATTCCTCCTGCAGAGTTCTGGCCACCGAGTGCCCTCGGACGATCGCAAGGATTATGGACAATAAGGTCCGTGTTTGTACTGCCTGAAAAGAGGCAACTGCGCAGCCCGTCTGGATGGTGGGAACTAAACGTAAGCACCTACACCGTGGACACGCGTCTTAGAGCAGATAAGCGGCAGCGATCGACACCGCGGTCATTCGGCAGCAGCGGCATCGTGCAGTGCACAATGCTAACCTAATAACTACGTCTCTCTCAGCAGCTGGATTACTCCTGCGGAGTTCTGGCCACCGCGTGCCCTCGAAAGATCGCAAGGGTTATGAAAAATAAGGTCCGTGTCTGTACTGTCTGAAAAGAGGCAACTGCGCAGCCCATCTCAATGGTGGGAACTAAACGTAAGCACCTACACCGTGGACACGCGTCTTGGAGCAGATAAGCGCCAGCGATCGACACCGCGGTGATTCGGGAGCAGCGGCATCGTGCAGTGCACAAAGATAACCTAATAACTACGTCTCTCTCAGCAGCTGGATTACTCCTGCAGAGTTCTGGCCACCGCGTGCCCTCGGACGACCGCAAGGATTATGGACAATAACGTCCGTGTTTTTACTGCCTGAAAAGAGGCAACTGCGCAGCCCGTCTGGATGGTGGGAACTTAACGTAAGCACCTACTCCGTGGACACGCGTCTTAGAGCAGATAAGCGCCAGCGACCGACAAAACGGTCATTCGGCAGCAGCGGCATCGTGCAGTGCACAAAGCTAACTTAATAACTACTTCTCTCTCAGCAGCTGGATTCTTCCTGCAGAGTTCTGGCCACCGAGTTCCCTCGGACGATCGCAAGGATTATGGACAATAAGGTCCGAGTTTGTACTGCCTGAAAAGAGGCAACTGCGAAGCCCGTCTGGACGGTGGGAACTAAACGTAAGCACCTACACCATGGACACGCGTCTTGGAGCAGATAAGCGCCAGCGATCGACACAGCGGTCATTCGGCAGCAGCGGCATCGTGCAGTGCACAAATCTAACCTAATAACTACGTCTCTCTCAGCAGCTGGATTCCTCCTGCGGAGTTCTGGCCACCGCGTGCCCTCGGACGATCGCAAGGATTACGGACAATAAGGTCCGAGTTTGTACTGCCTGAAAAGAGGCCACTGCGCAGCTCGTCTGGATGGCGGGAACTGAACGTAAGCACCTACACCATGGACACGCGTCTTGGAGCAGATAAGCGCCAGCGATCGACACAGCGGTCATTCGGCAGCAGCGGCATCATGCAGTGCACGAAGCTAACTTAATAACTACGTCGCTCTCAGCAGCCGGATTCCTCCTGCAGAGTTCTGGCCACCGCGTGCCCTCGGACGACCGCAAGGATTATGGACAATAAGGTCCGTGTTTGTACTGCCTGAAAAGAGGAAACTGCGCAGCCCGTCTGGATGGTGGGAACTAAACGTAAGCACCAACACCGTGGACACGCGTCTTGGAGCAGATAAGCGGCAGCGATCGACACCGCGGTCATTCGGCAGCAGCGGCATTGTGCAGTGCACAAAGCTAACTTAATACCTACGTCTCTCTCAGCAGCTGGATTCCTCCTGCAGAGTTCTGGCCACCGCGTGCCCTCGGACGATCGCAAGGATTATGGACAATAAGGTCCGTGTTTGTACTGCCTGAAAAGAGGCAACTGCGCAGCCCGTCTGGATGGTGGGAACTAAACGTAAGCACCTACACCGTGGACACGCGTCTTGGAGCAGATAAGCGGCAGCGATCGACACCGCGGTCATTCGGCAGCAGCGGCATCGTGCAGTGCACAATGCTAACCTAATAACTACGTCTCTCTCAGCAGCTGGATTACTCCTGCGGAGTTCTGGCCACCGCGTGCCCTCGGACGATCGCAAGGGTTATGAAAAATAAGGTCCGTGTTTGTACTGTCTGAAAAGAGGCAACTGCGCAGCCCGTCTCAATGGTGGGAACTAAACGTAAGCACCTACACCGTGGACACGCGTCTTGGAGCAGATAAGCGCCAGCGATCGACACCGCGGTGATTCGGGAGCAGCGGCATCGTGCAGTGCACAAAGATAACCTAATAACTACGTCTCTCTCAGCAGCTGGATTACTCCTGCAGAGTTCTGGCCACCGCGTGCCCTCGGACGACCGCAAGGATTATGGACAATAACGTCCGTGTTTTTACTGCCTGAAAAGAGGCAACTGCGCAGCCCGTCTGGATGGTGGGAACTTAACGTAAGCACCTACTCCGTGGACACGCGTCTTAGAGCAGATAAGCGCCAGCGACCGACAAAACGGTCATTCGGCAGCAGCGGCATCGTGCAGTGCACAAAGCTAACTTAATAACTACGTCTCTCTCAGCAGCTGGATTCTTCCTGCGGAGTTCTGGCCACCGAGTTCCCTCGGACGATCGCAAGGATTATGGACAATAAGGTCCGAGTTTGTACTGCCTGAAAAGAGGCAACTGCGCAGCCCGTCTGGATGGTGGGAACTAAACGTAAGCACCTACACCATGGACACGCGTCTTGGAGCAGATAAGCGCCAGCGATCGACACAGCGGTCATTCGGCAGCAGCGGCATCGTGCAGTGCACAAATCTAACCTAATAACTACGTCTCTCTCAGCAGCTGGATTCCTCCTGCGGAGTTCTGGCCACCGCGTGCCCTCGGACGATCGCAAGGATTACGGACAATAAGGTCCGAGTTTGTACTGCCTGAAAAGAGGCCACTGCGCAGCTCGTCTGGATGGTGGGAACTGAACGTAAGCACCTACACCATGGACACGCGTCTTGGAGCAGATAAGCGCCAGCGATCGACACAGCGGTCATTCGGCAGCAGCGGCATCGTGCAGTGCACGAAGCTAACTTAATAACTACGTCGCTCTCAGCAGCTGGATTCCTCCTGCAGAGTTCTGGCCACCGCGTGCCCTCGGACGACCGCAAGGATTATGGACAATAAGGTCCGTGTTTGTACTGCCTGAAAAGAGGCAACTGCGCAGCCCGTCTGGATGGTGGGAACTAAACGTAAGCACCTACACCGTGGACACGCGTCTTGGAGCAGATAAGCGGCAGCGATCGACACCGCGGTCATTCGGCAGCAGCGGCATCGTGCAGTGCACAATGCTAACCTAATAACTACGTCTCTCTCAGCAGCTGGATTACTCCTGCGGAGTTCTGGCCACCGCGTGCCCTCGGACGATCGCAAGGGTTATGAAAAATAAGGTCCGTGTTTGTACTGTCTGAAAAGAGGCAACTGCGCAGCCCGTCTTAATGGTGGGAACTAAACGTAAGCACCTACACCGTGGACACGCGTCTTGGAGCAGATAAGCGCCAGCGATCGACACAGCGGTCATTCGGCAGCAGCGGCATCGTGCAGTGCACTAAGCTAACCTAATAACTACGTCTCTCTCAGTAGCTGGATTCCTCCTGCGGAGTTCTGTCCACCGAGTGCTCCGGACGATCGCAAGGATTATGGACAGTAAGGCCCGTGTATTACTGCCTGAAAAGAGGCAACTGCGCAGCCCGTCTGGATGGTGGAAACTTAACGTAAGCACCTACTCCATGGACACGCGTCTTGGAGCAGATAAGCGCCAGCGACCGACACAACGGTCATTCGGCAGCAGCGGCATCGTGCAGTGCACAAAGCTAACTTAATAACTACGTCTCTCTCAGCAGCTGGATTCTTCCTGCAGAGTTCTGGCCACCGAGTTCCCTCGGACGATCGCAAGGATTATGGACAATAAGGTCCGAGTTTGTACTGCCTGAAAAGAGGCCACTGCGCAGCTCGTCTGGATGGTGGGAACTGAACGTAAGCACCTACACCATGGACACGCGTCTTGGAGCAGATAAGCGCCAGCGATCGACACAGCGGTCATTCGGCAGCAGCGGCATCGTGCAGTGCACAAAGCTAACCTAATAACTACGTCTCTCTCAGCAGCTGGATTCCTCCTGCGGAGTTCTGGCCACCGCGTGCCCTCGGACGATCGCAAGGATTACGGACAATAAGGTCCGTGTTTGTACTGCCTGAAAAGAGGCAACTGCGCAGCCCGTCTGGATGGGGGAACTAAACGTAAGCACCTACACCGTGGACACGCGTCTTGGAGCAGATAAGCGCCAGCGATCGACACAGCGGTCATTCGGCAGCAGCCGCATCGTGCAGTGCACGAAGCTAACCTAATAACTACGTCTCTCTCAGTAGCTGGATTCCTCCTGCGGAGTTCTGGCCACCGAGTGCCCTCGGACGATCGCAACGATTATGGACAGTAAGGCCCGTGTATTACAGCCTGAAAAGAGGCAACTGCGCAGCCCGTCTGGATGGTGGGAACTTAACGTAAGCACCTACTCCGTGGACACGCGTCTTGGAGCTGATAAGCGCCAGCGACCGACACAACGGTCATTCGGCAGCAGCGGCATCGTGCAGTGCACTAAGCTAACCTAATAACTACGTCTCTCTCAGTACCTGGATTCCTCCTGCGGAGTTCTGGCCACCGAGTGCCCTAGGTCGATCGCAAGGATTATGGGCAGTAAGGTCCGTGTTTGTACTGCCTGAAAGGAGGCAACTGCGCAGCCCGTCTGGATGGTGGGAACTAAACGTAAGCACCTACACCGTGAACACGCGTCTTGGAGCAGATAAGCGCCAGCGATCGACACAACGGTCATTCGGCAGCAGCGGCATCGTGCAGTGCACAAAGCTAACTTAATAACTACGTCTCTCTCAGCAGCTGGATTCCTGCTGCAGAGTTCTGGCCCCCGAGTGCCCTCGGACGATCGCAAGGATTATGGACAGTAAGGTCCGTGTTTTACTGCCTGAAAAGAGGCTACTGCGCAGCCCGTCTGGATGGTGGGAACTAAACATAAGCACCTACATCATGGACACGCGTCTTGGAGCAGATAAGCGCCAGCGATCGACACAGCAGTCATTCGGCAGCAGCGGCATCGTGCAGTGCACAAAGCTAACCTAATAACTACGTCTCTTTCAGTAGCTGGATTACTCCTGCGGAGTTCTGGCCACCGCGTGCCCTCGGACGATCGCAAGGGTTATGAACAATAAGGTCCGTGTTTGTACAGTCTGAAAAGAGGCAACTGCGCAGCCCGTCTCAATGGTGGGAACTAAACGTAAGCACCTACATCGTGGACATGCGTCTTGGAGCAGATAAGCGCCAGCGATCGACACAGATATTATTCGGCAGCAGCGGCATCGTGCAGTGCACTAAGCTAACCTAATAACTACGACTCTCTCAGTAGCTGGATTCGTCCTGCGGAGTTCTGGCCACCGAGTGCCCTCGGACGATCGCAACGATTATGAACAGTAAGGCCCGTGTATTACAGCCTGAAAAGAGGCAACTGCGCAGCCCGTCTGGATGGTGGGAACTTAACGTAAGCACCTACTCCATGGACACGCGTCTTGGAGCTGATAAGCGCCAGCGACCGACACAACGGTCATTCGGCAGCAGCGGCATCGTGCAGTGCACTAAGCTAACCTAATAACTACGTCTCTCTCAGTACCTGGATTCCTCCTGCGGAGTTCTGGCCACCGAGTGCCCTAGGTCGATCGCAAGGATTATGGGCAGTAAGGTCCGTGTTTGTACTGCCTGAAAGGAGGCAACTGCGCAGCCCGTCTGGATGGTGGGAACTAAACGTAAGCACCTACACCGTGAACACGCGTCTTGGAGCAGATAAGCGCCAGCGATCGACACAACGGTCATTCGGCAGCAGCGGCATCGTGCAGTGCACAAAGCTAACTTAATAACTACGTCTCTCTCAGCAGCTGGATTCCTGCTGCAGAGTTCTGGCCCCCGAGTGCCCTCGGACGATCGCAAGGATTATGGACAGTAAGGTCCGTGTTTTACTGACTGAAAAGAGGCAACTGCGCAGCCCGTCTGGATGGTGGGAACTAAACATAAGCACCTACATCATGGACACGCGTCTTGGAGCAGATAAGCGCCAGCGATCGACACAGCGGTCATTCGGCAGCAGCGGCATCGTGCAGTGCACAAAGCTAACCTAATAACTACGTCTCTTTCAGTAGCTGGATTACTCCTGCGGAGTTCTGGCCACCGCGTGCCCTCGGACGATCGCAAGGGTTATGAACAATAAGGTCCGTGTTTGTGCTGTCTGAAAAGAGGCAACTGCGCAGCCCGTCTGAATGGTGGGAACTAAACGTAAGCACCTACATCGTGGACATGCGTCTTGGAGCAGATAAGCGCCAGCGATCGACACAGATATTATTCGGCAGCAGCGGCATCGTGCAGTGCACTAAGCTAACCTAATAACTACGACTCTCTCAGTAGCTGGATTCGTCCTGCGGAGTTCTGGCCACCGAGTGCCCTCGGACGATCGCAACGATTATGGACAGTAAGGGCCGTGTATTACAGCCTGAAAAGAGGCAACTGCGCAGCCCGTCTGGATGGTGGGAACTTAACGTAAGCACCTACTCTGTGGACACGCGTCTTGGAGCTGATAAGCGCCAGCGACCGACACAACGGTCATTCGGCAGCAGCGGCATCGTGCAGTGCACTAAGCTAACCTAATAACTACGTCTCTCTCAGTACCTGGATTCCTCCTGCGGAGTTCTGGCCACCGAGTGCCCTAGGTCGATCGCAAGGATTATGGGCAGTAAGGTCCGTGTTTGTACTGCCTGAAAGGAGGCAACTGCGCAGCCCCTCTGGATGGTGGGAACTAAACGTAAGCACCTACACCGTGAACACGCGTCTTGGAGCAGATAAGCGCCAGCGATCGACACAACGGTCATTCGGCAGCAACGGCATCGTGCAGTGCACAAAGCTAACTTAATAACTACGTCTCTCTCAGCAGCTGGATTCCTGCTGCAGAGTTCTGGCCCCCGAGTGCCCTCGGACGATCGCAAGGATTATGGACACTAAGGTCCGTGTTTTACTGCCTGAAAAGAGGCAACTGCGCAGCCCGTCTGGATGGTGGGAACTAAACATAAGCACCTACATCATGGACACGCGTCTTGGAGCAGATAAGCGCCAGCGATCGACACAGCGGTCATTCGGCAGCAGCGGCATCGTGCAGTGCACAAAGCTAACCTAATAACTACGTCTCTTTCAGTAGCTGGATTCCTCCTGCGGACTTCTGGCCCCCGAGTGCCCTCGGACAATCGCAAGGATTATGGACAATAAGGTCCGTGTTTGTACTGCCTGAAAAGAGGCAACTGCGCAGCCCGTCTGGATGGTGGAAACTTAACGTAAGCACCTACTCCGTGGACATGCGTCTTGGAGCAGATAAGCGCCAGCGATCGACACCGCGGTCACTCGGCAGCAGCGGCATCGTGCAGTGCACAAAGCTAACCTAATAACTACGTCTCTCTCAGCAGCTGGATTCCTGTTGCGGAGTTCTGGCCAACGCGTGCCCTAGGACGATTGCAAGGATTAAGGACACTAAGGTCCGTACTTGTGCTGCCTGAAAAGAGGCAACTGCGCAGCCCGTCTGGATGGTGGGAACTAAACGTAAGCACCTACACCGTGGACACGCGTCTTGCAGCTGATAAGCGCCAGCGATTGACACAGCGGTCATTCGGCAGCAGCGGCATCGTGCAGTGCACTAAGCTAACCTAATAACGACGTCTCTCTCAGTACCTGGATTCCTCCTGCGGAGTTCTGGCCACCGAGTGCCCTCGGACGATCGCAAGGATTATGGACAGTAAGGCCCGTGTTTTACTGCCTGAGAAGAGGCAACTGCGCAGCCCGTCTGGATGGGGGGAACTTAACGTAAGCACCTACTCCATGGACACGAGTCTTGGAGCAGATAAGCGCCAGCGATCGACACAACGGTCATTCGGCAGCAGCGGCATCGTGCAGTGCACAAAGCTAACTTAATAACTACGTCTCTCTCAGCAGCTGTATTCCTCCTGCAGAGTTCTGGTCACCGCGTGCCCTCGGACGACCGCAAGGATTATGGACAATAAGGTCCGTGTTTGTACTGTCTGAAAAGAGGCAACTGCGCAGGCCGTCTGGACGGTGGGAACTAAACGTAAGCACCTACACCGTGAACACGCGTCTTGGAGCAGATAAGCGCCAGCGATCGACACAACGGTCATTCGGCAGCAGCGGCATCGTGCAGTGCACAAAGCTAACCTAATAACTACGTCTCTCTCAGCAGCTGGATTCCTGCTGCGGAGTTCTGGCCCCGCGTGCCCTCGGACGATCGCAAGGATTATGGACAATAAGGTCCGTGTTTGTACTGCCTGAAAAGAGGCAACTTCTCAGCCCGTCTGGATGGTGGAAACTTAACATAAGCACCTACTCCGTGGACACGCGTCTTGGAGCAGATAAGCGCCAGCGATCGATACAACGGTCATTCGGCAGCAGCGGCATCGTGCAGTGCACAAAGCTAACCTAATAACTACGTCTCTCTCAGCAGCTGGATTCCTCCTGCGGAGTTCTGGGCCCCGCGTGCCTTCGGACGATCGCAAGGATTATGGACAGTAAGGCCCGTGTTTTACTGCCTGAGAAGAGGCAACTGCGCAGCCCGTCTGGATGGGGGGAACTTAACGTAAGCACCTACTCCATGGACACGAGTCTTGGAGCAGATAAGCGCCAGCGATCGACACAACGGTCATTCGGCAGCAGCGGCATCGTGCAGTGCACAAAGCTAACTTAATAACTACGTCTCTCTCAGCAGCTGTATTCCTCCTGCAGAGTTCTGGTCACCGCGTGCCCTCGGACGACCGCAAGGATTATGGACAATAAGGTCCGTGTTTGTACTGTCTGAAAAGAGGCAACTGCGCAGCCCGTCTGGACGGTGGGAACTAAACGTAAGCACCTACACCGTGAACACGCGTCTTGGAGCAGATAAGCGCCAGCGATCGACACAGCGGTCATTCCGCAGCAGCGGCATCGTGCAGTGCACAAAGCTAACCTAATAACTACGTCTCTTTCAGTAGCTGGATTCCTCCTGCGGACTTCTGGCCCCCGAGTGCCCTCGGACAATCGCAAGGAATATGGACAATAAGGTCCGCGTTTGTACTGCCTGAAAAGAGGCAACTTCTCAGCCCGTCTGGATGGTGGAAACTTAACATAAGCACCTACTCCGTGGACACGCGTCTTGGAGCAGATAAGCGCCAGCGATCGATACAACGGTCATTCGGCAGCAGCGGCATCGTGCAGTGCACAAAGCTAACCTAATAACTACGTCTCTCTCAGCAGCTGGATTCCTCCTGCGGAGTTCTGGGCCCCGCGTGCCTTCGGACGACCGCAAGGATTATGGACAATAAGGTCCGTGTTTGTACTGTCTGAAAAGAGGCAACTGCGCAGCCCGTCTGGACGGTGGGAACTAAACGTAAGCCCCTACACCGTGGACACGCGTCTTGGAGCAGATTAAGCGCCAGCGATCGACACCGCGGTCATTCGGCAGCAGCGGCATCGTGCAGTGCACAAAGCTAACCTAATATCTACGTCTCTCTCAGCAGCTGGATTCCTCCTGCGGAGTTCTGGCCCCCGCGTGCCCTCGGACGATCGCAAGGATTAAGGACCCTAAGATCCGTGTTTGTACTGCCTGAAAAAAGGCAACCGCGCAGCCCGTCTGGATGGTGGGAACTAAACGTAAGCACCTACACCGTGAACACGCGTCTTGGAGCAGATAAGCGCCAGCGATCGACACAACGGTCATTCGGCAGCAGCGGCATCGTGCAGTGCACAAAGCTAACTTAATAACTACGTCTCTCTCAGCAGCTGGATTCCTGCTGCAGAGTTCTGGCCCCCGAGTGCCCTCGGACGATCGCAAGGATTATGGACAGTAAGGTCCGTGTTTTACTGCCTGAAAAGAGGCAACTGCGCAGCCCGTCTGGATGGTGGGAACTAAACATAAGCACCTACATCGTGGACATGCGTCTTGGAGCAGATAAGCGCCAGCGATCGACACAGATATTATTCGGCAGCAGCGGCATCGTGCAGTGCACTAAGCTAACCTAATAACTACGACTCTCTCAGTAGCTGGATTCATCCTGCGGAGTTCTGGCCACCGAGTGCCCTCGGACGATCGCAACGATTATGGACAGTAAGGGCCGTGTATTACAGCCTGAAAAGAGGCAACTGCGCAGCCCGTCTGGATGGTGGGAACTTAACGTAAGCACCTACTCTGTGGACACGCGTCTTGGAGCTGATAAGCGCCAGCGACCGACACAACGGTCATTCGGCAGCAGCGGCATCGTGCAGTGCACTAAGCTAACCTAATAACTACGTCTGTCTCAGTACCTGGATTCCTCCTGCGGAGTTCTGGCCACCGAGTGCCCTAGGTCGATCGCAAGGATTATGGGCAGTAAGGTCCGTGTTTGTACTGCCTGAAAGGAGGCAACTGCGCAGCCCCTCTGGATGGTGGGAACTAAACGTAAGCACCTACACCGTGAACACGCGTCTTGGAGCAGATAAGCGCCAGCGATCGACACAACGGTCATTCGGCAGCAACGGCATCGAGCAGTGCACAAAGCTAACTTAATAACTACGTCTCTCTCAGCAGCTGGATTCCTGCTGCAGAGTTCTGGCCCCCGAGTGCCCTCGGACGATCGCAAGGATTATGGACACAAAGGTCCGTGTTTTACTGCCTGAAACGAGGCAACTGCGCAGCCCGTCTGGATGGTGGGAACTAAACATAAGCACCTACATCATGGACACGCGTCTTGGAGCAGATAAGCGCCAGCGATCGACACAGCGGTCATTCGGCAGCAGCGGCATCGTGCAGTGCACAAAGCTAACCTAATAACTACGTCTCTTTCAGTAGCTGGATTCCTCCTGCGGACTTCTGGCCCCCGAGTGCCCTCGGACAATCGCAAGGATTATGGACAATAAGGTCCGTGTTTGTACTGCCTGAAAAGAGGCAACTGCGCAGCCCGTCTGGATGGTGGAAACTTAACGTAAGCACCTACTCCGTGGACATGCGTCTTGGAGCAGATAAGCGCCAGCGATCGACACCGCGGTCACTCGGCAGCAGCGGCATCGTGCAGTGCACAAAGCTAACCTAATAACTACGTCCCTCTCAGCAGCTGGATTACTCCTGCGGAGTTCTGGCCACCGCGTGCCCTCGGACGATCGCAAGGGTTATGAACAATAAGGTCCGTATTTGTACTGTCTGAAAAGAGGCAACTGCGCAGCCCGTCTCAATGGTGGGAACTAAACGTAAGCACCAACATCGTGGACATGCGTCTTGGAGCAGATAAGCGCCAGCGATCGACACAGCGGTTATTCGGCAGCAGCGGCATCGTGCAGTGCACTAAGCTAACTTAATAACTACGTCTCTCTCAGCAGCTGTATTCTTCCTGCGGAGTTCTGGCCACCGCGTGCCCTAGGACGATCGCAAGGATTACGGACAATAATGTCCGAGTTTGTACTGCCTGAAAAGAGGCCACTGCACAGCTCGTCTGGATGGTGAGAACTGAACGTAAGCACCGACACCGTGGACACGCATCTTGGAGCAGATAAGCGCCAGCGATCGACACAGCGGTCATTCGGCAGCAGCGGCATCGTGCAGTGCACAAAGCTAACCTAATAACTACGTCTCTCTCAGCAGCTGGATTCCTCCTGCGGAGCTCTGGCCACAGCGTGTCCTCGGACGATCGCAAGGATTATGGACACAAAGGTCCGTGTTTTACTGCCTGAAACGAGGCAACTGCGCAGCCCGTCTGGATGGTGGGAACTAAACATAAGCACCTACATCATGGACACGCGTCTTGGAGCAGATAAGCGCCAGCGATCGACACAGCGGTCATTCGGCAGCAGCGGCATCATGCAGTGCACGAAGCTAACTTAATAACTACGTCGCTCTCAGCAGCCGGATTCCTCCTGCAGAGTTCTGGCCACCGCGTGCCCTCGGACGACCGCAAGGATTATGGACAATAAGGTCCGTGTTTGTACTGCCTGAAAAGAGGAAACTGCGCAGCCCGTCTGGATGGTGGGAACTAAACGTAAGCACCTACACCGTGGACACGCGTCTTGGAGCAGATAAGCGGCAGCGATCGACACCGCGGTCATTCGGCAGCAGCGGCATTGTGCAGTGCACAATGCTAACCTAATAACTACGTCTCTCTCAGCAGCTGGATTACTCCTGCGGCGTTCTGGCCACCGCGTGCCCTCGGACGATCGCAAGGGTTATGAAAAATAAGGTCCGTGTTTGTACTGTCTGAAAAGAGCCAACTGCGCAGCCCGTCTTAATGGTGGGAACTAAACGTAAGCACCTACACCGTGGACACGCGTCTTGGAGCAGATAAGCGCCAGCGATCGACACAGCGGTCATTCGGCAGCAGCGGCATCGTGCAGTGCACTAAGCTAACCTAATAACTACGTCTCTCTCAGTAGCTGGATTCCTCCTGCGGAGTTCTGTCCACCGAGTGCTCCGGACGATTGCAAGGATTATGGACAGTAAGGCCCGTGTATTACTGCCTGAAAAAAGGCAACTGCGCAGCCCGTCTGGATGGTGGAAACTTAACGTAAGCACCTACTCCATGGACACGCGTCTTGGAGCAGATAAGCGCCAGCGACCGACACAACTGTCATTCGGCAGCAGCGGCATCGTGCAGTGCACAAAGCTAACTTAACAACTACGTCTCTCTCAGCAGCTGGATTCTTCCTGCAGAGTTCTGGCCACCGAGTTCCCTCGGACGATCGCAAGGATTATGGACAATAAGGTCCGAGTTTGTACTGCCTGAAAAGAGGCCACTGCGCAGCTCGTCTGGGTGGTGGGAACTGAACGTAAGCACCTACACCATGGACACGCGTCTTGGAGCAGATAAGCGCCAGCGATCGACACAGCGGTCATTCGGCAGCAGCGGCATCGTGCAGTGCACAAATCTAACCTAATAACTACGTCTCTCTCAGCAGCTGGATTCCTCCTGCGGAGTTCTGGCCACCGCGTGCCCTCGGACGATCGCAAGGATTGCGGACAATAAGGTCCGTGTTTGTACTGCCTGAAAAAAGGCAACTGCGCAGCCCGTCTGGATGGGGGAACTAAACGTAAGCACCTACACCGTGGACACGCGTCTTGGAGCAGATAAGCGCCAGTATCGACACAGCGGTCATTCGGCAGCAGCCGCATCGTGCAGTGCACGAAGCTAAACTAATAACTACGTCTCTCTCAGTAGGTGGATTCCTCCTGCGGAGTTCTGTCCACCGAGTGCCCTCGGACGATCGCAACGATTATGGACAGTAAGGCCCGTGTATTACAGCCTGAAAAGAGGCGACTGCGCAGCCCGTCTGGATGGTGGGAACTTAACGTAAGCACCTACTCCGTGGACACGCGTCTTGGAGCTGATAAGCGCCAGCGACCGACACAACGGTCATTCGGCAGCAGCGGCATCGTGCAGTGCACTAAGCTAACCTAATAACTACGTCTCTCTCAGTACCTGGATTCCTCCTGCGGAGTTCTGGCCACCGAGTGCCCTAGGTCGATCGCAAGGATTATGGGCAGTAAGGTCCGTGTTTGTACTGCCTGAAAGGAGGCAACTGCGCAGCCCCTCTGGATGGTGGGAACTAAACGTAAGCACCTACACCGTGAACACGCGTCTTGGAGCAGATAAGCGCCAGCGATCGACACAACGGTCATTCGGCAGCAGCGGCATCGTGCAGTGCACAAAGCTAACTTAATAACTACGTCTCTCTCAGCAGCTGGATTCCTGCTGCAGAGTTCTGGCCCCCGAGTGCCCTCGGACGATCGCAAGGATTATGGACAGTAAGGTCCGTGTTTTACTGCCTGAAAAGAGGCTACTGCGCAGCCCGTCTGGATGGTGGGAACTAAACATAAGCACCTACATCATGGACACGCGTCTTGGAGCAGATAAGCGCCAGCGATCGACACAGCAGTCATTCGGCAGCAGCGGCATCGTGCAGTGCACAAAGCTAACCTAATAACTACGTCTCTTTCAGTAGCTGGATTACTCCTGCGGAGTTCTGGCCACCGCGTGCCCTCGGACGATCGCAAGGGTTATGAACAATAAGGTCCGTGTTTGTACAGTCTGAAAAGAGGCAACTGCGCAGCCCGTCTCAATGGTGGGAACTAAACGTAAGCACCTACATCGTGGACATGCGTCTTGGAGCAGATAAGCGCCAGCGATCGACACAGATATTATTCGGCAGCAGCGGCATCGTGCAGTGCACTAAGCTAACCTAATAACTACGACTCTCTCAGTAGCTGGATTCGTCCTGCGGAGTTCTGGCCACCGAGTGCCCTCGGACGATCGCAACGATTATGAACAGTAAGGCCCGTGTATTACAGCCTGAAAAGAGGCAACTGCGCAGCCCGTCTGGATGGTGGGAACTTAACGTAAGCACCTACTCCATGGACACGCGTCTTGGAGCTGATAAGCGCCAGCGACCGACACAACGGTCATTCGGCAGCAGCGGCATCGTGCAGTGCACTAAGCTAACCTAATAACTACGTCTCTCTCAGTACCTGGATTCCTCCTGCGGAGTTCTGGCCACCGAGTGCCCTAGGTCGATCGCAAGGATTATGGGCAGTAAGGTCCGTGTTTGTACTGCCTGAAAGGAGGCAACTGCGCAGCCCGTCTGGATGGTGGGAACTAAACGTAAGCACCTACACCGTGAACACGCGTCTTGGAGCAGATAAGCGCCAGCGATCGACACAACGGTCATTCGGCAGCAGCGGCATCGTGCAGTGCACAAAGCTAACTTAATAACTACGTCTCTCTCAGCAGCTGGATTCCTGCTGCAGAGTTCTGGCCCCCGAGTGCCCTCGGACGATCGCAAGGATTATGGACAGTAAGGTCCGTGTTTTACTGACTGAAAAGAGGCAACTGCGCAGCCCGTCTGGATGGTGGGAACTAAACATAAGCACCTACATCATGGACACGCGTCTTGGAGCAGATAAGCGCCAGCGATCGACACAGCGGTCATTCGGCAGCAGCGGCATCGTGCAGTGCACAAAGCTAACCTAATAACTACGTCTCTTTCAGTAGCTGGATTACTCCTGCGGAGTTCTGGCCACCGCGTGCCCTCGGACGATCGCAAGGGTTATGAACAATAAGGTCCGTGTTTGTGCTGTCTGAAAAGAGGCAACTGCGCAGCCCGTCTGAATGGTGGGAACTAAACGTAAGCACCTACATCGTGGACATGCGTCTTGGAGCAGATAAGCGCCAGCGATCGACACAGATATTATTCGGCAGCAGCGGCATCGTGCAGTGCACTAAGCTAACCTAATAACTACGACTCTCTCAGTAGCTGGATTCGTCCTGCGGAGTTCTGGCCACCGAGTGCCCTCGGACGATCGCAACGATTATGGACAGTAAGGGCCGTGTATTACAGCCTGAAAAGAGGCAACTGCGCAGCCCGTCTGGATGGTGGGAACTTAACGTAAGCACCTACTCTGTGGACACGCGTCTTGGAGCTGATAAGCGCCAGCGACCGACACAACGGTCATTCGGCAGCAGCGGCATCGTGCAGTGCACTAAGCTAACCTAATAACTACGTCTCTCTCAGCAGCTGGATTCCTCCTGCGGAGTTCTGGCCACCGCGTGCCCTAGGACGATCGCAAGGATTATGGACAATAAGGTCCGTGTTTGTACTGCCTGAAAAGAGGCAACTGCGCAGCCCGTCTGGATGGTGGGAACTAAACGTAAGCACCTACATCGTGGACACGCGTCTTGGAGCAGATAAGCGCCAGCGATCGACACAGCGGTCATTCGGCAGCAGCGGCATCGTGCAGTGCACAAAGCTAACCTAATAACTACGTCTCTCTCAGCAGCTGGATTCCTCCTGCGGAGTTCTGGCCACCGCGTGCCCTCGGACGATCGCAAGGATTAAGGACACTAAGGTCCGTGTTTGTGCTGCCTGAAAAGAGGCAACTGCGCAGCCCGTCTGGATGGTGGGAACTTAACGTAAGCACCTACACCGTGGACACGCGTCTTGCAGCTGATAAGCGCCAGCGATCGACACAGCGGTCATTCGGCAGCAGCGGCATCGTGCAGTGCACTAAGCTAACTTAATAACTACGTCTCTCTCAGAAGCTGGATTCCTCCTGCAGAGATTCTGGCCACCGAGTGCCCTCGGACGATCGCAAGGATTATGGACAATAAGGTCCGTGTTTGTACTGCCTGAAAAGAGGCAACTGCGCAGCCCGTCTGGATGGTGGAAACTAAACGTAAGCACCTACACCGTGGACACGCGTCTTGGAGCAGATAAGCGCCAGCGATCGACACAACGGTCATTCCGCAGCAGCGGCATCGTGCAGTGCACAAAGCTAACTCTAATAACTACGTCTCTCTCAGCAGCTGGATTCCTCCTGCAGAGTTCTGGCCACCGAGTGCCCTCGGACGATCGCAAGGATTATGGACAATAAGGTCCGTGTTTGTACTGCCTGAAAAGAGGCAACTGCGCAGCCCGTCTGGATGGTGGGAACTAAACGTAAGCACCTACTCCGTGGACACGCGTCTTGGAGCAGATAAGCGCCAGCGATCGACACAACGGTCATTCGGCAGCAGCGGCATCGTGCAGTGCACAAAGCTAACCTAATAACTACGTCTCTCTCAGCAGCTGGATTCCTCCTGCGGAGTTCTGGCCACCGCGTGCCCTCGGACGATCGCAAGGATTAAGGACACTAAGGTCCGTGCTTGTGCTGCCTGAAAAGAGGCAACTGCGCAGCCCGTCTGGATGGTGGGAACTAAACGTAAGCACCTACACCGTGGACACGCGTCTTGCAGCTGATAAGCGCCAGCGATCGACACAGCGGTCATTCGGCAGCAGCGGCATCGTGCAGTGCACTAAGCTAACCTAATAACTACGTCTCTCTCAGTAGCTGGATTCCTCCTGCGGAGTTCTGGCCACCGAGTGCCCTCGGACGATCGCAAGGATTATGGACAGTAAGGTCCGTGTTTTACTGCCTGAAAAGAGGCAACTGCGCAGCCCGTCTGGATGGTGGGAACTTAACGTAAGCACCTACTCCATGGACACGAGTCTTGGAGCAGATAAGCGCCAGCGATCGACACAACGGTCATTCGGCAGCAGCGGCATCGTGCAGTGCACAAAGCTAACTTAATAACTACGTCTCTCTCAGCAGCTGGATTCCTCCTGCAGAGTTCTGGCCACCGCGTGCCCTCGGACGATCGCAAGGATTATGGACAATAAGGTCCGTGTTTGTACTGCCTGAAAAGAGGCAACTGCGCAGGCCGTCTGGACGGTGGGAACTAAACGTAAGCACCTACACCGTGAACACGCGTCTTGGAGCAGATAGCGCCAGCGATCGACACAACGGTCATTCGGCAGCAGCGGCATCGTGCAGTGCACAAAGCTAACTTAATAACTACGTCTCTCTCAGCAGCTGGATTCCTGCTGCGGAGTTCTGGCCACCGCGTGCCCTCGGACGATCGCAAGGATTACGGACAATAAGGTCCGTGTTTGTACTGCCTGAAAAGAGGCAACTGCGCAGCCCGTCTGGATGGTGGGAACTTAACGTAAGCACCTACTCCGTGGACACGCGTCTTGGAGCAGATAAGCGCCAGCGATCGACACAGCGGTCATTCGGCAGCAGCGGCATCGTGCAGTGCACTAAGCTAACCTAATAACTACGTCTCTCTCAGCAGCTGGATTCCTCCTGCGGAGTTCTGGCCACCGCGTGCCCTCGGACGATCGCAAGGATTATGGACACTAAGGTCCGTGTTTTACTGCCTGAAACGAGGCAACTGCGCAGCCCGTCTGGATGGTGGGAACTAAACGTAAGCACCTACATCCATGGACACGCGTCTTGGAGCAGATAAGCGCCAGCGATCGACACAGCGGTCATTCGGCAGCAGCGGCATCGTGCAGTGCACAAAGCTAACTTAATAACTACGTCTCTCTCAGCAGCTGGATTCCTCCTGCAGAGTTCTGGCCACCGCGTGCCCTCGGACGACCGCAAGGATTATGGACAATAAGGTCCGTGTTTGTACTGCCTGAAAAGAGGCAACTGCGCAGCCCGTCTGGATGGTGGGAACTAAACGTAAGCACCTACACCGTGGACACGCGTCTTGGAGCAGATAAGCGGCAGCGATCGACACCGCGGTCATTCGGCAGCAGCGGCATCGTGCAGTGCACAATGCTAACCTAATAACTACGTCTCTCTCAGCAGCTGGATTCCTCCTGCGGAGTTCTGGCCACCGCGTGCCCTCGGACGATCGCAAGGATTATGGACAATAAGGTCCGTGTTTGTACTGCCTGAAAAGAGGCAACTGCGCAGCCCGTCTGGATGGTGGGAACTTAACGTAAGCACCTACTCCGTGGACACGCGTCTTGGAGCAGATAAGCGCCAGCGATCGACACCGCGGTCATTCGGCAGCAGCGGCATCGTGCAGTGCACAAAGCTAACCTAATAACTACGTCTCTCTCAGCAGCTGGATTACTCCTGCAGAGTTCTGGCCACCGCGTGCCCTCGGACGACCGCAAGGATTATGGACAATAAGGTCCGTGTTTGTACTGTCTGAAAAGAGGCAACTGCGCAGCCCGTCTGGATGGTGGGAACTAAACGTAAGCACCTACACCGTGGACACGCGTCTTGGAGCAGATAAGCGCCAGCGATCGACACAGCGGTCATTCGGCAGCAGCGGCATCGTGCAGTGCACAAAGCTAACTTAATAACTACGTCTCTCTCAGCAGCTGGATTCTTCCTGCAGAGTTCTGGCCACCGCGTGCCCTCGGACGATCGCAAGGATTATGGACAATAAGGTCCGAGTTTGTACTGCCTGAAAAGAGGCAACTGCGACAGCCCGTCTGGATGGTGGAACTGAACGTAAGCACCTACACCGTGGACACGCGTCTTGGAGCAGATAAGCGCCAGCGATCGACACAGCGGTCATTCGGCAGCAGCGGCATCGTGCAGTGCACAAAGCTAACCTAATAACTACGTCTCTCTCAGCAGCTGGATTCCTCCTGCGGAGCTCTGGCCACAGCGTGTCCTCGGACGATCGCAAGGATTATGGACACAAAGGTCCGTGTTTTACTGCCTGAAACGAGGCAACTGCGCAGCCCGTCTGGATGGTGGGAACTAAACATAAGCACCTACATCATGGACACGCGTCTTGGAGCAGATAAGCGCCAGCGATCGACACAGCGGTCATTCGGCAGCAGCGGCATCATGCAGTGCACGAAGCTAACTTAATAACTACGTCGCTCTCAGCAGCCGGATTCCTCCTGCAGAGTTCTGGCCACCGCGTGCCCTCGGACGACCGCAAGGATTATGGACAATAAGGTCCGTGTTTGTACTGCCTGAAAAGAGGAAACTGCGCAGCCCGTCTGGATGGTGGGAACTAAACGTAAGCACCTACACCGTGGACACGCGTCTTGGAGCAGATAAGCGGCAGCGATCGACACCGCGGTCATTCGGCAGCAGCGGCATTGTGCAGTGCACAATGCTAACCTAATAACTACGTCTCTCTCAGCAGCTGGATTACTCCTGCGGCGTTCTGGCCACCGCGTGCCCTCGGACGATCGCAAGGGTTATGAAAAATAAGGTCCGTGTTTGTACTGTCTGAAAAGAGCCAACTGCGCAGCCCGTCTTAATGGTGGGAACTAAACGTAAGCACCTACACCGTGGACACGCGTCTTGGAGCAGATAAGCGCCAGCGATCGACACAGCGGTCATTCGGCAGCAGCGGCATCGTGCAGTGCACTAAGCTAACCTAATAACTACGTCTCTCTCAGTAGCTGGATTCCTCCTGCGGAGTTCTGTCCACCGAGTGCTCCGGACGATTGCAAGGATTATGGACAGTAAGGCCCGTGTATTACTGCCTGAAAAAAGGCAACTGCGCAGCCCGTCTGGATGGTGGAAACTTAACGTAAGCACCTACTCCATGGACACGCGTCTTGGAGCAGATAAGCGCCAGCGACCGACACAACTGTCATTCGGCAGCAGCGGCATCGTGCAGTGCACAAAGCTAACTTAACAACTACGTCTCTCTCAGCAGCTGGATTCTTCCTGCAGAGTTCTGGCCACCGAGTTCCCTCGGACGATCGCAAGGATTATGGACAATAAGGTCCGAGTTTGTACTGCCTGAAAAGAGGCCACTGCGCAGCTCGTCTGGGTGGTGGGAACTGAACGTAAGCACCTACACCATGGACACGCGTCTTGGAGCAGATAAGCGCCAGCGATCGACACAGCGGTCATTCGGCAGCAGCGGCATCGTGCAGTGCACAAATCTAACCTAATAACTACGTCTCTCTCAGCAGCTGGATTCCTCCTGCGGAGTTCTGGCCACCGCGTGCCCTCGGACGATCGCAAGGATTGCGGACAATAAGGTCCGTGTTTGTACTGCCTGAAAAAAGGCAACTGCGCAGCCCGTCTGGATGGGGGAACTAAACGTAAGCACCTACACCGTGGACACGCGTCTTGGAGCAGATAAGCGCCAGTATCGACACAGCGGTCATTCGGCAGCAGCCGCATCGTGCAGTGCACGAAGCTAAACTAATAACTACGTCTCTCTCAGTAGGTGGATTCCTCCTGCGGAGTTCTGTCCACCGAGTGCCCTCGGACGATCGCAACGATTATGGACAGTAAGGCCCGTGTATTACAGCCTGAAAAGAGGCGACTGCGCAGCCCGTCTGGATGGTGGGAACTTAACGTAAGCACCTACTCCGTGGACACGCGTCTTGGAGCTGATAAGCGCCAGCGACCGACACAACGGTCATTCGGCAGCAGCGGCATCGTGCAGTGCACTAAGCTAACCTAATAACTACGTCTCTCTCAGTACCTGGATTCCTCCTGCGGAGTTCTGGCCACCGAGTGCCCTAGGTCGATCGCAAGGATTATGGGCAGTAAGGTCCGTGTTTGTACTGCCTGAAAGGAGGCAACTGCGCAGCCCCTCTGGATGGTGGGAACTAAACGTAAGCACCTACACCGTGAACACGCGTCTTGGAGCAGATAAGCGCCAGCGATCGACACAACGGTCATTCGGCAGCAGCGGCATCGTGCAGTGCACAAAGCTAACTTAATAACTACGTCTCTCTCAGCAGCTGGATTCCTGCTGCAGAGTTCTGGCCCCCGAGTGCCCTCGGACGATCGCAAGGATTATGGACAGTAAGGTCCGTGTTTTACTGCCTGAAAAGAGGCTACTGCGCAGCCCGTCTGGATGGTGGGAACTAAACATAAGCACCTACATCATGGACACGCGTCTTGGAGCAGATAAGCGCCAGCGATCGACACAGCAGTCATTCGGCAGCAGCGGCATCGTGCAGTGCACAAAGCTAACCTAATAACTACGTCTCTTTCAGTAGCTGGATTACTCCTGCGGAGTTCTGGCCACCGCGTGCCCTCGGACGATCGCAAGGGTTATGAACAATAAGGTCCGTGTTTGTACAGTCTGAAAAGAGGCAACTGCGCAGCCCGTCTCAATGGTGGGAACTAAACGTAAGCACCTACATCGTGGACATGCGTCTTGGAGCAGATAAGCGCCAGCGATCGACACAGATATTATTCGGCAGCAGCGGCATCGTGCAGTGCACTAAGCTAACCTAATAACTACGACTCTCTCAGTAGCTGGATTCGTCCTGCGGAGTTCTGGCCACCGAGTGCCCTCGGACGATCGCAACGATTATGAACAGTAAGGCCCGTGTATTACAGCCTGAAAAGAGGCAACTGCGCAGCCCGTCTGGATGGTGGGAACTTAACGTAAGCACCTACTCCATGGACACGCGTCTTGGAGCTGATAAGCGCCAGCGACCGACACAACGGTCATTCGGCAGCAGCGGCATCGTGCAGTGCACTAAGCTAACCTAATAACTACGTCTCTCTCAGTACCTGGATTCCTCCTGCGGAGTTCTGGCCACCGAGTGCCCTAGGTCGATCGCAAGGATTATGGGCAGTAAGGTCCGTGTTTGTACTGCCTGAAAGGAGGCAACTGCGCAGCCCGTCTGGATGGTGGGAACTAAACGTAAGCACCTACACCGTGAACACGCGTCTTGGAGCAGATAAGCGCCAGCGATCGACACAACGGTCATTCGGCAGCAGCGGCATCGTGCAGTGCACAAAGCTAACTTAATAACTACGTCTCTCTCAGCAGCTGGATTCCTGCTGCAGAGTTCTGGCCCCCGAGTGCCCTCGGACGATCGCAAGGATTATGGACAGTAAGGTCCGTGTTTTACTGACTGAAAAGAGGCAACTGCGCAGCCCGTCTGGATGGTGGGAACTAAACATAAGCACCTACATCATGGACACGCGTCTTGGAGCAGATAAGCGCCAGCGATCGACACAGCGGTCATTCGGCAGCAGCGGCATCGTGCAGTGCACAAAGCTAACCTAATAACTACGTCTCTTTCAGTAGCTGGATTACTCCTGCGGAGTTCTGGCCACCGCGTGCCCTCGGACGATCGCAAGGGTTATGAACAATAAGGTCCGTGTTTGTGCTGTCTGAAAAGAGGCAACTGCGCAGCCCGTCTGAATGGTGGGAACTAAACGTAAGCACCTACATCGTGGACATGCGTCTTGGAGCAGATAAGCGCCAGCGATCGACACAGATATTATTCGGCAGCAGCGGCATCGTGCAGTGCACTAAGCTAACCTAATAACTACGACTCTCTCAGTAGCTGGATTCGTCCTGCGGAGTTCTGGCCACCGAGTGCCCTCGGACGATCGCAACGATTATGGACAGTAAGGGCCGTGTATTACAGCCTGAAAAGAGGCAACTGCGCAGCCCGTCTGGATGGTGGGAACTTAACGTAAGCACCTACTCTGTGGACACGCGTCTTGGAGCTGATAAGCGCCAGCGACCGACACAACGGTCATTCGGCAGCAGCGGCATCGTGCAGTGCACTAAGCTAACCTAATAACTACGTCTCTCTCAGTACCTGGATTCCTCCTGCGGAGTTCTGGCCACCGAGTGCCCTAGGTCGATCGCAAGGATTATGGGCAGTAAGGTCCGTGTTTGTACTGCCTGAAAGGAGGCAACTGCGCAGCCCCTCTGGATGGTGGGAACTAAACGTAAGCACCTACACCGTGAACACGCGTCTTGGAGCAGATAAGCGCCAGCGATCGACACAACGGTCATTCGGCAGCAACGGCATCGTGCAGTGCACAAAGCTAACTTAATAACTACGTCTCTCTCAGCAGCTGGATTCCTGCTGCAGAGTTCTGGCCCCCGAGTGCCCTCGGACGATCGCAAGGATTATGGACACTAAGGTCCGTGTTTTACTGCCTGAAAAGAGGCAACTGCGCAGCCCGTCTGGATGGTGGGAACTAAACATAAGCACCTACATCATGGACACGCGTCTTGGAGCAGATAAGCGCCAGCGATCGACACAGCGGTCATTCGGCAGCAGCGGCATCGTGCAGTGCACAAAGCTAACCTAATAACTACGTCTCTTTCAGTAGCTGGATTCCTCCTGCGGACTTCTGGCCCCCGAGTGCCCTCGGACAATCGCAAGGATTATGGACAATAAGGTCCGTGTTTGTACTGCCTGAAAAGAGGCAACTGCGCAGCCCGTCTGGATGGTGGAAACTTAACGTAAGCACCTACTCCGTGGACATGCGTCTTGGAGCAGATAAGCGCCAGCGATCGACACCGCGGTCACTCGGCAGCAGCGGCATCGTGCAGTGCACAAAGCTAACCTAATAACTACGTCCCTCTCAGCAGCTGGATTACTCCTGCGGAGTTCTGGCCACCGCGTGCCCTCGGACGATCGCAAGGGTTATGAACAATAAGGTCCGTGTTTGTACTGTCTGAAAAGAGGCAACTGCGCAGCCCGTCTCAATGGTGGGAACTAAACGTAAGCACCAACATCGTGGACATGCGTCTTGGAGCAGATAAGCGCCAGCGATCGACACAGCGGTTATTCGGCAGCAGCGGCATCGTGCAGTGCACAAAGCTAACCTAATAACTACGTCTCTCTCAGCAGCTGGATTCCTCCTGCGGAGCTCTGGCCACAGCGTGTCCTCGGACGATCGCAAGGATTAAGGACCCTAAGATCCGTGTTTGTGCTGCCTGAAAAGAGGCAACTGCGCAGCCCGTCTGGATGGTGGGAACTTAACGTAAGCTCCTCCACCGTGGACACGCGTCTTGCAGCTGATAAGCGCCAGCGATCGACACAGCGGTCGCTCGGCAGCAGCGGCATCGTGCAGTGCACTAAGCTAACTTAATAACTACGTCTGTCTCTGAAGCTGGATTTCTCCTGCAGAGATCTGGCCACCGAGTGCCCTCGGACGATCGCAAGAATTATGGACAATAAGGTCCGTGTTTGTACTGCCTGAAAAGAGGCAATTGCGCAGCCCGTCTGGATGATGGAAACTAAACGCAAGCACCTACACCGTGAACACGCGTCTTGGAGCAGATAAGCGCCAGCGATCGACACAACGGTCATTCCGCAGCAGCGGCATCGTAAAGTGCACAAAGCTAATCTAATAACTTCGTCTCTCTCAGCAGCTGGATTCCTCCTGCAGAGTTCTGGCCGCCGAGTGCTCTCGGACGATCGCAAGGATTATGGACAATAATGTCCGTGTTTGTACTGCCATAAAAGAGGCAACTGCGCAGCCCGTCTGGATGATGGGAACTAAACGTAAGCACCTACTCCGTGGACACGCGTCTTGGAGCAGATAAGCGCCAGCGACCGACACAACGGTCATTCGGCAGCAGCGGCATCGTGCAGTGCACAAATCTAACCTAATAACTACGTCTCTCTCAGCAGCTGGATTCCTGTTGCGGAGTTCTGGCCAACGCGTGCCCTAGGACGATTGCAAGGATTAAGGACACTAAGGTCCGTACTTGTGCTGCCTGAAAAGAGGCAACTGCGCAGCCCGTCTGGATGGTGGGAACTAAACGTAAGCACCTACACCGTGGACACGCGTCTTGCAGCTGATAAGCGCCAGCGATTGACACAGCGGTCATTCGGCAGCAGCGGCATCGTGCAGTGCACTAAGCTAACCTAATAACGACGTCTCTCTCAGTACCTGGATTCCTCCTGCGGAGTTCTGGCCACCGAGTGCCCTCGGACGATCGCAAGGATTATGGACAGTAAGGCCCGTGTTTTA
Source organism: Amblyomma americanum (assembly GCA_030143305.2). Taxonomy (NCBI): domain Eukaryota; kingdom Metazoa; phylum Arthropoda; class Arachnida; order Ixodida; family Ixodidae; genus Amblyomma; species Amblyomma americanum. Next base: position 231,657 of record JARKHS020036785.1, on the reverse strand, counting down.
CTGCCTGAGAAGAGGCAACTGCGCAGCCCGTCTGGATGGGGGGAACTTAACGTAAGCACCTACTCCATGGACACGAGTCTTGGAGCAGATAAGCGCCAGCGATCGACACAACGGTCATTCGGCAGCAGCGGCATCGTGCAGTGCACAAAGCTAACTTAATAACTACGTCTCTCTCAGCAGCTGTATTCCTCCTGCAGAGTTCTGGTCACCGCGTGCCCTCGGACGACCGCAAGGATTATGGACAATAAGGTCCGTGTTTGTACTGTCTGAAAAGAGGCAACTGCGCAGGCCGTCTGGACGGTGGGAACTAAACGTAAGCACCTACACCGTGAACACGCGTCTTGGAGCAGATAAGCGCCAGCGATCGACACAGCGGTCATTCGGCAGCAGCGGCATCGTGCAGTGCACAAAGCTAACCTAATAACTACGTCTCTCTCAGCAGCTGGATTCCTCCTGCAGAGTTCTGGCCCCCGAGTGCCCTCGGACAATCGCAAGGATTATGGACAATAAGGTCCGTGTTTGTACTGCCTGAAAAGAGGCAACTGCGCAGCCCGTCTGGATGGTGGAAACTTAACGTAAGCACCTACTCCGTGGACACGCGTCTTGGAGCAGATAAGCGCCAGCGATCGACACAACGGTCATTCGGCAGCAGCGGCATCGTGCAGTGCACAAAGCTAACCTAATAACTACGTCTCTCTCAGCAGCTGGATTCCTCCTGCGGAGTTCTGGCCACCGCGTGCCCTCGGACGACCGCAAGGATTATGGACAATAAGGTCCGTGTTTGTACTGTCTGAAAAGAGGCAACTGCGCAGCCCGTCTGCACTGGTGGGAACTAAACGTAAGCACCTACACCGTGGACACGCGTCTTGGAGCAGATAAGCGCCAGCGATCGACACCGCGGTCATTCGGCAGCAGCGGCATCGTGCAGTGCACAAAGCTAACCTAATAACTACGTCTCTCTCAGCAGCTGGATTCCTCCTGCGGAGTTCTGGCCACCGCGTGCCCTCGGACGATCGCAAGGATTAAGGACAATAAGTCCGTGTTTGTACTGCCTGAAAAGAGGCAACTGCGCAGCCCGTCTGGATGGTGGGAACTAAACGTAAGCACCTACACCGTGGACACGCGTCTTGGAGCAGATAAGCGCCAGCGATCGACACAGCGGTCATTCGGCAGCAGCGGCATCGTGCAGTGCACAAAGCTAACCTAATAACTACGTCTCTCTCAGCAGCTGGATTCCTCCTGCGGAGTTCTGGCCCCCGAGTGCCCTCGGACGATCGCAAGGATTATGGACAGTAAGGTCCGTGTTTTACTGCCTGAAAAGAGGCAACTGCGCAGCCCGTCTGGATGGTGGGAACTAAACATAAGCACCTACATCGTGGACACGCGTCTTGGAGCAGATAAGCGCCAGCGATCGACACAGAGGTCATTCGGCAGCAGCGGCATCGTGCAGTGCACTAAGCTAACCTAATAACTACGTCTCTCTCAGCAGCTGGATTCCTCCTGCGGAGTTCTGGCCACCGAGTGCCCTCGGACGATCGCAACGATTATGGACAGTAAGGGCCGTGTATTACAGCCTGAAAAGAGGCAACTGCGCAGCCCGTCTGGATGGTGGGAACTTAACGTAAGCACCTACTCTGTGGACACGCGTCTTGGAGCTGATAAGCGCCAGCGACCGACACAACGGTCATTCGGCAGCAGCGGCATCGTGCAGTGCACTAAGCTAACCTAATAACTACGTCTCTCTCAGTACCTGGATTCCTCCTGCGGAGTTCTGGCCACCGAGTGCCCTAGGACGATCGCAAGGATTATGGACAGTAAGGTCCGTGTTTGTACTGCCTGAAAGGAGGCAACTGCGCAGCCCCTCTGGATGGTGGGAACTAAACGTAAGCACCTACACCGTGAACACGCGTCTTGGAGCAGATAAGCGCCAGCGATCGACACAACGGTCATTCGGCAGCAGCGGCATCGTGCAGTGCACAAAGCTAACTTAATAACTACGTCTCTCTCAGCAGCTGGATTCCTCCTGCAGAGTTCTGGCCCCCGAGTGCCCTCGGACGATCGCAAGGATTATGGACACATAAGGTCCGTGTTTGTACTGCCTGAAACGAGGCAACTGCGCAGCCCGTCTGGATGGTGGGAACTAAACGTAAGCACCTACATCGTGGACACGCGTCTTGGAGCAGATAAGCGCCAGCGATCGACACAGCGGTCATTCGGCAGCAGCGGCATCGTGCAGTGCACAAAGCTAACCTAATAACTACGTCTCTCTCAGCAGCTGGATTCCTCCTGCGGACTTCTGGCCCCCGCGTGCCCTCGGACAATCGCAAGGATTATGGACAATAAGGTCCGTGTTTGTACTGCCTGAAAAGAGGCAACTGCGCAGCCCGTCTGGATGGTGGAAACTTAACGTAAGCACCTACTCCGTGGACATGCGTCTTGGAGCAGATAAGCGCCAGCGATCGACACCGCGGTCACTCGGCAGCAGCGGCATCGTGCAGTGCACAAAGCTAACCTAATAACTACGTCCCTCTCAGCAGCTGGATTACTCCTGCGGAGTTCTGGCCACCGCGTGCCCTCGGACGATCGCAAGGGTTATGAACAATAAGGTCCGTATTTGTACTGTCTGAAAAGAGGCAACTGCGCAGCCCGTCTCAATGGTGGGAACTAAACGTAAGCACCAACATCGTGGACATGCGTCTTGGAGCAGATAAGCGCCAGCGATCGACACAGCGGTTATTCGGCAGCAGCGGCATCGTGCAGTGCACTAAGCTAACTTAATAACTACGTCTCTCTCAGCAGCTGTATTCTTCCTGCGGAGTTCTGGCCACCGCGTGCCCTAGGACGATCGCAAGGATTACGGACAATAATGTCCGAGTTTGTACTGCCTGAAAAGAGGCCACTGCACAGCTCGTCTGGATGGTGAGAACTGAACGTAAGCACCGACACCGTGGACACGCATCTTGGAGCAGATAAGCGCCAGCGATCGACACAGCGGTCATTCGGCAGCAGCGGCATCGTGCAGTGCACAAAGCTAACCTAATAACTACGTCTCTCTCAGCAGCTGGATTCCTCCTGCGGAGCTCTGGCCACAGCGTGTCCTCGGACGATCGCAAGGATTATGGACACAAAGGTCCGTGTTTTACTGCCTGAAACGAGGCAACTGCGCAGCCCGTCTGGATGGTGGGAACTAAACATAAGCACCTACATCATGGACACGCGTCTTGGAGCAGATAAGCGCCAGCGATCGACACAGCGGTCATTCGGCAGCAGCGGCATCATGCAGTGCACGAAGCTAACTTAATAACTACGTCGCTCTCAGCAGCCGGATTCCTCCTGCAGAGTTCTGGCCACCGCGTGCCCTCGGACGACCGCAAGGATTATGGACAATAAGGTCCGTGTTTGTACTGCCTGAAAAGAGGAAACTGCGCAGCCCGTCTGGATGGTGGGAACTAAACGTAAGCACCTACACCGTGGACACGCGTCTTGGAGCAGATAAGCGGCAGCGATCGACACCGCGGTCATTCGGCAGCAGCGGCATTGTGCAGTGCACAATGCTAACCTAATAACTACGTCTCTCTCAGCAGCTGGATTACTCCTGCGGCGTTCTGGCCACCGCGTGCCCTCGGACGATCGCAAGGGTTATGAAAAATAAGGTCCGTGTTTGTACTGTCTGAAAAGAGCCAACTGCGCAGCCCGTCTTAATGGTGGGAACTAAACGTAAGCACCTACACCGTGGACACGCGTCTTGGAGCAGATAAGCGCCAGCGATCGACACAGCGGTCATTCGGCAGCAGCGGCATCGTGCAGTGCACTAAGCTAACCTAATAACTACGTCTCTCTCAGTAGCTGGATTCCTCCTGCGGAGTTCTGTCCACCGAGTGCTCCGGACGATTGCAAGGATTATGGACAGTAAGGCCCGTGTATTACTGCCTGAAAAAAGGCAACTGCGCAGCCCGTCTGGATGGTGGAAACTTAACGTAAGCACCTACTCCATGGACACGCGTCTTGGAGCAGATAAGCGCCAGCGACCGACACAACTGTCATTCGGCAGCAGCGGCATCGTGCAGTGCACAAAGCTAACTTAACAACTACGTCTCTCTCAGCAGCTGGATTCTTCCTGCAGAGTTCTGGCCACCGAGTTCCCTCGGACGATCGCAAGGATTATGGACAATAAGGTCCGAGTTTGTACTGCCTGAAAAGAGGCCACTGCGCAGCTCGTCTGGGTGGTGGGAACTGAACGTAAGCACCTACACCATGGACACGCGTCTTGGAGCAGATAAGCGCCAGCGATCGACACAGCGGTCATTCGGCAGCAGCGGCATCGTGCAGTGCACAAATCTAACCTAATAACTACGTCTCTCTCAGCAGCTGGATTCCTCCTGCGGAGTTCTGGCCACCGCGTGCCCTCGGACGATCGCAAGGATTGCGGACAATAAGGTCCGTGTTTGTACTGCCTGAAAAAAGGCAACTGCGCAGCCCGTCTGGATGGGGGAACTAAACGTAAGCACCTACACCGTGGACACGCGTCTTGGAGCAGATAAGCGCCAGTATCGACACAGCGGTCATTCGGCAGCAGCCGCATCGTGCAGTGCACGAAGCTAAACTAATAACTACGTCTCTCTCAGTAGGTGGATTCCTCCTGCGGAGTTCTGTCCACCGAGTGCCCTCGGACGATCGCAACGATTATGGACAGTAAGGCCCGTGTATTACAGCCTGAAAAGAGGCGACTGCGCAGCCCGTCTGGATGGTGGGAACTTAACGTAAGCACCTACTCCGTGGACACGCGTCTTGGAGCTGATAAGCGCCAGCGACCGACACAACGGTCATTCGGCAGCAGCGGCATCGTGCAGTGCACTAAGCTAACCTAATAACTACGTCTCTCTCAGTACCTGGATTCCTCCTGCGGAGTTCTGGCCACCGAGTGCCCTAGGTCGATCGCAAGGATTATGGGCAGTAAGGTCCGTGTTTGTACTGCCTGAAAGGAGGCAACTGCGCAGCCCCTCTGGATGGTGGGAACTAAACGTAAGCACCTACACCGTGAACACGCGTCTTGGAGCAGATAAGCGCCAGCGATCGACACAACGGTCATTCGGCAGCAGCGGCATCGTGCAGTGCACAAAGCTAACTTAATAACTACGTCTCTCTCAGCAGCTGGATTCCTGCTGCAGAGTTCTGGCCCCCGAGTGCCCTCGGACGATCGCAAGGATTATGGACAGTAAGGTCCGTGTTTTACTGCCTGAAAAGAGGCTACTGCGCAGCCCGTCTGGATGGTGGGAACTAAACATAAGCACCTACATCATGGACACGCGTCTTGGAGCAGATAAGCGCCAGCGATCGACACAGCAGTCATTCGGCAGCAGCGGCATCGTGCAGTGCACAAAGCTAACCTAATAACTACGTCTCTTTCAGTAGCTGGATTACTCCTGCGGAGTTCTGGCCACCGCGTGCCCTCGGACGATCGCAAGGGTTATGAACAATAAGGTCCGTGTTTGTACAGTCTGAAAAGAGGCAACTGCGCAGCCCGTCTCAATGGTGGGAACTAAACGTAAGCACCTACATCGTGGACATGCGTCTTGGAGCAGATAAGCGCCAGCGATCGACACAGATATTATTCGGCAGCAGCGGCATCGTGCAGTGCACTAAGCTAACCTAATAACTACGACTCTCTCAGTAGCTGGATTCGTCCTGCGGAGTTCTGGCCACCGAGTGCCCTCGGACGATCGCAACGATTATGAACAGTAAGGCCCGTGTATTACAGCCTGAAAAGAGGCAACTGCGCAGCCCGTCTGGATGGTGGGAACTTAACGTAAGCACCTACTCCATGGACACGCGTCTTGGAGCTGATAAGCGCCAGCGACCGACACAACGGTCATTCGGCAGCAGCGGCATCGTGCAGTGCACTAAGCTAACCTAATAACTACGTCTCTCTCAGTACCTGGATTCCTCCTGCGGAGTTCTGGCCACCGAGTGCCCTAGGTCGATCGCAAGGATTATGGGCAGTAAGGTCCGTGTTTGTACTGCCTGAAAGGAGGCAACTGCGCAGCCCGTCTGGATGGTGGGAACTAAACGTAAGCACCTACACCGTGAACACGCGTCTTGGAGCAGATAAGCGCCAGCGATCGACACAACGGTCATTCGGCAGCAGCGGCATCGTGCAGTGCACAAAGCTAACTTAATAACTACGTCTCTCTCAGCAGCTGGATTCCTGCTGCAGAGTTCTGGCCCCCGAGTGCCCTCGGACGATCGCAAGGATTATGGACAGTAAGGTCCGTGTTTTACTGACTGAAAAGAGGCAACTGCGCAGCCCGTCTGGATGGTGGGAACTAAACATAAGCACCTACATCATGGACACGCGTCTTGGAGCAGATAAGCGCCAGCGATCGACACAGCGGTCATTCGGCAGCAGCGGCATCGTGCAGTGCACAAAGCTAACCTAATAACTACGTCTCTTTCAGTAGCTGGATTACTCCTGCGGAGTTCTGGCCACCGCGTGCCCTCGGACGATCGCAAGGGTTATGAACAATAAGGTCCGTGTTTGTGCTGTCTGAAAAGAGGCAACTGCGCAGCCCGTCTGAATGGTGGGAACTAAACGTAAGCACCTACATCGTGGACATGCGTCTTGGAGCAGATAAGCGCCAGCGATCGACACAGATATTATTCGGCAGCAGCGGCATCGTGCAGTGCACTAAGCTAACCTAATAACTACGACTCTCTCAGTAGCTGGATTCGTCCTGCGGAGTTCTGGCCACCGAGTGCCCTCGGACGATCGCAACGATTATGGACAGTAAGGGCCGTGTATTACAGCCTGAAAAGAGGCAACTGCGCAGCCCGTCTGGATGGTGGGAACTTAACGTAAGCACCTACTCTGTGGACACGCGTCTTGGAGCTGATAAGCGCCAGCGACCGACACAACGGTCATTCGGCAGCAGCGGCATCGTGCAGTGCACTAAGCTAACCTAATAACTACGTCTCTCTCAGTACCTGGATTCCTCCTGCGGAGTTCTGGCCACCGAGTGCCCTAGGTCGATCGCAAGGATTATGGGCAGTAAGGTCCGTGTTTGTACTGCCTGAAAGGAGGCAACTGCGCAGCCCCTCTGGATGGTGGGAACTAAACGTAAGCACCTACACCGTGAACACGCGTCTTGGAGCAGATAAGCGCCAGCGATCGACACAACGGTCATTCGGCAGCAACGGCATCGTGCAGTGCACAAAGCTAACTTAATAACTACGTCTCTCTCAGCAGCTGGATTCCTGCTGCAGAGTTCTGGCCCCCGAGTGCCCTCGGACGATCGCAAGGATTATGGACACTAAGGTCCGTGTTTTACTGCCTGAAAAGAGGCAACTGCGCAGCCCGTCTGGATGGTGGGAACTAAACATAAGCACCTACATCATGGACACGCGTCTTGGAGCAGATAAGCGCCAGCGATCGACACAGCGGTCATTCGGCAGCAGCGGCATCGTGCAGTGCACAAAGCTAACCTAATAACTACGTCTCTTTCAGTAGCTGGATTCCTCCTGCGGACTTCTGGCCCCCGAGTGCCCTCGGACAATCGCAAGGATTATGGACAATAAGGTCCGTGTTTGTACTGCCTGAAAAGAGGCAACTGCGCAGCCCGTCTGGATGGTGGAAACTTAACGTAAGCACCTACTCCGTGGACATGCGTCTTGGAGCAGATAAGCGCCAGCGATCGACACCGCGGTCACTCGGCAGCAGCGGCATCGTGCAGTGCACAAAGCTAACCTAATAACTACGTCCCTCTCAGCAGCTGGATTACTCCTGCGGAGTTCTGGCCACCGCGTGCCCTCGGACGATCGCAAGGGTTATGAACAATAAGGTCCGTGTTTGTACTGTCTGAAAAGAGGCAACTGCGCAGCCCGTCTCAATGGTGGGAACTAAACGTAAGCACCAACATCGTGGACATGCGTCTTGGAGCAGATAAGCGCCAGCGATCGACACAGCGGTTATTCGGCAGCAGCGGCATCGTGCAGTGCACAAAGCTAACCTAATAACTACGTCTCTCTCAGCAGCTGGATTCCTCCTGCGGAGCTCTGGCCACAGCGTGTCCTCGGACGATCGCAAGGATTAAGGACCCTAAGATCCGTGTTTGTGCTGCCTGAAAAGAGGCAACTGCGCAGCCCGTCTGGATGGTGGGAACTTAACGTAAGCTCCTCCACCGTGGACACGCGTCTTGCAGCTGATAAGCGCCAGCGATCGACACAGCGGTCGCTCGGCAGCAGCGGCATCGTGCAGTGCACTAAGCTAACTTAATAACTACGTCTGTCTCTGAAGCTGGATTTCTCCTGCAGAGATCTGGCCACCGAGTGCCCTCGGACGATCGCAAGAATTATGGACAATAAGGTCCGTGTTTGTACTGCCTGAAAAGAGGCAATTGCGCAGCCCGTCTGGATGATGGAAACTAAACGCAAGCACCTACACCGTGAACACGCGTCTTGGAGCAGATAAGCGCCAGCGATCGACACAACGGTCATTCCGCAGCAGCGGCATCGTAAAGTGCACAAAGCTAATCTAATAACTTCGTCTCTCTCAGCAGCTGGATTCCTCCTGCAGAGTTCTGGCCGCCGAGTGCTCTCGGACGATCGCAAGGATTATGGACAATAATGTCCGTGTTTGTACTGCCATAAAAGAGGCAACTGCGCAGCCCGTCTGGATGATGGGAACTAAACGTAAGCACCTACTCCGTGGACACGCGTCTTGGAGCAGATAAGCGCCAGCGACCGACACAACGGTCATTCGGCAGCAGCGGCATCGTGCAGTGCACAAATCTAACCTAATAACTACGTCTCTCTCAGCAGCTGGATTCCTGTTGCGGAGTTCTGGCCAACGCGTGCCCTAGGACGATTGCAAGGATTAAGGACACTAAGGTCCGTACTTGTGCTGCCTGAAAAGAGGCAACTGCGCAGCCCGTCTGGATGGTGGGAACTAAACGTAAGCACCTACACCGTGGACACGCGTCTTGCAGCTGATAAGCGCCAGCGATTGACACAGCGGTCATTCGGCAGCAGCGGCATCGTGCAGTGCACTAAGCTAACCTAATAACGACGTCTCTCTCAGTACCTGGATTCCTCCTGCGGAGTTCTGGCCACCGAGTGCCCTCGGACGATCGCAAGGATTATGGACAGTAAGGCCCGTGTTTTACTGCCTGAGAAGAGGCAACTGCGCAGCCCGTCTGGATGGGGGGAACTTAACGTAAGCACCTACTCCATGGACACGAGTCTTGGAGCAGATAAGCGCCAGCGATCGACACAACGGTCATTCGGCAGCAGCGGCATCGTGCAGTGCACAAAGCTAACTTAATAACTACGTCTCTCTCAGCAGCTGTATTCCTCCTGCAGAGTTCTGGTCACCGCGTGCCCTCGGACGACCGCAAGGATTATGGACAATAAGGTCCGTGTTTGTACTGTCTGAAAAGAGGCAACTGCGCAGGCCGTCTGGACGGTGGGAACTAAACGTAAGCACCTACACCGTGAACACGCGTCTTGGAGCAGATAAGCGCCAGCGATCGACACAACGGTCATTCGGCAGCAGCGGCATCGTGCAGTGCACAAAGCTAACTTAATAACTACGTCTCTCTCAGCAGCTGGATTCCTGCTGCAGAGTTCTGGCCCCGCGTGCCTTCGGACGATCGCAAGGATTATGGACAATAAGGTCCGTGTTTGTACTGCCTGAAAAGAGGCAACTTCTCAGCCCGTCTGGATGGTGGAAACTTAACGTAAGCACCTACTCCGTGGACACGCGTCTTGGAGCAGATAAGCGCCAGCGATCGACACCGCGGTCACTCGGCAGCAGCGGCATCGTGCAGTGCACAAAGCTAACCTAATAACTACGTCCCTCTCAGCAGCTGGATTCCTCCTGCGGAGTTCTGGGCCACCGCGTGCCCTCGGACGATCGCAAGGATTATGGACAATAAGGTCCGTGTTTGTACTGTCTGAAAAGAGGCAACTGCGCAGCCCGTCTCGATGGTGGGAACTAAACGTAAGCACCTACATCGTGGACACGCGTCTTGGAGCAGATAAGCGCCAGCGATCGACACAGCGGTCATTCGGCAGCAGCGGCATCGTGCAGTGCACAAAGCTAACTTAATAACTACGTCTCTCTCAGCAGCTGTATTCCTCCTGCGGAGTTCTGGCCACCGCGTGCCCTCGGACGATCGCAAGGATTACGGACAATAATGTCCGTGTTTGTACTGCCTGAAAAGAGGCAACTGCGCAGCCCGTCTGGATGGTGGGAACTGAACGTAAGCACCTACACCGTGGACACGCGTCTTGGAGCAGATAAGCGCCAGCGATCGACACAGCGGTCATTCGGCAGCAGCGGCATCGTGCAGTGCACAAAGCTAACCTAATAACTACGTCTCTCTCAGCAGCTGGATTCCTCCTGCGGAGCTCTGGCCACCGCGTGCCCTCGGACGATCGCAAGGATTATGGACACAAAGGTCCGTGTTTTACTGCCTGAAACGAGGCAACTGCGCAGCCCGTCTGGATGGTGGGAACTAAACATAAGCACCTACATCATGGACACGCGTCTTGGAGCAGATAAGCGCCAGCGATCGACACAGCGGTCATTCGGCAGCAGCGGCATCATGCAGTGCACGAAGCTAACTTAATAACTACGTCGCTCTCAGCAGCCGGATTCCTCCTGCAGAGTTCTGGCCACCGCGTGCCCTCGGACGACCGCAAGGATTATGGACAATAAGGTCCGTGTTTGTACTGCCTGAAAAGAGGCAACTGCGCAGCCCGTCTGGATGGTGGGAACTAAACGTAAGCACCTACACCGTGGACACGCGTCTTGGAGCAGATAAGCGGCAGCGATCGACACCGCGGTCATTCGGCAGCAGCGGCATTGTGCAGTGCACAATGCTAACCTAATAACTACGTCTCTCTCAGCAGCTGGATTACTCCTGCGGCGTTCTGGCCACCGCGTGCCCTCGGACGATCGCAAGGGTTATGAAAAATAAGGTCCGTGTTTGTACTGTCTGAAAAAAGGCAACTGCGCAGCCCGTCTGGATGGTGGGAACTAAACGTAAGCACCTACACCGTGGACACGCGTCTTGCAGCTGATAAGCGCCAGCGATTGACACAGCGGTCATTCGGCAGCAGCGGCATCGTGCAGTGCACTAAGCTAACCTAATAACTACGTCTCTCTCAGTACCTGGATTCCTCCTGCGGAGTTCTGGCCACCGAGTGCCCTCGGACGATCGCAAGGATTATGGACAGTAAGGCCCGTGTTTGTACTGCCTGAGAAGGAGGCAACTGCGCAGCCCGTCTGGATGGTGGGAACTTAACGTAAGCACCTACTCCGTGGACACGCGTCTTGGAGCAGATAAGCGCCAGCGATCGACACAACGGTCATTCGGCAGCAGCGGCATCGTGCAGTGCACAAAGCTAACTTAATAACTACGTCTCTCTCAGCAGCTGGATTCCTCCTGCAGAGTTCTGGCCCCCGCGTGCCCTCGGACGACCGCAAGGATTATGGACACATAAGGTCCGTGTTTGTACTGCCTGAAACGAGGCAACTGCGCAGCCCGTCTGGACGGTGGGAACTAAACGTAAGCACCTACACCGTGGACACGCGTCTTGGAGCAGATAAGCGCCAGCGATCGACACAGCGGTCATTCGGCAGCAGCGGCATCGTGCAGTGCACAAAGCTAACCTAATAACTACGTCTCTCTCAGCAGCTGGATTCCTCCTGCGGACTTCTGGCCCCCGCGTGCCCTCGGACGATCGCAAGGATTATGGACAATAAGGTCCGTGTTTGTACTGCCTGAAAAGAGGCAACTGCGCAGCCCGTCTGGATGGTGGAAACTTAACGTAAGCACCTACTCCGTGGACATGCGTCTTGGAGCAGATAAGCGCCAGCGATCGACACCGCGGTCACTCGGCAGCAGCGGCATCGTGCAGTGCACAAAGCTAACCTAATAACTACGTCCCTCTCAGCAGCTGGATTACTCCTGCGGAGTTCTGGCCACCGCGTGCCCTCGGACGATCGCAAGGGTTATGAACAATAAGGTCCGTATTTGTACTGTCTGAAAAGAGGCAACTGCGCAGCCCGTCTCAATGGTGGGAACTAAACGTAAGCACCAACATCGTGGACATGCGTCTTGGAGCAGATAAGCGCCAGCGATCGACACAGCGGTTATTCGGCAGCAGCGGCATCGTGCAGTGCACTAAGCTAACTTAATAACTACGTCTCTCTCAGCAGCTGTATTCTTCCTGCGGAGTTCTGGCCACCGCGTGCCCTAGGACGATCGCAAGGATTACGGACAATAATGTCCGAGTTTGTACTGCCTGAAAAGAGGCCACTGCACAGCTCGTCTGGATGGTGAGAACTGAACGTAAGCACCGACACCGTGGACACGCATCTTGGAGCAGATAAGCGCCAGCGATCGACACAGCGGTCATTCGGCAGCAGCGGCATCGTGCAGTGCACAAAGCTAACCTAATAACTACGTCTCTCTCAGCAGCTGGATTCCTCCTGCGGAGCTCTGGCCACAGCGTGTCCTCGGACGATCGCAAGGATTATGGACACAAAGGTCCGTGTTTTACTGCCTGAAACGAGGCAACTGCGCAGCCCGTCTGGATGGTGGGAACTAAACATAAGCACCTACATCATGGACACGCGTCTTGGAGCAGATAAGCGCCAGCGATCGACACAGCGGTCATTCGGCAGCAGCGGCATCATGCAGTGCACGAAGCTAACTTAATAACTACGTCGCTCTCAGCAGCCGGATTCCTCCTGCAGAGTTCTGGCCACCGCGTGCCCTCGGACGACCGCAAGGATTATGGACAATAAGGTCCGTGTTTGTACTGCCTGAAAAGAGGAAACTGCGCAGCCCGTCTGGATGGTGGGAACTAAACGTAAGCACCTACACCGTGGACACGCGTCTTGGAGCAGATAAGCGGCAGCGATCGACACCGCGGTCATTCGGCAGCAGCGGCATTGTGCAGTGCACAATGCTAACCTAATAACTACGTCTCTCTCAGCAGCTGGATTACTCCTGCGGCGTTCTGGCCACCGCGTGCCCTCGGACGATCGCAAGGGTTATGAAAAATAAGGTCCGTGTTTGTACTGTCTGAAAAGAGCCAACTGCGCAGCCCGTCTTAATGGTGGGAACTAAACGTAAGCACCTACACCGTGGACACGCGTCTTGGAGCAGATAAGCGCCAGCGATCGACACAGCGGTCATTCGGCAGCAGCGGCATCGTGCAGTGCACTAAGCTAACCTAATAACTACGTCTCTCTCAGTAGCTGGATTCCTCCTGCGGAGTTCTGTCCACCGAGTGCTCCGGACGATTGCAAGGATTATGGACAGTAAGGCCCGTGTATTACTGCCTGAAAAAAGGCAACTGCGCAGCCCGTCTGGATGGTGGAAACTTAACGTAAGCACCTACTCCATGGACACGCGTCTTGGAGCAGATAAGCGCCAGCGACCGACACAACTGTCATTCGGCAGCAGCGGCATCGTGCAGTGCACAAAGCTAACTTAACAACTACGTCTCTCTCAGCAGCTGGATTCTTCCTGCAGAGTTCTGGCCACCGAGTTCCCTCGGACGATCGCAAGGATTATGGACAATAAGGTCCGAGTTTGTACTGCCTGAAAAGAGGCCACTGCGCAGCTCGTCTGGGTGGTGGGAACTGAACGTAAGCACCTACACCATGGACACGCGTCTTGGAGCAGATAAGCGCCAGCGATCGACACAGCGGTCATTCGGCAGCAGCGGCATCGTGCAGTGCACAAATCTAACCTAATAACTACGTCTCTCTCAGCAGCTGGATTCCTCCTGCGGAGTTCTGGCCACCGCGTGCCCTCGGACGATCGCAAGGATTGCGGACAATAAGGTCCGTGTTTGTACTGCCTGAAAAAAGGCAACTGCGCAGCCCGTCTGGATGGGGGAACTAAACGTAAGCACCTACACCGTGGACACGCGTCTTGGAGCAGATAAGCGCCAGTATCGACACAGCGGTCATTCGGCAGCAGCCGCATCGTGCAGTGCACGAAGCTAAACTAATAACTACGTCTCTCTCAGTAGGTGGATTCCTCCTGCGGAGTTCTGTCCACCGAGTGCCCTCGGACGATCGCAACGATTATGGACAGTAAGGCCCGTGTATTACAGCCTGAAAAGAGGCGACTGCGCAGCCCGTCTGGATGGTGGGAACTTAACGTAAGCACCTACTCCGTGGACACGCGTCTTGGAGCTGATAAGCGCCAGCGACCGACACAACGGTCATTCGGCAGCAGCGGCATCGTGCAGTGCACTAAGCTAACCTAATAACTACGTCTCTCTCAGTACCTGGATTCCTCCTGCGGAGTTCTGGCCACCGAGTGCCCTAGGTCGATCGCAAGGATTATGGGCAGTAAGGTCCGTGTTTGTACTGCCTGAAAGGAGGCAACTGCGCAGCCCCTCTGGATGGTGGGAACTAAACGTAAGCACCTACACCGTGAACACGCGTCTTGGAGCAGATAAGCGCCAGCGATCGACACAACGGTCATTCGGCAGCAGCGGCATCGTGCAGTGCACAAAGCTAACTTAATAACTACGTCTCTCTCAGCAGCTGGATTCCTGCTGCAGAGTTCTGGCCCCCGAGTGCCCTCGGACGATCGCAAGGATTATGGACAGTAAGGTCCGTGTTTTACTGCCTGAAAAGAGGCTACTGCGCAGCCCGTCTGGATGGTGGGAACTAAACATAAGCACCTACATCATGGACACGCGTCTTGGAGCAGATAAGCGCCAGCGATCGACACAGCAGTCATTCGGCAGCAGCGGCATCGTGCAGTGCACAAAGCTAACCTAATAACTACGTCTCTTTCAGTAGCTGGATTACTCCTGCGGAGTTCTGGCCACCGCGTGCCCTCGGACGATCGCAAGGGTTATGAACAATAAGGTCCGTGTTTGTACAGTCTGAAAAGAGGCAACTGCGCAGCCCGTCTCAATGGTGGGAACTAAACGTAAGCACCTACATCGTGGACATGCGTCTTGGAGCAGATAAGCGCCAGCGATCGACACAGATATTATTCGGCAGCAGCGGCATCGTGCAGTGCACTAAGCTAACCTAATAACTACGACTCTCTCAGTAGCTGGATTCGTCCTGCGGAGTTCTGGCCACCGAGTGCCCTCGGACGATCGCAACGATTATGAACAGTAAGGCCCGTGTATTACAGCCTGAAAAGAGGCAACTGCGCAGCCCGTCTGGATGGTGGGAACTTAACGTAAGCACCTACTCCATGGACACGCGTCTTGGAGCTGATAAGCGCCAGCGACCGACACAACGGTCATTCGGCAGCAGCGGCATCGTGCAGTGCACTAAGCTAACCTAATAACTACGTCTCTCTCAGTACCTGGATTCCTCCTGCGGAGTTCTGGCCACCGAGTGCCCTAGGTCGATCGCAAGGATTATGGGCAGTAAGGTCCGTGTTTGTACTGCCTGAAAGGAGGCAACTGCGCAGCCCGTCTGGATGGTGGGAACTAAACGTAAGCACCTACACCGTGAACACGCGTCTTGGAGCAGATAAGCGCCAGCGATCGACACAACGGTCATTCGGCAGCAGCGGCATCGTGCAGTGCACAAAGCTAACTTAATAACTACGTCTCTCTCAGCAGCTGGATTCCTGCTGCAGAGTTCTGGCCCCCGAGTGCCCTCGGACGATCGCAAGGATTATGGACAGTAAGGTCCGTGTTTTACTGACTGAAAAGAGGCAACTGCGCAGCCCGTCTGGATGGTGGGAACTAAACATAAGCACCTACATCATGGACACGCGTCTTGGAGCAGATAAGCGCCAGCGATCGACACAGCGGTCATTCGGCAGCAGCGGCATCGTGCAGTGCACAAAGCTAACCTAATAACTACGTCTCTTTCAGTAGCTGGATTACTCCTGCGGAGTTCTGGCCACCGCGTGCCCTCGGACGATCGCAAGGGTTATGAACAATAAGGTCCGTGTTTGTGCTGTCTGAAAAGAGGCAACTGCGCAGCCCGTCTGAATGGTGGGAACTAAACGTAAGCACCTACATCGTGGACATGCGTCTTGGAGCAGATAAGCGCCAGCGATCGACACAGATATTATTCGGCAGCAGCGGCATCGTGCAGTGCACTAAGCTAACCTAATAACTACGACTCTCTCAGTAGCTGGATTCGTCCTGCGGAGTTCTGGCCACCGAGTGCCCTCGGACGATCGCAACGATTATGGACAGTAAGGGCCGTGTATTACAGCCTGAAAAGAGGCAACTGCGCAGCCCGTCTGGATGGTGGGAACTTAACGTAAGCACCTACTCTGTGGACACGCGTCTTGGAGCTGATAAGCGCCAGCGACCGACACAACGGTCATTCGGCAGCAGCGGCATCGTGCAGTGCACTAAGCTAACCTAATAACTACGTCTCTCTCAGTACCTGGATTCCTCCTGCGGAGTTCTGGCCACCGAGTGCCCTAGGTCGATCGCAAGGATTATGGGCAGTAAGGTCCGTGTTTGTACTGCCTGAAAGGAGGCAACTGCGCAGCCCCTCTGGATGGTGGGAACTAAACGTAAGCACCTACACCGTGAACACGCGTCTTGGAGCAGATAAGCGCCAGCGATCGACACAACGGTCATTCGGCAGCAACGGCATCGTGCAGTGCACAAAGCTAACTTAATAACTACGTCTCTCTCAGCAGCTGGATTCCTGCTGCAGAGTTCTGGCCCCCGAGTGCCCTCGGACGATCGCAAGGATTATGGACACTAAGGTCCGTGTTTTACTGCCTGAAAAGAGGCAACTGCGCAGCCCGTCTGGATGGTGGGAACTAAACATAAGCACCTACATCATGGACACGCGTCTTGGAGCAGATAAGCGCCAGCGATCGACACAGCGGTCATTCGGCAGCAGCGGCATCGTGCAGTGCACAAAGCTAACCTAATAACTACGTCTCTTTCAGTAGCTGGATTCCTCCTGCGGACTTCTGGCCCCCGAGTGCCCTCGGACAATCGCAAGGATTATGGACAATAAGGTCCGTGTTTGTACTGCCTGAAAAGAGGCAACTGCGCAGCCCGTCTGGATGGTGGAAACTTAACGTAAGCACCTACTCCGTGGACATGCGTCTTGGAGCAGATAAGCGCCAGCGATCGACACCGCGGTCACTCGGCAGCAGCGGCATCGTGCAGTGCACAAAGCTAACCTAATAACTACGTCCCTCTCAGCAGCTGGATTACTCCTGCGGAGTTCTGGCCACCGCGTGCCCTCGGACGATCGCAAGGGTTATGAACAATAAGGTCCGTGTTTGTACTGTCTGAAAAGAGGCAACTGCGCAGCCCGTCTCAATGGTGGGAACTAAACGTAAGCACCAACATCGTGGACATGCGTCTTGGAGCAGATAAGCGCCAGCGATCGACACAGCGGTTATTCGGCAGCAGCGGCATCGTGCAGTGCACAAAGCTAACCTAATAACTACGTCTCTCTCAGCAGCTGGATTCCTCCTGCGGAGCTCTGGCCACAGCGTGTCCTCGGACGATCGCAAGGATTAAGGACCCTAAGATCCGTGTTTGTGCTGCCTGAAAAGAGGCAACTGCGCAGCCCGTCTGGATGGTGGGAACTTAACGTAAGCTCCTCCACCGTGGACACGCGTCTTGCAGCTGATAAGCGCCAGCGATCGACACAGCGGTCGCTCGGCAGCAGCGGCATCGTGCAGTGCACTAAGCTAACTTAATAACTACGTCTGTCTCTGAAGCTGGATTTCTCCTGCAGAGATCTGGCCACCGAGTGCCCTCGGACGATCGCAAGAATTATGGACAATAAGGTCCGTGTTTGTACTGCCTGAAAAGAGGCAATTGCGCAGCCCGTCTGGATGATGGAAACTAAACGCAAGCACCTACACCGTGAACACGCGTCTTGGAGCAGATAAGCGCCAGCGATCGACACAACGGTCATTCCGCAGCAGCGGCATCGTAAAGTGCACAAAGCTAATCTAATAACTTCGTCTCTCTCAGCAGCTGGATTCCTCCTGCAGAGTTCTGGCCGCCGAGTGCTCTCGGACGATCGCAAGGATTATGGACAATAATGTCCGTGTTTGTACTGCCATAAAAGAGGCAACTGCGCAGCCCGTCTGGATGATGGGAACTAAACGTAAGCACCTACTCCGTGGACACGCGTCTTGGAGCAGATAAGCGCCAGCGACCGACACAACGGTCATTCGGCAGCAGCGGCATCGTGCAGTGCACAAATCTAACCTAATAACTACGTCTCTCTCAGCAGCTGGATTCCTGTTGCGGAGTTCTGGCCAACGCGTGCCCTAGGACGATTGCAAGGATTAAGGACACTAAGGTCCGTACTTGTGCTGCCTGAAAAGAGGCAACTGCGCAGCCCGTCTGGATGGTGGGAACTAAACGTAAGCACCTACACCGTGGACACGCGTCTTGCAGCTGATAAGCGCCAGCGATTGACACAGCGGTCATTCGGCAGCAGCGGCATCGTGCAGTGCACTAAGCTAACCTAATAACGACGTCTCTCTCAGTACCTGGATTCCTCCTGCGGAGTTCTGGCCACCGAGTGCCCTCGGACGATCGCAAGGATTATGGACAGTAAGGCCCGTGTTTTACTGCCTGAGAAGAGGCAACTGCGCAGCCCGTCTGGATGGGGGGAACTTAACGTAAGCACCTACTCCATGGACACGAGTCTTGGAGCAGATAAGCGCCAGCGATCGACACAACGGTCATTCGGCAGCAGCGGCATCGTGCAGTGCACAAAGCTAACTTAATAACTACGTCTCTCTCAGCAGCTGTATTCCTCCTGCAGAGTTCTGGTCACCGCGTGCCCTCGGACGACCGCAAGGATTATGGACAATAAGGTCCGTGTTTGTACTGTCTGAAAAGAGGCAACTGCGCAGGCCGTCTGGACGGTGGGAACTAAACGTAAGCACCTACACCGTGAACACGCGTCTTGGAGCAGATAAGCGCCAGCGATCGACACAACGGTCATTCGGCAGCAGCGGCATCGTGCAGTGCACAAAGCTAACTTAATAACTACGTCTCTCTCAGCAGCTGGATTCCTGCTGCAGAGTTCTGGCCCCGCGTGCCTTCGGACGATCGCAAGGATTATGGACAATAAGGTCCGTGTTTGTACTGCCTGAAAAGAGGCAACTTCTCAGCCCGTCTGGATGGTGGAAACTTAACATAAGCACCTACTCCGTGGACACGCGTCTTGGAGCAGATAAGCGCGAGCGATCGATACAACGGTCATTCGGCAGCAGCGGCATCGTGCAGTGCACAAAGCTAACCTAATAACTACGTCTCTCTCAGCAGCTGGATTCCTCCTGCGGAGTTCTGGGCCCCGCGTGCCTTCAGACGATCGCAAGGATTATGGACAGTAAGGCCCGTGTTTTACTGCCTGAGAAGAGGCAACTGCGCAGCCCGTCTGGATGGGGGGAACTTAACGTAAGCACCTACTCCATGGACACGAGTCTTGGAGCAGATAAGCGCCAGCGATCGACACAACGGTCATTCGGCAGCAGCGGCATCGTGCAGTGCACAAAGCTAACTTAATAACTACGTCTCTCTCAGCAGCTGTATTCCTCCTGCAGAGTTCTGGTCACCGCGTGCCCTCGGACGACCGCAAGGATTATGGACAATAAGGTCCGTGTTTGTACTGTCTGAAAAGAGGCAACTGCGCAGCCCGTCTGGACGGTGGGAACTAAACGTAAGCACCTACACCGTGGACACGCGTCTTGGAGCAGATAAGCGCCAGCGATCGACACAGCGGTCATTCCGCAGCAGCGGCATCGTGCAGTGCACAAAGCTAACCTAATAACTACGTCTCTTTCAGTAGCTGGATTCCTCCTGCGGACTTCTGGCCCCCGAGTGCCCTCGGACAATCGCAAGGAATATGGACAATAAGGTCCGCGTTTGTACTGCCTGAAAAGAGGCAACTTCTCAGCCCGTCTGGATGGTGGAAACTTAACATAAGCACCTACTCCGTGGACACGCGTCTTGGAGCAGATAAGCGCCAGCGATCGATACAACGGTCATTCGGCAGCAGCGGCATCGTGCAGTGCACAAAGCTAACCTAATAACTACGTCTCTCTCAGCAGCTGGATTCCTCCTGCGGAGTTCTGGGCCCCGCGTGCCTTCGGACGACCGCAAGGATTATGGACAATAAGGTCCGTGTTTGTACTGTCTGAAAAGAGGCAACTGCGCAGCCCGTCTGGACGGTGGGAACTAAACGTAAGCCCCTACACCGTGGACACGCGTCTTGGAGCAGATTAAGCGCCAGCGATCGACACCGCGGTCATTCGGCAGCAGCGGCATCGTGCAGTGCACAAAGCTAACCTAATATCTACGTCTCTCTCAGCAGCTGGATTCCTCCTGCGGAGTTCTGGCCCCCGCGTGCCCTCGGACGATCGCAAGGATTATGGACAGTAAGGTCCGTGTTTGTACTGCCTGAAAAAAGGCAACTGCGCAGCCCGTCTGGATGGTGGGAACTAAACGTAAGCACCTACACCGTGGACACGCGTCTTGGAGCAGATAAGCGCCAGCGATCGACACAGACGGTCATTCGGCAGCAGCGGCATCGTGCAGTGCACTAAGCTAACCTAATAACTACGTCTCTCTCAGTAGCTGGATTCCTCCTGCGGAGTTCTGGCCACCGAGTGCCCTCGGACGATCGCAAGGATTATGGACAGTAAGGGCCGTGTTTTACTGCCTGAAAAGAGGCAACTGCGCAGCCCGTCTGGATGGTGGGAACTTAACGTAAGCACCTACTCCGTGGACACGCGTCTTGGAGCAGATAAGCGCCAGCGATCGACACAACGGTCATTCGGCAGCAGCGGCATCGTGCAGTGCACTAAGCTAACCTAATAACTACGTCTCTCTCAGTAGCTGGATTCCTCCTGCGGAGTTCTGGCCACCGAGTGCCCTCGGACGATCGCAAGGATTATGGACAGTAAGGTCCGTGTTTGTACTGCCTGAAAGGAGGCAACTGCGCAGCCCCTCTGGATGGTGGGAACTAAACGTAAGCACCTACACCGTGAACACGCGTCTTGGAGCAGATAAGCGCCAGCGATCGACACAACGGTCATTCGGCAGCAACGGCATCGAGCAGTGCACAAAGCTAACTTAATAACTACGTCTCTCTCAGCAGCTGGATTCCTGCTGCAGAGTTCTGGCCCCCGAGTGCCCTCGGACGATCGCAAGGATTATGGACACAAAGGTCCGTGTTTTACTGCCTGAAACGAGGCAACTGCGCAGCCCGTCTGGATGGTGGGAACTAAACATAAGCACCTACATCATGGACACGCGTCTTGGAGCAGATAAGCGCCAGCGATCGACACAGCGGTCATTCGGCAGCAGCGGCATCGTGCAGTGCACAAAGCTAACCTAATAACTACGTCTCTTTCAGTAGCTGGATTCCTCCTGCGGACTTCTGGCCCCCGAGTGCCCTCGGACAATCGCAAGGATTATGGACAATAAGGTCCGTGTTTGTACTGCCTGAAAAGAGGCAACTGCGCAGCCCGTCTGGATGGTGGAAACTTAACGTAAGCACCTACTCCGTGGACATGCGTCTTGGAGCAGATAAGCGCCAGCGATCGACACCGCGGTCACTCGGCAGCAGCGGCATCGTGCAGTGCACAAAGCTAACCTAATAACTACGTCCCTCTCAGCAGCTGGATTACTCCTGCGGAGTTCTGGCCACCGCGTGCCCTCGGACGATCGCAAGGGTTATGAACAATAAGGTCCGTATTTGTACTGTCTGAAAAGAGGCAACTGCGCAGCCCGTCTCAATGGTGGGAACTAAACGTAAGCACCAACATCGTGGACATGCGTCTTGGAGCAGATAAGCGCCAGCGATCGACACAGCGGTTATTCGGCAGCAGCGGCATCGTGCAGTGCACTAAGCTAACTTAATAACTACGTCTCTCTCAGCAGCTGTATTCTTCCTGCGGAGTTCTGGCCACCGCGTGCCCTAGGACGATCGCAAGGATTACGGACAATAATGTCCGAGTTTGTACTGCCTGAAAAGAGGCCACTGCACAGCTCGTCTGGATGGTGAGAACTGAACGTAAGCACCGACACCGTGGACACGCATCTTGGAGCAGATAAGCGCCAGCGATCGACACAGCGGTCATTCGGCAGCAGCGGCATCGTGCAGTGCACAAAGCTAACCTAATAACTACGTCTCTCTCAGCAGCTGGATTCCTCCTGCGGAGCTCTGGCCACAGCGTGTCCTCGGACGATCGCAAGGATTATGGACACAAAGGTCCGTGTTTTACTGCCTGAAACGAGGCAACTGCGCAGCCCGTCTGGATGGTGGGAACTAAACATAAGCACCTACATCATGGACACGCGTCTTGGAGCAGATAAGCGCCAGCGATCGACACAGCGGTCATTCGGCAGCAGCGGCATCGTGCAGTGCACAAAGCTAACCTAATAACTACGTCTCTTTCAGTAGCTGGATTCCTCCTGCGGACTTCTGGCCCCCGCGTGCCCTCGGACAATCGCAAGGATTATGGACAATAAGGTCCGTGTTTGTACTGCCTGAAAAGAGGCAACTGCGCAGCCCGTCTGGATGGTGGAAACTTAACGTAAGCACCTACTCCGTGGACATGCGTCTTGGAGCAGATAAGCGCCAGCGATCGACACCGCGGTCACTCGGCAGCAGCGGCATCGTGCAGTGCACAAAGCTAACCTAATAACTACGTCCCTCTCAGCAGCTGGATTACTCCTGCGGAGTTCTGGCCACCGCGTGCCCTCGGACGATCGCAAGGGTTATGAACAATAAGGTCCGTATTTGTACTGTCTGAAAAGAGGCAACTGCGCAGCCCGTCTCAATGGTGGGAACTAAACGTAAGCACCAACATCGTGGACATGCGTCTTGGAGCAGATAAGCGCCAGCGATCGACACAGCGGTTATTCGGCAGCAGCGGCATCGTGCAGTGCACTAAGCTAACTTAATAACTACGTCTCTCTCAGCAGCTGTATTCTTCCTGCGGAGTTCTGGCCACCGCGTGCCCTAGGACGATCGCAAGGATTACGGACAATAATGTCCGAGTTTGTACTGCCTGAAAAGAGGCCACTGCACAGCTCGTCTGGATGGTGAGAACTGAACGTAAGCACCTACACCGTGAACACGCGTCTTGGAGCAGATAAGCGCCAGCGATCGACACAACGGTCATTCGGCAGCAGCGGCATCGTGCAGTGCACAAAGCTAACCTAATAACTACGTCTCTCTCAGCAGCTGGATTCCTCCTGCGGAGCTCTGGCCACAGCGTGTCCTCGGACGATCGCAAGGATTAAGGACCCTAAGATCCGTGTTTGTGCTGCCTGAAAAGAGGCAACTGCGCAGCCCGTCTGGATGGTGGGAACTTAACGTAAGCTCCTCCACCGTGGACACGCGTCTTGCAGCTGATAAGCGCCAGCGATCGACACAGCGGTCGCTCGGCAGCAGCGGCATCGTGCAGTGCACTAAGCTAACTTAATAACTACGTCTGTCTCTGAAGCTGGATTTCTCCTGCAGAGATCTGGCCACCGAGTGCCCTCGGACGATCGCAAGAATTATGGACAATAAGGTCCGTGTTTGTACTGCCTGAAAAGAGGCAATTGCGCAGCCCGTCTGGATGATGGAAACTAAACGCAAGCACCTACACCGTGAACACGCGTCTTGCCGCTGATAAGCGCCAGCGATCGACACAGCGGTCATTCCGCAGCAGCGGCATCGTAAAGTGCACAAAGCTAACCTAATAACTACGTCTCTCTCAGCAGCTGGATTCCTCCTGCAGAGTTCTGGCCGCCGAGTGCTCTCGGACGATCGCAAGGAATATGGACAATAAGGTCCATGTTTGTACTGCCATAAAAGAGGCAACTGCGCAGCCCGTCTGGATGATGGGAACTAAACGTAAGCACCTACTCCGTGGACACGCGTCTTGGAGCAGATAAGCGCCAGCGACCGACACAACGGTCATTCGGCAGCAGCGGCATCGTGCAGTGCACAAATCTAACCTAATAACTACGTCTCTCTCAGCAGCTGGATTCCTGTTGCGGAGTTCTGGCCAACGCGTGCCCTAGGACGATAGCAAGGATTAAGGACACTAAGGTCCATACTTGTGCTGCCTGAAAAGAGGCAACTGCGCAGCCCGTCTGGATGGTGGGAACTAAACGTAAGCACCTACACCGTGGACACGCGTCTTGCAGCTGATAAGCGCCAGCGATTGACACAGCGGTCATTCGGCAGCAGCGGCATCGTGCAGTGCACTAAGCTAACATAATAACGACGTCTCTCTCAGTACCTGGATTCCTCCTGCGGAGTTCTGGCCACCGAGTGCCCTCGGACGATCGCAAGGATTATGGACAGTAAGGCCCGTGTTTTACTGCCTGAGAAGAGGCAACTGCGCAGCCCGTCTGGATGGGGGGAACTTAACGTAAGCACCTACTCCATGGACACGAGTCTTGGAGCAGATAAGCGCCAGCGATCGACACAACGGTCATTCGGCAGCAGCGGCATCGTGCAGTGCACAAAGCTAACCTAATAACTACGTCTCTCTCAGCAGCTGGATTACTCCTGCGGAGTTCTGGCCACCGCGTGCCCTCGGACGATCGCAAGGGTTATGAACAATAAGGTCCGTGTTTGTACTGTCTGAAAAGAGGCAACTGCGCAGCCCGTCTCAATGGTGGGAACTAAACGTAAGCACCAACATCGTGGACATGCGTCTTGGAGCAGATAAGCGCCAGCGATCGACACAGCGGTTATTCGGCAGCAGCGGCATCGTGCAGTGCACTAAGCTAACTTAATAACTACGTCTCTCTCAGCAGCTGGATTCCTCCTGCGGAGCTCTGGCCACAGCGTGTCCTCGGACGATCGCAAGGATTAAGGACCCTAAGATCCGTGTTTGTGCTGCCTGAAAAGAGGCAACTGCGCAGCCCGTCTGGATGGTGGGAACTTAACGTAAGCTCCTCCACCGTGGACACGCGTCTTGCAGCTGATAAGCGCCAGCGATCGACACAGCGGTCGCTCGGCAGCAGCGGCATCGTGCAGTGCACTAAGCTAACTTAATAACTACGTCTGTCTCTGAAGCTGGATTTCTCCTGCAGAGATCTGGCCACCGAGTGCCCTCGGACGATCGCAAGAATTATGGACAATAAGGTCCGTGTTTGTACTGCCTGAAAAGAGGCAATTGCGCAGCCCGTCTGGATGATGGAAACTAAACGCAAGCACCTACACCGTGAACACGCGTCTTGCCGCTGATAAGCGCCAGCGATCGACACAGCGGTCATTCCGCAGCAGCGGCATCGTAAAGTGCACAAAGCTAACCTAATAACTACGTCTCTCTCAGCAGCTGGATTCCTCCTGCAGAGTTCTGGCCGCCGAGTGCTCTCGGACGATCGCAAGGAATATGGACAATAAGGTCCATGTTTGTACTGCCATAAAAGAGGCAACTGCGCAGCCCGTCTGGATGATGGGAACTAAACGTAAGCACCTACTCCGTGGACACGCGTCTTGGAGCAGATAAGCGCCAGCGACCGACGCAACGGTCATTCGGCAGCTGCGGCATCGTGCAGTGCACAAATCTAACCTAATAACTACGTCTCTCTCAGCAGCTGGATTCCTGTTGCGGAGTTCTGGCCAACGCGTGCCCTAGGACGATAGCAAGGATTAAGGACACTAAGGTCCGTACTTGTGCTGCCTGAAAAGAGGCAACTGCGCAGCCCGTCTGGATGGTGGGAACTAAACGTAAGCACCTACACCGTGGACACGCGTCTTGCAGCTGATAAGCGCCAGCGATTGACACAGCGGTCATTCGGCAGCAGCGGCATCGTGCAGTGCACTAAGCTAACCTAATAACGACGTCTCTCTCAGTACCTGGATTCCTCCTGCGGAGTTCTGGCCACCGAGTGCCCTCGGACGATCGCAAGGATTATGGACAGTAAGGCCCGTGTTTTACTGCCTGAGAAGAGGCAACTGCGCAGCCCGTCTGGGTGGGGGGAACTTAACGTAAGCACCTACTCCATGGACACGAGTCTTGGAGCAGATAAGCGCCAGCGATCGACACAACGGTCATTCGGCAGCAGCGGCATCGTGCAGTGCACAAAGCTAACTTAATAACTACGTCTCTCCCAGCAGCTGGATTCCTCCTGCAGAGTTCTGGCCACCAAGTGCCCTAGGTCGATCGCAAGGATTATGGACAGTAAGGTCCGTGTTTGTACTGCCTGAAAGGAGGCAACTGCGCAGCCCGTCTGGATGGTGGGAACTAAACGTAAGCACCTACACCGTGAACACGCGTCTTGGAGCAGATAAGCGCCAGCGATCGACAAAGCGGTCATTCGGCAGCAGCGGCATCGTGCAGTGCACAAATCTAACCTAATAACTACGTCTCTCTCAGCCTCTGGATTCCTCCTGCGGAGTTCTGGCCACCGCGTGCCCTCGGACGATCGCAAGGATTACGGACAATAAGGTCCGTGTTTGTACTGCCTGAAAAGAGGCAACTGCGCAGCCCGTCTGGACGGTGGGAACTAAACGTAAGCACCTACACCGTGGACACGCGTCTTGGAGCAGATAAGCGCCAGCGATACGACACAGCGGTCATTCTTCAGCAGCGGCATCGTGCAGTGAACAAAGCTAACTTAATAACTACGTCTCTCTCAGCAGCTGTATTCCTCCTGCAGAGTTCTGGTGACCGCGTGCCCTCGGACGACCGCAAGGATTATGGACAATAAGGTCCGTGTTTGTACTGTCTGAAAAGAGGCAACTGCGCAGCCCGTCTGGATGATGGAAACTAAACGCAAGCACCTACACCGTGAACACGCGTCTTGCAGCTGATAAGCGCCAGCGATCGACACAGCGGTCATTCTTCAGCAGCGGCATCGTGCAGTGAACAAAGCTAACTTAATAACTACGTCTCTCTCAGCAGCTGTATTCCTCCTGCAGAGTTCTGGTCACCGCGTGCCCTCGGACTACCGCAAGGATTATGGACAATAAGGTCCGTGTTTGTACTGTCTGAAAAGAGGCAACTGCGCAGCCCGTCTGGATGATGGAAACTAAACGCAAGCACCTACACCGTGAACACGCGTCTTGCAGCTGATAAGCGCCAGCGATCGACACAGCGGTCATTCTTCAGCAGCGGCATCGTGCAGTGAACAAAGCTAACTTAATAACTACGTCTCTCTCAGCAGCTGTATTCCTCCTGCAGAGTTCTGGTCACCGCGTGCCCTCGGACGACCGCAAAGATTATGGACAATAAGGTCCGTGTTTGTACTGTCTGAAAAGAGGCAACTGCGCAGCCCGTCTGGACGGTGGGAACTAAACGTAAGCACCTACACCGTGGACACGCGTCTTGGAGCAGATAAGCGCCAGCGATCGACACAGCGGTCATTCCGCAGCAGCGGCATCGTGCAGTGCACAAAGCTAACCTAATAACTACGTCTCTTTCAGTAGCTGGATTCCTCCTGCGGACTTCTGGCCCCCGAGTGCCCTCGGACAATCGCAAGGATTATGGACAATAAGGTCCGCGTTTGTACTGCCTGAAAAGAGGCAACTTCTCAGCCCGTCTGGATGGTGGAAACTTAACATAGGCACCTACTCCGTGGACACGCGTCTTGGAGCAGATAAGCGCCAGCGATCGATACAACGGTCATTCGGCAGCAGCGGCATCGTGCAGTGCACAAAGCTAACCTAATAACTACGTCTCTCTCAGCAGCTGGATTCCTCCTGCGGAGTTCTGGCCCCCGCGTGCCTTCGGACGATCGCAAGGATTATGGACAATAAGGTCCGTGTTTGTACTGCCTGAAAAGAGGCAACTGCGCAGCCCGTCTGGATGGTGGGAACTAAACGTAAGCACCTACACCGTGGACATGCGTCTTGGACCAGATAAGCGCCAGCGATCGACACCGCGGTCATTCGGCAGCAGCGGCATCGTGCAGTGCACAAAGCTAACCTAATAACTACGTCCCTCTCAGCAGCTGGATTCTTCCTGCGGAGTTCTGGCCACCGCGTGCCCTAGGACGATCACAAGGATTACGGACAATAATGTCCGAGTTTGTACTGCCTGAAAAGAGGCCACTGCACAGCTCGTCTGGATGGTGAGAACTGAACGTAAGCACCGACACCGTGGACACGCATCTTGGAGCAGATAAGCGCCAGCGATCGACACAGCGGTCATTCGGCAGCAGCGGCATCGTGCAGTGCACAAAGCTAACCTAATAACTACGTCTCTCTCAGCAGCTGGATTCCTCCTGCGGAGCTCTGGCCACAGCGTGTCCTCGGACGATCGCAAGGATTAAGGACCCTAAGATCCCTGTTTGTGCTGCCTGAAAAGAGGCAACTGCGCAGCCCGTCTGGATGGTGGGAACTTAACGTAAGCTCCTCCACCGTGGACACGCGTCTTGCAGCTTATAAGCGCCAGCGATCGACACAGCGGTCGCTCGGCAGCAGCGGCATCGTGCAGTGCACTAAGCTAACTTAATAACTACGTCTCTCCCAGCAGCTGGATTCCTCCTGCAGAGTTCTGGCCACCAAGTGCCCTAGGTCGATCGCAAAGATTATGGACAGTAAGGTCCGTGTTTGTACTGCCCTAAAGGAGGCAACTGCGCAGCCCGTCTGGATGGTGGGAACTAAACGTAAGCACCTACACCGTGAACACGCGTCTTGGAGCAGATAAGCGCCAGCGATCGACAAAGCGGTCATTCGGCAGCAGCGGCATCGTGCAGTGCACAAATCTAACCTAATAACTACGTCTCTCTCAGCCGCTGGATTCCTCCTGCGGAGTTCTGGCCACCGCGTGCCCTCGGACGATCGCAAGGATTACGGACAATAAGGTCCGTGTTTGTACTGTCTGAAAAGAGGCAACTGCGCAGCCCGTCTGGACGGTGGGAACTAAACGTAAGCACCTACACCGTGGACACGCGTCTTGAGCAGATTAAGCGCCAGCGATCGACACCGCGGTCATTCGGCAGCAGCGGCATCGTGCAGTGCACAAAGATAACCTAATAACTACGTCTCTTTCAGCAGCTGGATTACTCCTGCGTAGTTCTGGCCACCGCGTGCCCTCGGACGATCGCAAGGGTTATGAACAATAAGGTCCGTGTTTGTACTGTCTGAAAAGAGGCAACTGCGCAGCCCGTCTCACTGGTGGGAACTAAACGTAAGCACCTACACCGTGGACACGCGTCTTGGAGCAGATAAGCGCCAGCGATCGACACAGCGGTCATTCGGCAGCAGCGGCATCGTGCAGTGCACTAAGCTAACCTAATAACTACGTCTCTTTCAGCAGCTGGATTCCTCCTGCGGAGCTCTGGCCACCGCGTGCCCTCGGACGATAGCAAGGATTAAAGACACTAAGGTCCGTGTTTGTGCTGCCTGAAAAGAGGCAACTGCGCAGCCTGTCTGGATGGTGGGAACTGAACGTAAGCACATACACCGTGGACACGCGTCTTGGAGCAGATAAGCGCCACTATCGACACAGCGGTCATTCGGCAGCAGCGGCATCGTGCAGTGCACAAAGATAACCTAATAACAACGTCTCCTTTAGCAGCTGGGTTCCTCCTGCGGGGTTCTGGCCACCGCGTGCCCTCGGACGACCGCAAGGATTATGGACAATAAGGTCCGTGTTTGTACTGCCTGAAAAGAGGCAACTGCGCAGCCCGTCTGGATGGTGGGAACTTAACGTAAGCACCTACTTCGTGGACAGGCGTCTTGGAGCAGATAAGCGCCAGCGATCGACACAACGGTCATTCGGCAGCAGCGGCATCGTGCAGTGCACAAAGCTAACCTAATATCTACGTCTCTCTCAGCAGCTGGATTCCTCCTGCGGAGTTCTGGCCCCCGCGTGCCCTCGGACGATCGCAAGGATTAAGGACCCTAAGATCCGTGTTTGTACTGCCTGAAAAAAGGCAACCGCGCAGCCCGTCTGGATGGTGGGAACTAAACGTAAGCAAATACACCGTGGACACGCTTCTTGGAGCAGATAAGCGCCAGCGATCGACACAGCGGTCATTCGGCAGCAGCGGCATCGTGCAGTGCACGAAGCTATTCTAATAACTACGTCTCTCTCAGCAGCTGGATTCCTGTTGCGGAGTTCTGGCAACCGCGTGCCCTAGGACGATAGCAAGGATTAAGGACACTAAGGTCCGTGTTTGTACTGCCTGAAAAGAGGCAACTGCGCAGCCCGTCTTGATGGTGGGAACTTAACGTAAGCACCTACTTCGTGGACAGGCGTCTTGGAGCAGATAAGCGCCAGCGATCGACACAACGGTCATTCGGCAGCAGCGGCATCGTGCAGTGCACAAAGCTAACCTAATAACTACGACTCTCTCAGTAGCTGGATTCATCCTGCGGAGTACTGGCCACCGAGTGCCCTCGGACGATCGCAACGATTATGGACAGTAAGGGCCGTGTATTACAGCCTGAAAAGAGGCAACTGCGCAGCCCGTCTGGATGGTGGGAACTTAACGTAAGCACCTACTCTGTGGACACGCGTCTTGGAGCTGATAAGCGCCAGCGACCGACACAACGGTCATTCGGCAGCAGCGGCATCGTGCAGTGCACTAAGCTAACCTAATAACTACGTCTGTCTCAGTACCTGGATTCCTCCTGCGGAGTTCTGGCCACCGAGTGCCCTAGGTCGATCGCAAGGATTATGGGCAGTAAGGTCCGTGTTTGTACTGCCTGAAAGGAGGCAACTGCGCAGCCCCTCTGGATGGTGGGAACTAAACGTAAGCACCTACACCGTGAACACGCGTCTTGGAGCAGATAAGCGCCAGCGATCGACACAACGGTCATTCGGCAGCAACGGCATCGTGCAGTGCACAAAGCTAACTTATTAACTACGTCTCTCTCAGCAGCTGGATTCCTGCTGCAGAGTTCTGGCCCCCGAGTGCCCTCGGACGATCGCAAGGATTATGGACACAAAGGTCCGTGTTTTACTGCCTGAAAAGAGGCAACTGCGCAGCCCGTCTGGATGGTGGGAACTAAACATAAGCACCTACATCATGGACACGCGTCTTGGAGCAGATAAGCGCCAGCGATCGACACAGCGGTCATTCGGCAGCAGCGGCATCGTGCAGTGCACAAAGCTAACCTAATAACTACGTCTCTTTCAGTAGCTGGATTCCTCCTGCGGACTTCTGGCCCCCGAGTGCCCTCGGACAATCGCAAGGATTATGGACAATAAGGTCCGTGTTTGTACTGCCTGAAAAGAGGCAACTGCGCAGCCCGTCTGGATGGTGGAAACTTAACGTAAGCACCTACTCCGTGGACATGCGTCTTGGAGCAGATAAGCGCCAGCGATCGACACCGCGGTCACTCGGCAGCAGCGGCATCGTGCAGTGCACAAAGCTAACCTAATAACTACGTCCCTCTCAGCAGCTGGATTACTCCTGCGGAGTTCTGGCCACCGCGTGCCCTCGGACGATCGCAAGGGTTATGAACAATAAGGTCCGTATTTGTACTGTCTGAAAAGAGGCAACTGCGCAGCCCGTCTCAATGGTGGGAACTAAACGTAAGCACCAACATCGTGGACATGCGTCTTGGAGCAGATAAGCGCCAGCGATCGACACAGCGGTTATTCGGCAGCAGCGGCATCGTGCAGTGCACTAAGCTAACCTAATAACTACGTCTCTCTCAGCAGCTGTATTCTTCCTGCGGAGTTCTGGCCACCGCGTGCCCTAGGACGATCGCAAGGATTACGGACAATAATGTCCGAGTTTGTTCTGCCTGAAAAGAGGCCACTGCACAGCTCGTCTGGATGGTGAGAACTGAACGTAAGCACCGACACCGTGGACACGCATCTTGGAGCAGATAAGCGCCAGCGATCGACACAGCGGTCATTCGGCAGCAGCGGCATCGTGCAGTGCACAAAGCTAACCTAATAACTACGTCTCTCTCAGCAGCTGGATTCCTCCTGCGGAGCTCTGGCCACAGCGTGTCCTCGGACGATCGCAAGGATTAAGGACCCTAAGATCCGTGTTTGTGCTGCCTGAAAAGAGGCAACTGCGCAGCCCGTCTGGATGGTGGGAACTTAACGTAAGCTCCTCCACCGTGGACACGCGTCTTGCAGCTGATAAGCGCCAGCGATCGACACAGCGGTCGCTCGGCAGCAGCGGCATCGTGCAGTGCACTAAGCTAACTTAATAACTACGTCTGTCTCTGAAGCTGGATTTCTCCTGCAGAGATCTGGCCACCGAGTGCCCTCGGACGATCGCAAGAATTATGGACAATAAGGTCCGTGTTTGTACTGCCTGAAAAGAGGCAATTGCGCAGCCCGTCTGGATGATGGAAACTAAACGCAAGCACCTACACCGTGAACACGCGTCTTGCCGCTGATAAGCGCCAGCGATCGACACAGCGGTCATTCCGCAGCAGCGGCATCGTAAAGTGCACAAAGCTAACCTAATAACTACGTCTCTCTCAGCAGCTGGATTCCTCCTGCAGAGTTCTGGCCGCCGAGTGCTCTCGGACGATCGCAAGGAATATGGACAATAAGGTCCATGTTTGTACTGCCATAAAAGAGGCAACTGCGCAGCCCGTCTGCATGATGGGAACTAAACGTAAGCACCTACTCCGTGGACACGCGTCTTGGAGCAGATAAGCGCCAGCGACCGACACAACGGTCATTCGGCAGCAGCGGCATCGTGCAGTGCACAAATCTAACCTAATAACTACGTCTCTCTCAGCAGCTGGATTCCTGTTGCGGAGTTCTGGCCAACGCGTGCCCTAGGACGATAGCAAGGATTAAGGACACTAAGGTCCATACTTGTGCTGCCTGAAAAGAGGCAACTGCGCAGCCCGTCTGGATGGTGGGAACTAAACGTAAGCACCTACACCGTGGACACGCGTCTTGCAGCTGATAAGCGCCAGCGATTGACACAGCGGTCATTCGGCAGCAGCGGCATCGTGCAGTGCACTAAGCTAACCTAATAACGACGTCTCTCTCAGTACCTGGATTCCTCCTGCGGAGTTCTGGCCACCGAGTGCCCTCGGACGATCGCAAGGATTATGGACAGTAAGGCCCGTGTTTTACTGCCTGAGAAGAGGCAACTGCGCAGCCCGTCTGGATGGGGGGAACTTAACGTAAGCACCTACTCCATGGACACGAGTCTTGGAGCAGATAAGCGCCAGCGATCGACACAACGGTCATTCGGCAGCAGCGGCATCGTGCAGTGCACAAAGCTAACTTAATAACTACGTCTCTCCCAGCAGCTGGATTCCTCCTGCAGAGTTCTGGCCACCAAGTGCCCTAGGTCGATCGCAAGGATTATGGACAGTAAGGTCCGTGTTTGTACTGCCTGAAAGGAGGCAACTGCGCAGCCCGTCTGGATGGTGGGAACTAAACGTAAGCACCTACACCGTGAACACGCGTCTTGGAGCAGATAAGCGCCAGCGATCGACAAAGCGGTCATTCGGCAGCAGCGGCATCGTGCAGTGCACAAATCTAACCTAATAACTACGTCTCTCTCAGCCGCTGGATTCCTCCTGCGGAGTTCTGGCCACCGCGTGCCCTCGGACGATCGCAAGGATTACGGACAATAAGGTCCGTGTTTGTACTGCCTGAAAAGAGGCAACTGCTCAGACCGTCTGGACGGTGGGAACTAAACGTAAGCACCTACACCGTTGACACGCGTCTTGGAGCAGATAAGCGCCAGCGATCGACACAGCGGTCATTCTTCAGCAGCGGCATCGTGCAGTGAACAAAGCTAACTTAATAACTACGTCTCTCTCAGCAGCTGTATTCCTCCTGCAGAGTTCTGGTGACCGCGTGAGCTCGGACGACCGCAAGGATTATGGACAATAAGGTCCGTGTTTGTACTGCCTGAAAAGAGGCAACTGCGCAGCCCGTCTGGATGGTGGGAACTAAACATAAGCACCTACATCATGGACACGCGTCTTGGAGCAGATAAGCGCCAGCGATCGACACAGCGGTCATTCGGCAGCAGCGGCATCGTGCAGTGCACAAAGCTAACCTAATAACTACGTCTCTTTCAGTAGCTGGATTCCTCCTGCGGACTTCTGGCCCCCGAGTGCCCTCGGACAATCGCAAGGATTATGGACAATAAGGTCCGTGTTTGTACTGCCTGAAAAGAGGCAACTGCGCAGCCCGTCTGGATGGTGGAAACTTAACGTAAGCACCTACTCCGTGGACATGCGTCTTGGAGCAGATAAGCGCCAGCGATCGACACCGCGGTCACTCGGCAGCAGCGGCATCGTGCAGTGCACAAAGCTAACCTAATAACTACGTCCCTCTCAGCAGCTGGATTACTCCTGCGGAGTTCTGGCCACCGCGTGCCCTCGGACGATCGCAAGGGTTATGAACAATAAGGTCCGTATTTGTACTGTCTGAAAAGAGGCAACTGCGCAGCCCGTCTCAATGGTGGGAACTAAACGTAAGCACCAACATCGTGGACATGCGTCTTGGAGCAGATAAGCGCCAGCGATCGACACAGCGGTTATTCGGCAGCAGCGGCATCGTGCAGTGCACTAAGCTAACTTAATAACTACGTCTCTCTCAGCAGCTGTATTCTTCCTGCGGAGTTCTGGCCACCGCGTGCCCTAGGACGATCGCAAGGATTACGGACAATAATGTCCGAGTTTGTACTGCCTGAAAAGAGGCCACTGCACAGCTCGTCTGGATGGTGAGAACTGAACGTAAGCACCGACACCGTGGACACGCATCTTGGAGCAGATAAGCGCCAGCGATCGACACAGCGGTCATTCGGCAGCAGCTGCATCGTGCAGTGCACAAAGCTAACCTAATAACTACGTCTCTCTCAGCAGCTGGATTCCTCCTGCGGAGCTCTGGCCACAGCGTGTCCTCGGACGATCGCAAGGATTAAGGACCCTAAGATCCGTGTTTGTGCTGCCTGAAAAGAGGCAACTGCGCAGCCCGTCTGGATGGTGGGAACTTAACGTAAGCTCCTCCACCGTGGACACGCGTCTTGCAGCTGATAAGCGCCAGCGATCGACACAGCGGTCGCTCGGCAGCAGCGGCATCGTGCAGTGCACTAAGCTAACTTAATAACTACGTCTGTCTCTGAAGCTGGATTTCTCCTGCAGAGATCTGGCCAC
Source organism: Amblyomma americanum (assembly GCA_030143305.2). Taxonomy (NCBI): domain Eukaryota; kingdom Metazoa; phylum Arthropoda; class Arachnida; order Ixodida; family Ixodidae; genus Amblyomma; species Amblyomma americanum. The sequence continues at coordinate 196,634 of JARKHS020036785.1, read as the reverse complement.
CGAGTGCCCTCGGACGATCGCAAGAATTATGGACAATAAGGTCCGTGTTTGTACTGCCTGAAAAGAGGCAATTGCGCAGCCCGTCTGGATGATGGAAACTAAACGCAAGCACCTACACCGTGAACACGCGTCTTGCCGCTGATAAGCGCCAGCGATCGACACAGCGGTCATTCCGCCGCAGCGGCATCGTAAAGTGCACAAAGCTAACCTAATAACTACGTCTCTCTCAGCAGCTGGATTCCTCCTGCAGAGTTCTGGCCGCCGAGTGCTCTCGGACGATCGCAAGGAATATGGACAATAAGGTCCATGTTTGTACTGCCATAAAAGAGGCAACTGCGCAGCCCGTCTGGATGATGGGAACTAAACGTAAGCACCTACTCCGTGGACACGCGTCTTGGAGCAGATAAGCGCCAGCGACCGACACAACGGTCATTCGGCAGCAGCGGCATCGTGCAGTGCACAAATCTAACCTAATAACTACGTCTCTCTCAGCAGCTGGATTCCTGTTGCGGAGTTCTGGCCAACGCGTGCCCTAGGACGATAGCAAGGATTAAGGACACTAAGGTCCATACTTGTGCTGCCTGAAAAGAGGCAACTGCGCAGCCCGTCTGGATGGTGGGAACTAAACGTAAGCACCTACACCGTGGACACGCGTCTTGCAGCTGATAAGCGCCAGCGATTGACACAGCGGTCATTCGGCAGCAGCGGCATCGTGCAGTGCACTAAGCTAACCTAATAACGACGTCTCTCTCAGTACCTGGATTCCTCCTGCGGAGTTCTGGCCACCGAGTGCCCTCGGACGATCGCAAGGATTATGGACAGTAAGGCCCATGTTTTACTGCCTGAGAAGAGGCAACTGCGCAGCCCGTCTGGATGGGGGGAACTTAACGTAAGCACCTACTCCATGGACACGAGTCTTGGAGCAGATAAGCGCCAGCGATCGACACAACGGTCATTCGGCAGCAGCGGCATCGTGCAGTGCACAAAGCTAACTTAATAACTACGTCTCTCCCAGCAGCTGGATTCCTCCTGCAGAGTTCTGGCCACCAAGTGCCCTAGGTCGATCGCAAGGATTATGGACAGTAAGGTCCGTGTTTGTACTGCCTGAAAGGAGGCAACTGCGCAGCCCGTCTGGATGGTGGGAACTAAACGTAAGCACCTACACCGGGAACACGCGTCTTGGAGCAGATAAGCGCCAGCGATCGACAAAGCGGTCATTCGGCAGCAGCGGCATCGTGCAGTGCACAAATCTAACCTAATAACTACGTCTCTCTCAGCCGCTGGATTCCTCCTGCGGAGTTCTGGCCACCGCGTGCCCTCGGACGATCGCAAGGATTACGGACAATAAGGTCCGTGTTTGTACTGCCTGAAAAGAGGCAACTGCGCAGACCGTCTGGACGGTGGGAACTAAACGTAAGCACCTACACCGTTTTCACGCGTCTTGGAGCAGATAAGCGCCAGCGATCGACACAGCGGTCATTCTTCAGCAGCGGCATCGTGCAGTGAACAAAGCTAACTTAATAACTACGTCTCTCTCAGCAGCTTTATTCCTCCTGCAGAGTTCTGGTGACCGCGTGAGCTCGGACGACCGCAAGGATTATGGACAATAAGGTCCGTGTTTGTACTGCCTGAAAAGAGGCAACTGCGCAGCCCGTCTGGATGGTGGAAACTTAACGTAAGCACCTACTCCGTGGACATGCGTCTTGGAGCAGATAAGCGCCAGCGATCGACACCGCGGTCACTCGGCAGCAGCGGCATCGTGCAGTGCACAAAGCTAACCTAATAACTACGTCCCTCTCAGCAGCTGGATTACTCCTGCGGAGTTCTGGCCACCGCGTGCCCTCGGACGATCGCAAGGGTTATGAACAATAAGGTCCGTGTTTGTACTGTCTGAAAAGAGGCAACTGCGCAGCCCGTCTCAATGGTGGGAACTAAACGTAAGCACCTACACCGTGAACACGCGTCTTGGAGCAGATAAGCGCCAGCGATCGACAAAGCGGTCATTCGGCAGCAGCGGCATCGTGCAGTGCACAAATCTAACCTAATAACTACGTCTCTCTCAGCCTCTGGATTCCTCCTGCGGAGTTCTGGCCACCGCGTGCCCTCGGACGATCGCAAGGATTACGGACAATAAGGTCCGTGTTTGTACTGCCTGAAAAGAGGCAACTGCGCAGCCCGTCTGGACGGTGGGAACTAAACGTAAGCACCTACACCGTGGACACGCGTCTTGGAGCAGATAAGCGCCAGCGATCGACACAGCGGTCATTCTTCAGCAGCGGCATCGTGCAGTGAACAAAGCTAACTTAATAACTACGTCTCTCTCAGCAGCTGTATTCCTCCTGCAGAGTTCTGGTGACCGCGTGCCCTCGGACGACCGCAAGGATTATGGACAATAAGGTCCGTGTTTGTACTGTCTGAAAAGAGGCAACTGCGCAGCCCGTCTGGATGATGGAAACTAAACGCAAGCACCTACACCGTGAACACGCGTCTTGCAGCTGATAAGCGCCAGCGATCGACACAGCGGTCATTCTTCAGCAGCGGCATCGTGCAGTGAACAAAGCTAACTTAATAACTACGTCTCTCTCAGCAGCTGTATTCCTCCTGCAGAGTTCTGGTCACCGCGTGCCCTCGGACGACCGCAAGGATTATGGACAATAAGGTCCGTGTTTGTACTGTCTGAAAAGAGGCAACTGCGCAGCCCGTCTGGATGATGGAAACTAAACGCAAGCACCTACACCGTGAACACGCGTCTTGCAGCTGATAAGCGCCAGCGATCGACACAGCGGTCATTCTTCAGCAGCGGCATCGTGCAGTGAACAAAGCTAACTTAATAACTACGTCTCTCTCAGCAGCTGTATTCCTCCTGCAGAGTTCTGGTCACCGCGTGCCCTCGGACGACCGCAAAGATTATGGACAATAAGGTCCGTGTTTGTACTGTCTGAAAAGAGGCAACTGCGCAGCCCGTCTGGACGGTGGGAACTAAACGTAAGCACCTACACCGTGGACACGCGTCTTGGAGCAGATAAGCGCCAGCGATCGACACAGCGGTCATTCCGCAGCAGCGGCATCGTGCAGTGCACAAAGCTAACCTAATAACTACGTCTCTTTCAGTAGCTGGATTCCTCCTGCGGACTTCTGGCCCCCGAGTGCCCTCGGACAATCGCAAGGATTATGGACAATAAGGTCCGCGTTTGTACTGCCTGAAAAGAGGCAACTTCTCAGCCCGTCTGGATGGTGGAAACTTAACATAAGCACCTACTCCGTGGACACGCGTCTTGGAGCAGATAAGCGCCAGCGATCGATACAACGGTCATTCGGCAGCAGCGGCATCGTGCAGTGCACAAAGCTAACCTAATAACTACGTCTCTCTCAGCAGCTGGATTCCTCCTGTGGAGTTCTGGCCCCCGCGTGCCTTCGGACGATCGCAAGGATTATGGACAATAAGGTCCGTGTTTGTACTGCCTGAAAAGAGGCAACTGCGCAGCCCGTCTGGATGGTGGGAACTAAACGTAAGCACCTACACCGTGGACATGCGTCTTGGACCAGATAAGCGCCAGCGATCGACACCGCGGTCATTCGGCAGCAGCGGCATCGTGCAGTGCACAAAGCTAACCTAATAACTACGTCCCTCTCAGCAGCTGGATTCTTCCTGCGGAGTTCTGGCCACCGCGTGCCCTAGGACGATCGCAAGGATTACGGACAATAATGTCCGAGTTTGTACTGCCTGAAAAGAGGCCACTGCACAGCTCGTCTGGATGGTGAGAACTGAACGTAAGCACCGACACCGTGGACACGCATCTTGGAGCAGATAAGCGCCAGCGATCGACACAGCGGTCATTCGGCAGCAGCGGCATCGTGCAGTGCACAAAGCTAACCTAATAACTACGTCTCTCTCAGCAGCTGGATTCCTCCTGCGGAGCTCTGGCCACAGCGTGTCCTCGGACGATCGCAAGGATTAAGGACCCTAAGATCCCTGTTTGTGCTGCCTGAAAAGAGGCAACTGCGCAGCCCGTCTGGATGGTGGGAACTTAACGTAAGCTCCTCCACCGTGGACACGCGTCTTGCAGCTGATAAGCGCCAGCGATCGACACAGCGGTCGCTCGGCAGCAGCGGCATCGTGCAGTGCACTAAGCTAACTTAATAACTACGTCTCTCCCAGCAGCTGGATTCCTCCTGCAGAGTTCTGGCCACCAAGTGCCCTAGGTCGATCGCAAAGATTATGGACAGTAAGGTCCGTGTTTGTACTGCCTGAAAGGAGGCAACTGCGCAGCCCGTCTGGATGGTGGGAACTAAACGTAAGCACCTACACCGTGAACACGCGTCTTGGAGCAGATAAGCGCCAGCGATCGACAAAGCGGTCATTCGGCAGCAGCGGCATCGTGCAGTGCACAAATCTAACCTAATAACTACGTCTCTCTCAGCCGCTAGATTCCTCCTGCGGAGTTCTGGCCACCGCGTGCCCTCGGACGATCGCAAGGATTACGGACAATAAGGTCCGTGTTTGTACTGTCTGAAAAGAGGCAACTGCGCAGCCCGTCTGGACGGTGGGAACTAAACGTAAGCACCTACACCGTGGACACGCGTCTTGAGCAGATTAAGCGCCAGCGATCGACACCGCGGTCATTCGGCAGCAGCGGCATCGTGCAGTGCACAAAGATAACCTAATAACTACGTCTCTTTCAGCAGCTGGATTACTCCTGCGTAGTTCTGGCCACCGCGTGCCCTCGGACGATCGCAAGGGTTATGAACAATAAGGTCCGTGTTTGTACTGTCTGAAAAGAGGCAACTGCGCAGCCCGTCTCAATGGTGGGAACTAAACGTAAGCACCTACACCGTGGACACGCGTCTTGGAGCAGATAAGCGCCAGCGATCGACACAGCGGTCATTCGGCAGCAGCGGCATCGTGCAGTGCACTAAGCTAACCTAATAACTACGTCTCTTTCAGCAGCTGGATTCCTCCTGCGGAGCTCTGGCCACCGCGTGCCCTCGGACGATAGCAAGGATTAAAGACACTAAGGTCCGTGTTTGTGCTGCCTGAAAAGAGGCAACTGCGCAGCCTGTCTGGATGGTGGGAACTGAACGTAAGCACCTACACCGTGGACACGCGTCTTGGAGCAGATAAGCGCCACTATCGACACAGCGGTCATTCGGCAGCAGCGGCATCGTGCAGTGCACAAAGATAACCTAATAACAACGTCTCCTTTAGCAGCTGGATTCCTCCTGCGGGGTTCTGGCCACCGCGTGCCCTCGGACGACCGCAAGGATTATGGACAATAAGGTCCGTGTTTGTACTGCCTGAAAAGAGGCAACTGCGCAGCCCGTCTGGATGGTGGGAACTTAACGTAAGCACCTACTTCGTGGACAGGCGTCTTGGAGCAGATAAGCGCCAGCGATCGACACAACGGTCATTCGGCAGCAGCGGCATCGTGCAGTGCACAAAGCTAACCTAATATCTACGTCTCTCTCAGCAGCTGGATTCCTCCTGCGGAGTTCTGGCCCCCGCGTGCCCTCGGACGATCGCAAGGATTAAGGACCCTAAGATCCGTGTTTGTACTGCCTGAAAAAAGGCAACCGCGCAGCCCGTCTGGATGGTGGGAACTAAACGTAAGCAAATACACCGTGGACACGCTTCTTGGAGCAGATAAGCGCCAGCGATCGACACAGCGGTCATTCGGCAGCAGCGGCATCGTGCAGTGCACGAAGCTATTCTAATAACTACGTCTCTCTCAGCAGCTGGATTCCTGTTGCGGAGTTCTGGCAACCGCGTGCCCTAGGACGATAGCAAGGATTAAGGACACTAAGGTCCGTGTTTGTGCTGCCTGAAAAGAGGCAACTGCGCAGCCCGTCTGGATGGTGGGAACTAAACGTAAGCACCTACACCGTGGACACGCGTCTTGCAGCTGATAAGCGCCAGCGATCGACTCAGCGGTCATTCGGCAGCAGCGGCATCGTGCAGTGCACTAAGCTAACCTAATAACTACGTCTCTCTCAGCAGCTGGATTCCTCCTGCTGAGTTCTGGCCACCGCGTGCCCTCGGACGATCGCAAGGATTACAGACAATAAGGTCCGAGTTTGTACTGCCTGAAAAGAGGCCACTGCACAGCTCGTCTGGATGGTGGGAACTGAACGTAAGCACCTACACCGTAGACACGCATCTTGGAGCAGATAAGCGCCAGCGATCGACACAGCGGTCATTCGGCAGCAGCGGCATCGTGCAGTGCACAAAGCTAACCTAATAACTACATCTGTCTTAGCAGCTGGATTCCTCCTGCGGAGCTCTGGCCACCGCGTGTCCTCGTACGATCGCAAGGATTAAGGACCCTAAGATCCGTGTTTGTACTGCCTGAAAAAAGACAACTGCGCAGCCCGTCTGGATGGTGGGAACTAAACGTAAGCACCTACACCGTGGACACGCGTCTTGGAGCAGATAAACGTCAGCGATCGACACAGTGGTCATTCGGCAACAGCGGCATCGTGCCGTGCACGAAGCTAACCTAATAACTACGTCTCTCAGCAGCTGGATTCCTGTTGCGGAGTTCTGGCCATCGCGTGCCCTCGGACGATAGCAAGGATTAAGGACACTAAGGTGCGTGTTTGTGCTGCCTGAAAAGAGGCAACTGCGCAGCCCGTCTGGATGGTGGGAACTAAACGTAAGCACCTACACCGTGACACGCGTCTTGGAGCAGATAAGCGCCAGCGATCGACACAGCGGTCATTCGGCAGCAGCGGCATCGTGCAGTGCACGAAGCTATTCTAATAACTACGTCTCTCTCAGCAGCTGGATTCCTCCTGCGGAGATCTGGCCACCGCGTGTCCTTGGACGATCGCAAGAATTAAGGACCCTAAGATCCGTGTTTGTACTGCCTGAAAAAAGGCAACTGCGCAGCCCGTCTGGATGGTGGGAACTAAACGTAAGCACCTACACCGTGGACGCGCTTTTTGGAGCAGATAAGCGCCAGCGATCGACACAGCGGTCATTCGGCAGCAGCGGCATCGTGCAGTGCACGAAGCTATTCTAATAACTACGTCTCTCTCAGCAGCTGGATTCCTGTTGCGGAGTTCTGGCCACCGCGTGCCCTAGGACGATAGCAAGGATTAAGGACACTAAGGTCCGTGTTTGTGCTGCCTGAAAAGAGGCAACTGCGCAGCCCGTCTGGATGGTGGGAACTAAACGTAAGCACCTACACCGTGGACACGCGTCTTGCAGCTGATAAGCGCCAGCGATCGACACAGCGGTCATTCGGCAGCAGCGGCATCGTGCAGTGCACTAAGCTAACCTAATAACTACGTCTCTCTCAGTACTTGGATTCCTCCTGCGGAGTTCTGGCCACCGAGTGCCCTCGGGCGATCGCAAGGATTATGGACAGTAAGGTCCGTGTTTTACTGCCTGAAAAGAGGCAACTGCGCAGCCCGTCTGGATGGTGGGAACTTAACGTAAGCACCTACTCCGTGGACACGCGTCTTGGAGCAGATAAGCGCCAGCGATCGACACAACGGTCATTCGGCAGCAGCGGCATCGTGCAGTGCACAAAGCTAACCTAATAACTACGTCTCTCTCAGCAGCTGGATTCCTCCTGCGGAGTTCTGGCCCCCGCGTGCCCTCGGACGATCGCAAGGATTATGGACAATAAGGTCCGTGTTTGTACTGCCTGAAAAGAGGCAACTGCGCAGCCCGTCTGGATGGTGGGAACTAAACGTAAGCACCTACACCGTGGACACGGGTCTTGGAGCAGATAAGCGCCAGCGATCGACACCGCGGTCATTTGGCAGCAGCGGCATCGTGCAGTGCACAAAGCTAACCTAATAACTACGTCTCTCTCAGCAGCTGGATTACTCCTGCGGAGTTCTGGCCACCGAGTGCCCTCGGACGATCGCAACGATTATGGACAGTAAGGCCCGTGTATTACTGCCTGAAAAGAGGCAACTGCGCAGCCCGTCTGGATGGTGGGAACTAAACGTAAGCACCTACACCGTGGACTCGCGTCTTGGAGCAGATAAGCGCCAGCGATCGACACAGCGGTCATTCGGCAGCAGCGGCATCGTGCAGTGCACAAAGCTAACCTAATAACTACGTCTCTCTCAGTAGCTGGATTCCTCCTGCGGAGTTCTGGCCACCGAGTGCCCTTGGACAATCGCAAGGATTATGGAGAGTAAGGTTCGTGTTTTACTGCCTGAAAAGAGGCAACTGCGCAGCCCGTCTGGATGGTGGGAACTTAACGTAAGCACCTACTCCGTGGACACGCGTCTTGGAGCAGATAAGCGCCAGCGATCAACACAGCGGTCATTCGGCAGCAGCGGCATCGTGCAGTGCACAAAGCTAACTTAATAACTACGTCTCTCTCAGCAGCTTGATTCCTCCTGCAGAGTTCTGGCCACCGAGTGCCCTCGGACGATCGCAAGGATTATGGGCAATAAGGTACGTGTTTGTACTGCCATAAAAGAGGCAACTACGCAGCCCGTCTGGATGGTGGGAACTAAACGTAAGCACCTACACCGTGGACGCGCTTTTTGGAGCAGATAAGCGCCAGCGATCGACACAGCGGTCATTCAGCAGCAGCGGCATCGTTCAGTGCACGAAGCTATTCTAATAACTACGTCTCTCTCAGCAGCTGGATTCCTGTTGCGGAGTTCTGGCCACCGCGTGCCCTAGGACGATAGCAAGGATTAAGGACACTAAGGTCCGTGTTTGTGCTGCCTGAAAAGAGGCAACTGCGCAGCCCGTCTGGATGGTGGGAACTAAACGTAAGCACCTACACCGTGGACACGCGTCTTGCAGCTGATAAGCGCCAGCGATCGACACAGCGGTCATTCGGCAGCAGCGGCATCGTGCAGTGCACTAAGCTAACCTAATAACTACGTCTCTCTCAGTACTTGGATTCCTCCTGCGGAGTTCTGGCCACCGAGTGCCCTCGGACGATCGCAAGGATAATGGACAGTAAGGTCCGTGTTTTACTGCCTGAAAAGAGGCAACTGCGCAGCCCGTCTGGATGGTGGCAACTTAACGTAGGCACCTACTCCGTGGACACGCGTCTTGGAGCAGATAAGCGCCAGCTATCGACACAACGGTCATTCGGCAGCAGCGGCATCGTGCAGTGCACAAAGCTAACTTAATAACTACGTCTCTCTCTGAAGCTGGATTCCTCCTGCAGAGATCTGGCCACCGAGTGCCCTCGGATGATCGCAAGGATTATGGACAATAAGGTACGTGTTTGTGCTGCCTGAAAAGAGGCAACTGCGCAGCCCGTCTGGATGATGGAAACTAAACGCAAGCACCTACACCGTGAACACGCGTCTTGCAGCTGATAAGCGCCAGCGATCGACACAGCGGTCATTCGGCAGCAGCGGCATCGTGCAGTGCACGAAGCTAACTTAATAACTACGTCTCTCTCAGCAGCTGGATTCCCCCTGCAGAGTTCTGGCCACCGAGTGCCCTCGGACGATCGCAAGGATTATGGACAATAAGGTCCGTGTTTGTACTGCCATAAAAGAGGCAACTGCGCAGCCCGTCTGGATGATGGGAACTAAACGTAAGCAGCTACACCGTGGACACGCGTCTTGGAGCAGATATGCGCCAGTATCGACACAGCGGTCATTCGGCAGCAGCGGCATCGTGCAGTGCACAAAGATAACCTAATAACTACGTCTCTCTCAGCAGCTGGATTCCTCCTGCGGTGTTCTGGCCACCGCGTGCCCTCGGACGACCGCAAGGATTATGGACAATAAGGTCCGTGTTTGTACTGCCTGAAAAGAGGCAACTGCGCAGTCCGTCTGGATGGTGGGAACTTAACGTAAGCACCTACTTCGTGGACACGCGTCTTGGAGCAGATAAGCGCCAGCGATCGACACAACGGTCATTCGGCAGCAGCGGCATCGTGCAGTGCACAAAGCTAACCTAATATCTACGTCTATCTCAGCAGCTGGATTCCTCCTGCGGAGTTCTGGCCCCCGCGTGCCCTCGGACGATCGCAAGGATTATGAACAATAAGGTCCGTGTTTGTACTGTCTGAAAAGAGGCTACTGCGCAGCCCGTCTGGATGGTGGGCACTAAACGTAAGCACCTACACCGTGGACACGCGTCTTGGAGCAGATAAGCGCCAGCGATCGACACCGCGGTCATTCGGAAGCAGCGGCATCGTGCAGTGCACTAAGCTAACCAAATAACTACGTCTCTCTCAGTAGCTGGATTTCTCCTGCGGAGTTCTGGCCACCGAGTGCCCTCGGACGATCGCAACGATTATGGACAGTAAGGCCCGTGTATTACTGCCTGAAAAGAGGCAACTGCGCAGCCCGTCTGGATGGTGGGAACTAAACGTAAGCAGCTACACCGTGGACACGCGTCTTGGAGCAGATATGCGCCAGTATCGACACAGCGGTCATTCGGCAGCAGCGGCATCGTGCAGTGCACAAAGATAACCTAATAACTACGTCTCTCTCAGTAGCTGGATTTCTCCTGCGGAGTTCTGGCCACCGAGTGCCCTCGGACGATCGCAACGATTATGGACAGTAAGGCCCGTGTATTACTGCCTGAAAAGAGGCAACTGCGCAGCCCGTCTGGATGGTGGGAACTAAACGTAAGCACCTACACCGTGGACTCGCGTCTTGGAGCAGATAAGCGCCAGCGATCGACACAGCGGTCATTCGGCAGCAGCGGCATCGTGCAGTGCACAAAGCTAACCTAATAACTACGTCTCTCTCAGTAGCTGGATTCCTCCTGCGGAGTTCTGGCCACCGAGTGCCCTTGGACAATCGCAAGGATTATGGAGAGTAAGGTTCGTGTTTTACTGCCTGAAAAGAGGCAACTGCGCAGCCCGTCTGGATGGTGGGAACTTAACGTAAGCACCTACTCCGTGGACACGCGTCTTGGAGCAGATAAGCGCCAGCGATCAACACAGCGGTCATTCGGCAGCAGCGGCATCGTGCAGTGCACAAAGCTAACTTAATAACTACGTCTCTCTCAGCAGCTTGATTCCTCCTGCAGAGTTCTGGCCACCGAGTGCCCTCGGACGATCGCAAGGATTATGGGCAATAAGGTACGTGTTTGTACTGCCATAAAAGAGGCAACTACGCAGCCCGTCTGGATGATGGGAACTAAACGTAAGCAGCTACACCGTGGACACGCGTCTTGGAGCAGATAAGCGCCAGTATCGACACAGCGGTCATTAGGTAGCAGCGGCATCGTGCAGTGCACAAAGATAACCTAATAACTACGTCTCTCTCAGCAGCTGGATTCCTCCTGCGGAGCTCTGGCCACCGCGTGTCCTCGGACGATCGCAAGGATTAAGGACTCTAAGATCCGTGTTTGTACTGCCTGAAAAAAGGCAACTGCGCAGCCCGTCTGGATGGTGGGAACTAAACGTAAGCACCTACACCGTGGACACGCGTCTTGGAGCAGATAAACGCCAGCGATCGACACAGTGGTCATTCGGCAGCAGCGGCATCGTGCAGTGCACGAAGCTAACCTAATATCTACGTCTCTCTGAGCAGCTGGATTCCTGTTGCGGAGTTCTGGCCATCGCGTGCCCTCGGACGATAGCAAGGATTAAGGACACTAAGGTGCGTGTTTGTGCTGCCTGAAAAGAGGCAACTGCGCAGCCCGTCTGGATGGTGGGAACTAAACGTAAGCACCTACACCGCGGACACGCGTCTTGCAGCTGATAAGCGCCAGCGATCGACACAGCGGTCATTCGGCAGCAGCGGCATCGTGCAGTGCACAAAGCTAACTAAATAACTACGTCTCTCTCAGTACCTGGATTCCTCCTGCGGAGTTCTGGCCACCGAGTGCCCTCGGACGATCGCAAGGATTATGAACAGTAAGGCCCGTGTTTTACTGCCTGAAAAGAGGCAACTGCGCAGCCCGTCTGGATGATGGGAACTAAACGTAAGCAGCTACACCGTGGACACGCTTCTTGGAGCAGATAAGCGCCAGTATCGACACTGCGGTCATTCGGCAGCAGCGGCATCGCGCAGTGCACAAAGATAACCTAATAACTACGTCTCTCTCAGCAGCTGGATTCCTCCTGCGGTGGTCTGGCCACCGCGTGCCCTCGGACGACCGCAAGGATTATGGACAATAACGTCCGTGTTTGTACTGCCTGAAAAGAGGCAACTGCGCAGCCCGTCTGGATGGTGGGAACTTAACGTAAGCACCTACTTCGTGGACACGCGTCTTGGAGCAGATAAGCGCCAGCGATCGACACCACGGTCATTCGGCAGCAGCGGCATCGTGCAGTGCACAAAGCTAACCTAATAACTACGTCTCTCTCAGCAGCGTGATTCCTCCTGCGGAGTTCTGGCCCCCGCGTGCCCTCGGACGATCGCAAGGATTATGGACAATAAGGTTCGTGTTTGTACTGCCTGAAAAGAGGCAACTGCGCAGCCCGTCTGGATGGTGGGAACTAAACGTAAGCACCTACACCGTGGACACGCGTCTTGGAGCAGATAAGCGCCAGCGATCGACACCGCGGTGATTCGGCAGCAGCGGCATCGTGCAGTGCACAAAGCTAACCTAATAACTACGTCTCTCTCAGCAGCTGGATTACTCCTGCGGAGTTCTGGCCACCGCGTGCCCTCGGACGATCGCAAGGGTTACGAACAATAAGGTCCGTGTTTGTACTGCCTGAAAAAAGGCAACTGCGCAGCCCGTCTGGATGATGGAAACTAAACGCAAGCACCTACACCGTGAACACGCGTCTTGCAGCTGATAAGCGCCAGCGATCGACACAGCGGTGATTCGGCAGCAGCGGCATCGTGCAGTGCACAAAGATAACCTAATAACTACGTCTCTCTCAGCAGCTGGATTACTCCTGCGGTGGTCTGGCCACCGCGTGCCCTCGGAGGACCGCAAGGATTATGGACAATAAGGTCCGTGTTTGTACTGCCTGAAAAGAGGCAACTGCGCAGCCCGTCTGGATGGTGGGAACTTAACGTAAGCACCTACTTCGTGGACACGCGTCTTGGAGCAGATAAGCGCCAGCGATCGACACAACGGTCATTCGGCAGCAGTGGCATCGTGCAGTGCACAAAGCTAACCTAATAACTACGTCTCTCTCAGCAGCGTGATTCCTCCTGCAGAGTTCTGGCCCCCGCGTGCCCTCGGACGATCGCAAGGATTATGGACAATAACGTCCGTGATTGTACTGCCTGAAAAGAGGCAACTGAGCAGCCCGTCTGGATGATGGGAACTAAACGTAAGCACCTACACCGTGGACACGCGTCTTGGAGCAGATAAGCGCCAGCGATCGACACCGCGGTGATTCGGCAGCAGCGGCATCGTGCAGTGCACAAAGATAACCTAATAACTACGTCTCTCTCAGCAGCTGGATTACTCCTGCGGTGTTCTGGCCACCGAGTGCCCTCGGACGATCGCAAGGATTAGGGACACTAAGGTCCGTGTTTGTACTGCCTGAATAAAGGCAACTGCGCAGCCCGTCTGGATGATGGAAACTAAACGCAAGCACCTACTCCGTGGACACGCCTCTTGGAGCAGATAAGCGCCAGCGATCGACACCGCGGTGATTCGGGAGCAGCGGCATCGTGCAGTGCACAAAGATAACTTAATAACTACGTCTCTCTCAGCAGCTGGATTACTCCTGCAGAGTTCTGGCCACCGCGTGCCCTCGGACGACCGCAAGGATTATGGACAATAACGTCCGTGTTTTTACTGCCTGAAAAGAGGCAACTGCGCAGCCCGTCTGGATGGTGGGAACTTAACGTAAGCACCTACTCCGTGGACACGCGTCTTGGAGCAGATAAGCGCCAGCGATCGACACAGCGGTCATTCGGCAGCAGCGGCATCGTGCAGTGCACAAAGCTAACCTAATAACTACGTCTCTCTGTAGCTGGATTCCTCCTGCGGAGTTCTGGAAACCGAGTGCCCTCGGACAATCGCAAGGATTATGGAGAGTAAGGTTCGTGTTTTACTGCCTGAAAAGAGGCAACTGCGCAGCCCGTCTGGATGGTGGGAACTTAACGTAAGCACCTACTCCGGGGACACGCGTCTTGGAGCAGATAAGCGCCAGCGATCGACACAACGGTCATTCGGCAGCAGCGGCATCGCGCAGTGCACAAAGCTAACCTAATAACTACGTCTCTCTCAGCAGCTGGATTACTCCTGCGGAGTTCTGGCCACCGCGTGCCCTCGGACGATCGCAAGGGTTATGAACAACAAGGTATGTGTTTGTACTGCCTGAAAAAAGGCAACTGCGCAGCCCGTCTGGATGGTGGGAACTAAACGTAAGCACCTACACCGTGGACACGCGTCTTGGAGCAGATAAGCGCCAGTATCGACACAGCGGTCATTCGGCAGCAGCGGCATCGCGCAGTGCACAAAGATAACCTAATAACTACGTCTCTCTCAGCAGCTGGATTCCTCCTGCGGTGGTCTGGCCACCGCGTGCCCTCGGACGACCGCAAGGATTATGGACAATAACGTCCGTGTTTGTACTGCCTGAAAAGAGGCAACTGCGCAGCCCGTCTGGATGGTGGGAACTTAACGTAAGCACCTACTCCGGGGACACGCGTCTTGGAGCAGATAAGCGCCAGCGATCGACACAACGGTCATTCGGCAGCAGCGGCATCGCGCAGTGCACAAAGCTAACCTAATAACTACGTCTCTCTCAGCAGCTGGATTCCTGTTGCGGAGTTCTGGCCACCGCGTGCCCTAGGACGATAGCAAGGATTAAGGACACTAAGGTCCGTGTTTGTGCTGCCTGAAAAGAGGCAACTGCGCAGCCCGTCTGGATGGTGGGAACTAAACGTAAGCACCTACACCGTGGACACGCGTCTTGGAGCAGATAAGCGCCAGTGATCGACACCGCGGTCATTCGGAAGCAGCGGCATAGTGCAGTGCACTAAGCTAACCAAATAAGTACGTCTCTCTCAGTAGCTGGATTTCTCCTGCGGAGTTCTGGCCACCGAGTGCCCTCGGACGATCGCAACGATTATGGACAGTAAGGCCCGTGTATTACTGCCTGAAAAGAGGCAACTGCGCAGCCCGTGTGGATGGTGGGAACTAAACGTAAGCACCTACACCGTGGACTCGCGTCTTGGAGCAGATAAGCGCCAGCGATCAACACAGCGGTCATTCGGCAGCAGCGGCATCGTGCAGTGCACAAAGCTAACTTAATAACTACGTCTCTCTCAGCAGCTTGATTCCTCCTGCAGAGTTCTGGCCACCGAGTGCCCTCGGACGATCGCAAGGATTATGGGCAATAAGGTACGTGTTTGTACTGCCATAAAAGAGGCAACTGCGCAGCCCGTCTGGATGATGGGAACTAAACGTAAGCAGCTACACCGTGGACACGCGTCTTGGAGCAGATAAGCGCCAGTATCGACACAGCGGTCATTAGGTAGCAGCGGCATCGTGCAGTGCACAAAGATAACCTAATAACTACGTCTCTCTCAGCAGCTGGATTCCTCCTGCTGAGTTCTGGCCACCGCGTGCCCTCGGACGATCGCAAGGATTACAGACAATAAGGTCCAAGTTTGTACTGCCTGTAAAGAGGCCACTGCACAGCTCGTCTGGATGGTGGGAACTAAACGTAAGCATCTACACCGTGGACACGCGTCTTGGAGCAGATAAGCGCCAGCGATCGACACAGCGGTCATTCGGCAGCAGCGGCATCGTGCAGTGCACAAAGCTAACCTAATAACTACATCTGTCTTAGCAGCTGGATCCCTCCTGCGGAGCTCTGGCCACCGCGTGTCCTCGGACGATCGCAAGGATTAAGGACTCTAAGATCCGTGTTTGTACTGCCTGAAAAAAGGCAACTGCGCAGCCCGTCTGGATGGTGGGAACTAAACGTAAGCACCTACACCGTGGACACGCGTCTTGGAGCAGATAAACGCCAGCGATCGACACAGTGGTCATTCGGCAGCAGCGGCATCGTGCAGTGTACGAAGCTAACCTAATATCTACGTCTCTCTGAGCAGCTGGATTCCTGTTGCGGAGTTCTGGCCATCGCGTGCCCTCGGACGATAGCAAGGATTAAGGACACTAAGGTGCGTGTTTGTGCTGCCTGAAAAGAGGCAACTGCGCAGCCCGTCTGAATGGTGGGAACTAAACGTAAGCACCTACACCGCGGACACGCGTCTTGCAGCTGATAAGCGCCAGCGATCGACACAGCGGTCATTCGGCAGCAGCGACATCGTGCAGTGCACAAAGCTAACTTAATAACTACGTCTCTCTCAGTACCTGGATTCCTCCTGCGGAGTTCTGGCCACCGAGTGCCCTCGGACGATCGCAAGGATTATGAACAGTAAGGCCCGTGTTTTACTGCCTGAAAAGAGGCAACTGCGCAGCCCGTCTGGATGGTGGGAACTTAACGTAGGCACCTACTCCGTGGACACGCGTCTTGGAGCATATAAGCGCCAGCGATCGACACAACGGTCATTCGGCAGCAGCGGCATCGTGCAGTGCACAAAGCTAACTTAATAACTACGTCTCTCTCTGAAGCTGGATACCTCCTGCAGAGATCTGGCCACCGAGTGCCCTCGGACGATCGCAAGGATTACGGACAATAAGTTCCGTGTTTGTACTGCCTGAAAAGAGGCAACTGCGCAGCCCGTCTGGATGATGGGAACTAAACGTAAGCAGCTACACCGTGGACACGCTTCTTGGAGCAGATAAGCGCCAGTATCGACACAGCGGTCATTCGGCAGCAGCGGCATCGCGCAGTGCACAAAGATAACCTAATAACTACGTCTCTCTCAGCAGCTGGATTCCTCCTGCGGTGGTCTGGCCACCGCGTGCCCTCGGACGACCGCAAGGATTATGGACAATAACGTCCGTGTTTGTACTGCCTGAAAAGAGGCAACTGCGCAGCCCGTCTGGATGGTGGGAACTTAACGTAAGCACCTACTCCGGGGACACGCGTCTTGGAGCAGATAAGCGCCAGCGATCGACACAACGGTCATTCGGCAGCAGCGGCATCGCGCAGTGCACAAAGCTAACCTAATAACTACGTCTCTCTCAGCAGCTGGATTACTCCTGCGGAGTTCTGGCCACCGCGTGCCCTCGGACGATCGCAAGGGTTATGAACAACAAGGTATGTGTTTGTACTGCCTGAAAAAAGGCAACTGCGCAGCCCGTCTGGATGGTGGGAACTAAACGTAAGCACCTACACCGTGGACACGCGTCTTGGAGCAGATAAGCGCCAGCGATCGACACCGCGGTCATTCGGAAGCAGCGGCATAGTGCAGTGCACTAAGCTAACCAAATAAGTACGTCTCTCTCAGTAGCTGGATTTCTCCTGCGGAGTTCTGGCCACCGAGTGCCCTCGGACGATCGCAACGATTATGGACAGTAAGGCCCGTGTATTACTGCCTGAAAAGAGGCAACTGCGCAGCCCGTCTGGATGGTGGGAACTAAACGTAAGCACCTACACCGTGGACTCGCGTCTTGGAGCAGATAAGCGCCAGCGATCAACACAGCGGTCATTCGGCAGCAGCGGCATCGTGCAGAGCACAAAGCTAACCTAATAACTACGTCTCTCTCAGTAGCTGGATTCCTCCTGCGGAGTTCTGGCCACCGAGTGCCCTCGGACAATCGCAAGGATTATGGAGAGTAAGGTTCGTGTTTTACTGCCTGAAAAGAGGCAACTGCGCAGCCCGTCTGGATGGTGGGAACTTAACGTAAGCACCTACTCCGTGGACACGCGCCTTGGAGCAGATAAGCGCCAGCGATCAACACAGCGGTCATTCGGCAGCAGCGGCATCGTGCAGTGCACAAAGCTAACTTATTAACTACGTCTCTCTCAGCAGCTTGATTCCTCCTGCAGAGTTCTGGCCACCGAGTGCCCTCGGACGATCGCAAGGATTATGGGCAATAAGGTACGTGTTTGTACTGCCATAAAAGAGGCAACTGCGCAGCCCGTCTGGATGATGGGAACTAAACGTAAGCAGCTACACCGTGGACACGCGTCTTGGAGCAGATAAGCGCCAGTATCGACACAGCGGTCATTAGGTAGCAGCGGCATCGTGCAGTGCACAAAGATAACCTAATAACTACGTCTCTCTCAGCAGCTGGATTCCTCCTGCTGAGTTCTGGCCACCGCGTGCCCTCGGACGATCGCAAGGATTACAGACAATAAGGTCCGAGTTTGTACTGCCTGTAAAGAGGCCACTGCACAGCTCGTCTGGATGGTGGGAACTAAACGTAAGCATCTACACCGTGGACACGCGTCTTGGAGCAGATAAGCGCCAGCGATCGACACAGCGGTCATTCGGCAGCAGCGGCATCGTGCAGTGCACAAAGCTAACCTAATAACTACATCTGTCTTAGCAGCTGGATTCCTCCTGCGGAGCTCTGGCCACCGCGTGTCCTCGGACGATCGCAAGGATTAAGGACTCTAGGATCCGTGTTTGTACTGCCTGAAAAAAGGCAACTGCGCAGCCCGTCTGGATGGTGGGAACTAAACGTAAGCACCTACACCGTGGACACGCGTCTTGGAGCAGATAAACGCCAGCGATCGACACAGTGGTCATTCGGCAGCAGCGGCATCGTGCAGTGTACGAAGCTAACCTAATATCTACGTCTCTCTGAGCAGCTGGATTCCTGTTGCGGAGTTCTGGCCATCGCGTGCCCTCGGACGATAGCAAGGATTAAGGACACTAAGGTGCGTGTTTGTGCTGCCTGAAAAGAGGCAACTGCGCAGCCCGTCTGGATGGTGGGAACTAAACGTAAGCACCTACACCGCGGACACGCGTCTTGCAGCTGATAAGCGCCAGCGATCGACACAGCGGTCATTCGGCAGCAGCGGCATCGTGCAGTGCACAAAGCTAACTTAATAACTACGTCTCTCTCAGTACCTGGATTCCTCCTGCGGAGTTCTGGCCACCGAGTGCCCTCGGACGATCGCAAGGATTATGAACAGTAAGGCCCGTGTTTTACTGCCTGAAAAGAGGCAACTGCGCAGCCCGTCTGGATGGTGGGAATTTAACGTAGGCACCTACTCCGTGGACACGCGTCTTGGAGCATATAAGCGCCAGCGATCGACACAACGGTCATTCGGCAGCAGCGGCATCGTGCAGTGCACAAAGCTAACTTAATAACTACGTCTCTCTCTGAAGCTGGATACCTCCTGCAGAGATCTGGCCACCGAGTGCCCTCGGACGATCGAAAGGATTACGGACAATAAGTTCCGTGTTTGTACTGCCTGAAAAGAGGCAACAGCGCAGCCCGTCTGGATGATAGGAACTAAACGTAAGCAGCTACACCGTGGACACGCTTCTTGGAGCAGATAAGCGCCAGTATCGACACAGCGGTCATTCGGCAGCAGCGGCATCGCGCAGTGCACAAAGATAACCTAATAACTACGTCTCTCTCAGCAGCTGGATTCCTCCTGCGGTGGTCTGGCCACCGCGTGCCCTCGGACGACCGCAAGGATTATGGACAATAACGTCCGTGTTTGTACTGCCTGAAAAGAGGCAACTGCGCAGCCCGTCTGGATGGTGGGAACTTAACGTAAGCACCTACTCCGGGGACACGCGTCTTGGAGCAGATAAGCGCCAGCGATCGACACAACGGTCATTCGGCAGCAGCGGCATCGCGCAGTGCACAAAGCTAACCTAATAACTACGTCTCTCTCAGCAGCTGGATTACTCCTGCGGAGTTCTGGCCACCGCGTGCCCTCGGACGATCGCAAGGGTTATGAACAACAAGGTATGTGTTTGTACTGCCTGAAAAAAGGCAACTGCGCAGCCCGTCTGGATGGTGGGAACTAAACGTAAGCACCTACACCGTGGACACGCGTCTTGGAGCAAATAAGCGCCAGCGATCGACACCGCGGTAATTCGGAAGCAGCGGCATAGTGCAGTGCACTAAGCTAACCAAATAAGTACGTCTCTCTCAGTAGCTGGATTTCACCTGCGGAGTTCTGGCCACCGAGTGCCCTCGGACGATCGCAACGATTATGGACAGTAAGGCCCGTGTATTACTGCCTGAAAAGAGGCAACTGCGCAGCCCGTCTGGATGGTGGGAACTAAACGTAAGCACCTACACCGTGGACTCGCGTCTTGGAGCAGATAAGCGCCAGCGATCAACACAGCGGTCATTCGGCAGCAGCGGCATCGTGCAGAGCACAAAGCTAACCTAATAACTACGTCTCTCTCAGTAGCTGGATTCCTCCTGCGGAGTTCTGGCCACCGAGTGCCCTCGGACAATCGCAAGGATTATGGAGAGTAAGGTTCGTGTTTTACTGCCTGAAAAGAGGCAACTGCGCAGCCCGTCTGGATGGTGGGAACTTAACGTAAGCACCTACTCCGTGGACACGCGTCTTGGAGCAGATAAGCGCCAGCGATCAACACAGCGGTCATTCGGCAGCAGCGGCATCGTGCAGTGCACAAAGCTAACTTAATAACTACGTCTCTCTCAGCAGCTTGATTCCTCCTGCAGAGTTCTGGCCACCGAGTGCCCTCGGACGATCGCAAGGATTATGGGCAATAAGGTACGTGTTTGTACTGCCATAAAAGAGGCAACTGCGCAGCCCGTCTGGATGATGGGAACTAAACGTAAGCAGCTACACCGTGGACACGCGTCTTGGAGCAGATAAGCGCCAGTATCGACGCAGCGGTCATTAGGTAGCAGCGGCATCGTGCAGTGCACAAAGATAACCTAATAACTACGTCTCTCTCAGCAGCTGGATTCCTCCTGCTGAGTTCTGGCCACCGCGTGCCCTCGGACGATCGCAAGGATTACAGACAATAAGGTCCGAGTTTGTACTGCCTGTAAAGAGGCCACTGCACAGCTCGTCTGGATGGTGGGAACTAAACGTAAGCATCTACACCGTGGACACGCGTCGTGGAGCAGATAAGCGCCAGCGATCGACACAGCGGTCATTCGGCAGCAGCGGCATCGTGCAGTGCACAAAGCTAACCTAATAACTACATCTGTCTTAGCAGCTGGATTCCTCCTGCGGAGCTCTGGCCACCGCGTGTCCTCGGACGATCGCAAGGATTAAGTACTCTAGGATCCGTGTTTGTACTGCCTGAAAAAAGGCAACTGCGCAGCCCGTCTGGATGGTGGGAACTAAACGTAAGCACCTACACCGTGGACACGCGTCTTGGAGCAGATAAACGCCAGCGATCGACACAGTGGTCATTCGGCAGCAGCGGCATCGTGCAGTGTACGAAGCTAACCTAATATCTACGTCTCTCTGAGCAGCTGGATTCCTGTTGCGGAGTTCTGGCCATCGCGTGCCCTCGGACGATAGCAAGGATTAAGGACACTAAGGTGCGTGTTTGTGCTGCCTGAAAAGAGGCAACTGCGCAGCCCGTCTGGATGGTGGGAACTAAACGTAAGCACCTACACCGCGGACACGCGTCTTGCAGCTGATAAGCGCCAGCGATCGACACAGCGGTCATTCGGCAGCAGCGGCATCGTGCAGTGCACAAAGCTAACTTAATAACTACGTCTCTCTCAGTACCTGGATTCCTCCTGCGGAGTTCTGGCCACCGAGTGCCCTCGGACGATCGCAAGGATTATGAACAGTAAGGCCCGTGTTTTACTGCCTGAAAAGAGGCAACTGCGCAGCCCGTCTGGATGGTGGGAACTTAACGTAGGCACCTACTCCGTGGACACGCGTCTTGGAGCATATAAGCGCCAGCGATCGACACCGCGGTGATTCGGCAGCAGCGGCATCGTGCAGTGCACAAAGATAACCTAATAACTACGTCTCTCTCAGCAGCTGGATTCCTCCTGCTGAGTTCTGGCCACCGCGTGCCCTCGGACGATCGCAAGGATTACAGACAATAAGGTCCGAGTTTGTACTGCCTGTAAAGAGGCCACTGCACAGCTCGTCTGGATGGTGGGAACTAAACGTAAGCACTTACACCGTGGACACGCTTCTTGGAGCAGATAAGCGCCAGCGATCGACACCACGGTCATTCGGCAGCAGCGGCATCGTGCAGTGCACAAAGCTAACCTAATAACTACGTCTCTCTCAGCAGCGTGATTCCTCCTGCGGAGTTCTGGCCCCCGCGTGCCCTCGGACGATCGCAAGGATTATGGACAATAAGGTTCGTGTTTGTACTGCCTGAAAAGAGGCAACTGCGCAGCCCGTCTGGATGGTGGGAACTAAACGTAAGCACCTACACCGTGGACACGCGTCTTGGAGCAGATAAGCGCCAGCGATCGACACCGCGGTGATTCGGCAGCAGCGGCATCGTGCAGTGCACAAAGCTAACCTAATAACTACGTCTCTCTCAGCAGCTGGATTACTCCTGCGGAGTTCTGGCCACCGCGTGCCCTCGGACGATCGCAAGGGTTATGAACAATAAGGTCCGTGTTTGTACTGCCTGAAAAAAGGCAACTGCGCAGCCCGTCTGGATGATGGAAACTAAACGCAAGCACCTACACCGTGAACACGCGTCTTGCAGCTGATAAGCGCCAGCGATCGACACAGCGGTGATTCGGCAGCAGCGGCATCGTGCAGTGCACAAAGATAACCTAATAACTACGTCTCTCTCAGCAGCTGGATTACTCCTGCGGTGGTCTGGCCACCGCGTGCCCTCGGAGGACCGCAAGGATTATGGACAATAAGGTCCGTGTTTGTACTGGCTGAAGAGAGGCAACTGCGCAGCCCGTCTGGATGGTGGGAACTTAACGTAAGCACCTACTTCGTGGACACGCGTCTTGGAGCAGATAAGCGCCAGCGATCGACACAACGGTCATTCGGCAGCAGTGGCATCGTGCAGTGCACAAAGCTAACCTAATAGCTACGTCTCTCTCAGCAGCGTGATTCCTCCTGCAGAGTTCTGGCCCCCGCGTGCCCTCGGACGATCGCAAGGATTATGGACAATAACGTCCGTGTTTGTACTGCCTGAAAAGAGGCAACTGAGCAGCCCGTCTGGATGATGGGAACTAAACGTAAGCACCTACACCGTGGACACGCGTCTTGGAGCAGATAAGCGCCAGCGATCGACACCGCGGTGATTCGGCAGCTGCGGCATCGTGCAGTGCACAAAGATAACCTAATAACTACGTTTCTCTCAGCAGCTGGATTACTCCTGCGGAGTTCTGGCCACCGAGTGCCCTCGGACGATCGCAAGGATTAAGGACACTAAGGTCCGTGTTTGTACTGCCTGAATAAAGGCAACTGCGCAGCCCATCTGGATGATGGAAACTAAACGCAAGCACCTACTCCGTGGACACGCCTCTTGGTGCAGATAAGTGCCAGCGATCGACACCGCGGTGATTCGGGAGCAGCGGCATCGTGCAGTGCACAAAGATAACCTAATAACTACGTCTCTCTCAGCAGCTGGATTACTCCTGCAGAGTTCTGGCCACCGCGTGCCGTCGGACGACCGCAAGGATTATGGACAATAACGTCCGTGTTTTTACTGCCTGAAAAGAGGCAACTGCGCAGCCCGTCTGGATGGTGGGAACTTAACGTAAGCACCTACTCCGTGGACACGCGTCTTGGAGCAGATAAGCGCCAGCGATCGACACAGCGGTCATTCGGCAGCAGCGGCATCGTGCAGTGCACAAAGCTAACCTAATAACTACGTCTCTCTCAGTAGCTGGATTCCTCCTGCGGAGTTCTGGAAACCGAGTGCCCTCGGACAATCGCAAGGATTATGGAGAGTAAGGTTCGTGTTTTACTGCCTGAAAAGAGGCAACTGCGCAGCCCGTCTGGATGGTGGGAACTTAACGTAAGCACCTACTCCGTGGACACGCGTCTTGGAGCAGATAAGCGCCAGCGATCGACACAACGGTCATTCGGCAGCAGCGGCATCGCGCAG
Organism: Amblyomma americanum; assembly: GCA_030143305.2. NCBI lineage: Eukaryota > Metazoa > Arthropoda > Arachnida > Ixodida > Ixodidae > Amblyomma > Amblyomma americanum. The sequence goes on along the minus strand of JARKHS020036785.1, from coordinate 172,895 downwards.
TGCACAAAGCTAACCTAATAACTACGTCTCTCTCAGCAGCTGGATTACTCCTGCGGAGTTCTGGCCACCGCGTGCCCTCGGACGATCGCAAGGGTTATGAACAACAAGGTATGTGTTTGTACTGCCTGAAAAAAGGCAACTGCGCAGCCCGTCTGGATGATGGAAACTAAACGCAAGCACCTACACCGTGAACACGCGTCTTGCAGCTGATAAGCGCCAGCGATCGACACAGCGGTCATTCGGCAGCAGCGGCATCGTGCAGTGCAAACAGCTAACCTAATAACTACGTCTCTCTCAGCAGCTGGATTCCTCCTGAGGTGGTCTGGCCACCGCGTGCCCTCGGACGATCGCAAGGATTAAGGACACTAAGGTCCGTGTTTGTACTGCCTGAAAAAAGGCAACTGCGCAGCCTGTCTGGATCATGGAAACTAAACGCAAGCACCTACACCGTGAACACGCGTCTTGCAGCTGATGAGCGCCAGCGATCGACACAGCGGTCATTCGGCAGCAGCGGCATCGTGCAGTGCACAAAGCTAACCTAATAACTACGTCTCTCTCAGCAGCGTGATTCCTCCTGCGGAGTTCTGGCCCCCGCGTGCCCTCGGACGATCGCAAGGATTATGGACAATAACGTCCGTGTTTTTACTGCCTGAAAAGAGGCAACTTCGCAGCCCGTCTGGATGATGGGAACTAAACGTAAGCAGCTACACCGTGGACACGCGTCTTGGAGCAGATAAGCGCCAGTATCGACACAGCGGTCATTCGGCAGCAGCGGCATCGTGCAGTGCACAAAGATAACCTAATAACTACGTCTCTCTCAGCAGCTGGATTCCTCCTGCGGTAGTCTGGCCACCGCGAGCCCTCGGACGACCGCAAGGATTATGGACAATAACGTCCGTGTTTGTACTGCCTGAAAAGAGGCAACTGCGCAGCCCGTCTGGATGGTGAGAACTTAACGTAAGCACCTACTTCGTGGACACGCGTCTTGGAGCAGATAAGCGCCAGCGATCGACACCACGGTCATTCGGCAGCAGCGGCATCGTGCAGTGCACAAAGCTAACCTAATAACTACGTCTCTCTCTGCAGCTGGATTCCTGCTGCAGAGGTCTGGCCCCCGAGTGCCCTTGGACGATCGCAAGGATTATGGACAGTAAGGTCCGTGTTTTACTGCCTGAAAAGAGGCAACTGCGCAGCCCGTCTGGATGGTGGGAACTAAACGTAAGCACCTACACCGTGGACTCGCGTCTTGGAGCAGATAAGCGCCAGCGATTGACACAGCGGTCATTCGGCAGCAGCGGCATCGTGCAGTGCACAAAGCTAACCTAATAACTACGTCTCTCTCAGTAGCTGGATTCTTCCTGCGGAGTTCTAGCCACCGAGTGCCCTCGGACAATCGCAAGGATTATGGAGAGTAAGGTTCGTGTTTTACTGCCTGAAAAGAGGCAACTGCGCAGCCCGTCTGGATGGTGGGAATTTAACGTAACCACCTACTCCGTGGACACGCGTCTTGGAGCAGATAAGCGCCAGTGATCGACACAACGGTCATTCGGCAGCAGCGGCATCGTGCAGTGCACAAAGCTAACCTAATAACTACGTCTCTCTCAGCAGCTGGATTCCTCCTGCGGAGTTCTGGCGCCCGCGTGCCCTCGGACGATCGCAAGGATGATGGACAATAAGGTCCGTGTTTGTACTGCCTGAAAAGAGGCAACTGCGCAGCCCGTCTGGATGGTGGGAACTAAACGTAAGCACCTACACCGTGGACACGCGTCCTGGAGCAGATAAGCGCCAGCGATCGACACCGTGGTCATTCGGCAGCAGCGGCATCGTGCAGTGCACGAAGCTAACCTAATAACTACGTCTCTCTCAGCAGCTGGATTCCTGTTGCGGAGTTCTGGCCATCGCGTGCCCTCGGTCGATAGCAAGGATTATGGACAATAAGGTCCGTGTTTGTACTGCCTGAAAAGAGGCAACTGCGCAGCCCGTCTGGATGGTGGGAACTTGACGTAAGCACCTACTTCGTGGACACGCGTCTTGGAGCAGATAAGCGCCAGCGATCGACACAACGGTCATTCGGCAGCAGCGGCATTGTGCAGTGCACAAAGCTAACCTAATAACTACGTCTCTCCCAGCAGCGTGATTCCTCCTGCGGAGTTCTGGCCCCCGCGTGTCCTCGGACGATCGCAAGGATTATAGACAATAACGTCCGTGTTTGTACTGCCTGAAAAGAGGCAACTGCGCAGCCCGTCTGGATGATGGGAACTAAACGTAAGCACCTACACGGTGGACACGCGTCTTGGAGCAGATAAGCACCAGCGATCGACACCGCGGTGATTCGGCAGCAGCGGCATCGTGCAGTGCACAAAGATAACCTAATAACTACGTCTCTCTCAGCAGCTGGATTACTCCTGCAGAGTTCTGGCCACCGCGTGCCCTTGGACGATCGCAAGGATTAAGGACACTAAGGACCGTGTTTGTACTGCCTGAAAAAAGGCAACTGCGCAGCCCATCTGGATGATGGAAACTAAACGCAAGCACCTACAGCGTGAACACGCGTCTTACAGCTGATAAGCGCCAGCGTTCGACAGAGCGGTCATTAGGCAGCAGCGGCATCGTGCAGTGCACAAAGCTAACCTAATAAGTACGTCTCTCTCAGCAGCGTGATTCCTCCTGCGGAGTTCTGGCCCCCGCGTGCCCTCGGACGATCGCAAGGATTATGGACAATAACGTCCGTGTTTGTACTGCCTGAAAAGAGGCAACTGCGCAGCCCGTCTGGATGATGGGAACTAAACGTAAGCAGCTACACCGTGAACACGCGTCTTGGAGCAGATAAGCGCCAGTATCGACACAGCGGTCATTCGGCAGCAGCGGCATCGTGCAGTGCACAAAGATAACCTAATAACTACGTCTCTCTCAGCAGCTGGATTCCTCCTGGGGTGGTCTGGCCACCGCGTGCCCTCGGACGACCGCAAGGATTATGGACAATAACGTCCGTGTTTGTACTGCCTGAAAAGAGGCAACTGCGCAGCCCGTCTGGATGGTGGGAACTTAACGTAAGCACCTACTTCGTGGACACGCGTCTTGGAGCAGATAAGCGCCAGCGATCGACACCACGGTCATTCGGCAGCAGCGGCATCGTGCAGTGCACAAAGCTAACCTAATAACTACGTCTCTCTCAGCAGCGTGATTCCTCCTGCGGAGTTCTGGCCCCCGCGTGCCCTCGGATGATCGCAGGGATTATGGACAATAAGGTCCGTGTTTGTACTGCCTGAAAAGAGGCAACTGCGCAGCCCGTCTGGATGGTGGGAACTAAACGTAAGCACCTACACCGTGGACACGCGTCTTGGAGCAGATAAGCGCCAGCGATCGACACCGTGGTCATTCGGCAGCAGCGGCATCGTGCAGTGCACGAAGCTAACCTAATAACTACGTCTCTCTCAACAGCTGGATTCCTGTTGCGGAGTTCTGGCCATCGCGTGCCCTCGGACGATAGCAATGATTATGGACAATAAGGTCCGTGTTTGTACTGCCTGAAAAGAGGCAACTGCTCAGCCCGTCTTGATGGTGGGAACTTGACATAAGCACCTACTTCGTGGACACGCGTCTTGGAGCAGATAAGCGCCAGCGATCGACACAACGGTCATTCGGCAGCAGCGGCATTGTGCAGTGCACAAAGCTAACCTAATAACTACGTCTCTCTCAGCAGCGTGATTCCTCCTGCGGAGTTCTGGCCCCCGCGTGCCCTCGGACGATCGCAAGGATTATGGACAATAACGTCCGTGTTTGTACTGCCTGAAAAGAGGCAACTGCGCAGCCCGTCTGGATGATGGGAACTAAACGTAAGCAGCTACACCGTGAACACGCGTCTTGGAGCAGATAAGCGCCAGTATCGACACAGCGGTCATTCGGCAGCAGCGGCATCGTGCAGTGCACAAAGATAACCTAATAACTACGTCTCTCTCAGCAGCTGGATTCCTCCTGGGGTGGTCTGGCCACCGCGTGCCCTCGGACGACCGCAAGGATTATGGACAATAACGTCCGTGTTTGTACTGCCTGAAAAGAGGCAACTGCGCAGCCCGTCTGGATGGTGGGAACTTAACGTAAGCACCTACTTCGTGGACACGCGTCTTGGAGCAGATAAGCGCCAGCGATCGACACCACGGTCATTCGGCAGCAGCGGCATCGTGCAGTGCACAAAGCTAACCTAATAACTACGTCTCTCTCAGCAGCGTGATTCCTCCTGCGGAGTTCTGGCCCCCGCGTGCCCTCGGATGATCGCAGGGATTATGGACAATAAGGTCCGTGTTTGTACTGCCTGAAAAGAGGCAACTGCGCAGCCCGTCTGGATGGGGGGAACTAAACGTAAGAACCTACACCGTGGACACGCGTCTTGGAGCAGATAAGCGCCAGCGATCGACACCGTGGTCATTCGGCAGCAGCGGCATCGTGCAGTGCACAAAGATAACCTAATAACTACGTCTCTCTCAGCAGCTGGATTCCTCCTGCGGTGGTCTGGCCCCCGCGTGCCCTCGGACGACCGCAAGGATTATGGACAATAACGTCCGTGTTTGTACTGCCTGAAAAGAGGCAACTGCGCAGCCCGTCTGGATGGTGGGAACTTAACGTAAGCACCTACTTCGTGGACACGCGTCTTGGAGCAGATAAGCGCCAGCGATCGACACCACGGTCATTCGGCAGCAGCGGCATCGTGCAGTGCACAAAGCTAACCTAATAACTACGTCTCTCTCAGCAGCGTGATTCCTCCTGCGGAGTTCTGGCCCCCGCGTGCCCTCGGATGATCGCAAGGATTATGGACAATAAGGTCCGTGTTTGTACTGCCTGAAAAGAGGCAACTGCGCAGCCCGTCTGGATGGTGGGAACTAAACGTAAGCACCTACACCGTGGACACGCGTCTTGGAGCAGATAAGCGCCAGCGATCGACACCGTGGTCATTCGGCAGCAGCGGCATCGTGCAGTGCACGAAGCTAACCTAATAACTACGTCTCTCTCAGTAGCTGGATTCTTCCTGCGGAGTTCTGGCCACCGAGTGCCCTCGGACAATCGCAAGGATTATGGAGAGTAAGGTTCGTGTTTTACTGCCTGAAAAGAGGCAACTGCGCAGCCCGTCTGGATGGTGGGAACTCAACGTAACCACCTACTCCGTGGACACGCGTCTTGGAGCAGATAAGCGCCAGTGATCGACACAACGGTCATTCGGCAGCAGCGGCATCGTGCAGTGCACAAAGCTAACCTAATAACTACGTCTCTCTCAGCAGCTGGATTCCTCCTGCGGAGTTCTGGCGCCCGCGTGCCCTCGGACGATCGCAAGGATGATGGACAATAAGGTCCGTGTTTGTACTGCCTGAAAAGAGGCAACTGCGCAGCCCGTCTGGATGGTGGGAACTAAACGTAAGCACCTACACCGTGGACACGCGTCTTGGAGCAGATAAGCGCCAGCGATCGACACCGTGGTCATTCGGCAGCAGCGGCATCGTGCAGTGCACAAAGCTAACCTAATAACTACGTCTCTCCCAGCAGCGTGATTCCTCCTGCGGAGTTCTGGCCCCCGCTTGTCGTCGGACGATCGCAAGGATTATGGACAATAACGTCCGTGTTTGTACTGCCTGAAAAGAGGCAACTGCGCAGCCCGTCTGGATGATGGGAACTAAACGTAAGCACCTACACCGTGGACACGCGTCTTGGAGCAGATAAGCTCCAGCGATCGACACCGCGGTGATTCGGCAGCAGCGGCATCGTGCAGTGCACAAAGATAACCTAATAACTACGTCTCTCTCAGCAGCTGGATTACTCCTGCAGAGTTCTGGCCACCGCGTGCCCTTGGACGATCGCAAGGATTAAGGACACTAAGGACCGTGTTTGTACTGCCTGAAAAAAGGCAACTGCGCAGCCCGTCTGGATGATGGAAACTAAACGCAAGCACCTACAGCGTGAACACGCGTCTTACAGCTGATAAGCGCCAGCGTTCGACACAGCGGTCATTAGGCAGCAGCGGCATCGTGCAGTGCACAAAGCTAACCTAATAACTACGTCTCTCTCAGCAGCTGGATTACTCCTGCGGAGTTCTGGCCACCGCGTGCCCTCGGACGATCGCAAGGGTTATGAACAACAAGGTCCGTGTTTGTACTGCCTGAAAAAAGGCAACTGCGCAGCCCGTCTGGATGATGGAAACTAAACGCAAGCACCTACACCGTGAACACGCGTCTTGCAGCTGATAAGCGCCAGCGATCGACACAGCGGTCATTCGGCAGCAGCGGCATCGTGCAGTGCAAAAAGCTAACCTAATAACTACGTCTCTCTCAGCAGCTGGATTCCTCCTGAGGTGGTCTGGCCACCGCGTGCCCTCGGACGATCGCAAGGATTAAGGACACTAAGGTCCGTGTTTGTACTGCCTGAAAAAAGGCAACTGCGCAGCCCGTCTGGATGATGGAAACTAAACGCAAGCACCTACACCGTGAACACGCGTCTTGCAGCTGATAAGCGCCAGCGATCGACACAGCAGTCATTCGGCAACAGCGGCATCGTGCAGTGCACAAAGCTAACCTAATAACTACGTCTCTCTCAGCAGCGTGATTCCTCCTGCGGAGTTCTGGCCCCCGCTTGCCCTCGGACGATCGCAAGGATTATGGACAATAACGTCCGTGTTTTTACTGCCTGAAAAGAGGCAACTTCGCAGCCCGTCTGGATGATGGGAACTAAACGTAGCCAGCTACACCGTGGACACGCGTCTTGGAGCAGATAAGCGCCAGTATCGACACAGCGGTCATTCGGCAGCAGCGGCATCGTGCAGTGCACAAAGATAACCTAATAACTACGTCTCTCTCAGCAGCTGGATTCCTCCTGCGGTGGTCTGGCCACCGCGAGCCCTCGGACAACCGCAAGGATTATGGACAATAACGTCCGTGTTTGTACTGCCTGAAAAGAGGCAACTGCGCAGCCCGTCTGGATGGTGAGAACTTAACGTAAGCACCTACTTCGTGGACACGCGTCTTGGAGCAGATAAGCGCCAGCGATCGACACCACGGTCATTCGGCAGCAGCGGCATCGTGCAGTGCACAAAGCTAACCTAATAACTACGTCTCTCTCAGCAGCTGGATTCCTGCTGCAGAGGTCTGGCCCCCGAGTGCCCTTGGACGATCGCAAGGATTATGGACAGTAAGGTCCGTGTTTTACTGCCTGAAAAGAGGCAACTGCGCAGCCCGTCTGGATGGTGGGAACTAAACGTAAGCACCTACACCGTGGACTCGCGTCTTGGAGCAGATAAGCGCCAGCGATCGACACAGCGGTCATTCGGCAGCAGCGGCATCGTGCAGTGCACAAAGCTAACCTAATAACTACGTCTCTCTCAGTAGCTGGATTCTTCCTGCGGAGTTCTGGCCACCGAGTGCCCTCGGACAATCGCAAGGATTATGGAGAGTAAGGTTCGTGTTTTACTGCCTGAAAAGAGGCAACTGCGCAGCCCGTCTGGATGGTGGGAACTTAACGTAACCACCTACTCCGTGGACACGCGTCTTGGAGCAGATAAGCGCCAGTGATCGACACAACGGTCATTCGGCAGCAGCGGCATCGTGCAGTGCACAAAGCTAACCTAATAACTACGTCTCTCTCAGCAGCTGGATTCCTCCTGCGGAGTTCTGGCGCCCGCGTGCCCTCGGACGATCGCAAGGATGATGGACAATAAGGTCCGTGTTTGTACTGCCTGAAAAGAGGCAACTGCGCAGCCCGTCTGGATGGTGGGAACTAAACGTAAGCACCTACACCGTGGACACGCGTCTTGGAGCAGATAAGCGCCAGCGATCGACACCGTGGTCATTCGGCAGCAGCGGCATCGTGCAGTGCACGAAGCTAACCTAATAACTACGTCTCTCTCAGCAGCTGGATTCCTGTTGCGGAGTTCTGGCCATCGCGTGCCCTCGGTCGATAGCAAGGATTATGGACAATAAGGTCCGTGTTTGTACTGCCTGAAAAGAGGCAACTGCGCAGCCCGTCTGGATGGTGGGAACTTGACGTAAGCACCTACTTCGTGGACACGCGTCTTGGAGCAGATAAGCGCCAGCGATCGACACAACGGTCATTCGGCAGCAGCGGCATTGTGCAGTGCACAAAGCTAACCTAATAACTACGTCTCTCCCAGCAGCGTGATTCCTCCTGCGGAGTTCTGGCCCCCGCGTGTCCTCGGACGATCGCAAGGATTATAGACAATAACGTCCGTGTTTGTACTGCCTGAAAAGAGGCAACTGCGCAGCCCGTCTGGATGATGGGAACTAAACGTAAGCACCTACACCGTGGACACGCGTCTTGGAGCAGATAAGCGCCAGCGATCGACACCGCGGTGATTCGGCAGCAGCGGCATCGTGCAGTGCACAAAGATAACCTAATAACTACGTCTCTCTCAGCAGCTGGATTACTCCTGCAGAGTTCTGGCCACCGCGTGCCCTTGGACGATCGCAAGGAATAAGGACACTAAGGACCGTGTTTGTACTGCCTGAAAAAAGGCAACTGCGCAGCCCGTCTGGATAATGGAAACTAAACGCAAGCACTTACAGCGTGAACACGCGTCTTACAGCTGATAAGCGCCAGCGTTCGACACAGCGGTCATTAGGCAGCAGCGGCATCGTGCAGTCCACAAAGCTAACCTGATAACTACGTCTCTCTCAGCAGCGTGATTCCTCCTGCGGAGTTCTGGCCCCCGCGTGCCCTCGGACGATCGCAAGGATTATGGACAATAACGTCCGTGTTTGTACTGCCTGAAAAGAGGCAATTGCGCAGCCCGTCTGGATGATGGGAACTAAACGTAAGCAGCTACACCGTGAACACGCGTCTTGGAGCAGATAAGCGCCAGTATCGACACAGCGGTCATTCGGCAGCAGCGGCATCGTGCAGTGCACAAAGATAACCTAATAACTACGTCTCTCTCAGCAGCTGGATTCCTCCTGGGGTGGTCTGGCCACCGCGTGCCCTCGGACGACCGCAAGGATTATGGACAATAACGTCCGTGTTTGTACTGCCTGAAAAGAGGCAACTGCGCAGCCCGTCTGGATGGTGGGAACTTAACGTAAGCACCTACTTCGTGGACACGCGTCTTGGAGCAGATAAGCGCCAGCGATCGACACCACGGTCATTCGGCAGCAGCGGCATCGTGCAGTGCACAAAGCTAACCTAATAACTACGTCTCTCTCAGCAGCGTGATTCCTCCTGCGGAGTTCTGGCCCCCGCGTGCCCTCGGATGATCGCAAGGATTATGGACAATAAGGTCCGTGTTTGTACTGCCTGAAAAGAGGCAACTGCGCAGCCCGTCTGGATGGTGGGATCTAAACGTAAGCACCTACACCGTGGACACGCGTCTTGGAGCAGATAAGCGCCAGCGATCGACACCGTGGTCATTCGGCAGCAGCGGCATCGTGCAGTGCACGAAGCTAACCTAATAACTACGTCTCTCTCAACAGCTGGATTCCTGTTGCGGAGTTCTGGCCATCGCGTGCCCTCGGACGATAGCAAGGATTATGGACAATAAGGTCCGTGTTTGTACTGCCTGAAAAGAGGCAACTGCGCAGCCCGTCTTGATGGTGGGAACTTGACGTAAGCACCTACTTCGTGGACACGCGTCTTGGAGCAGATAAGCGCCAGCGATCGACACAACGGTCATTCGGCAGCAGCGGCATTGTGCAGTGCACAAAGCTAACCTAATAACTACGTCTCTCTCAGCAGCGTGATTCCTCCTGCGGAGTTCTGGCCCCCGCGTGTCCTCGGACGATCGCAAGGATTATGGACAATAACGTCCGTGTTTGTACTGCCTGAAAAGAGGCAACTGCGCAGCCCGTCTGGATGATGGGAACTAAACGTAAGCACCTACACCGTGGACACGCGTCTTGGAGCAGATAAGCGCCAGCGATCGACACCGCGGTGATTCGGCAGCAGCGGCATCGTGCAGTGCACAAAGCTAAATTAATAACTACGTCTCTCTCAGCAGCGTGATTCCTCCTGCGGAGTTCTGGCCCCCGCGTGCCCTCGGATGATCGCAAGGATTATGGACAATAAGGTCCGTGTTTGTACTGCCTGAAAAGAGGCAACTGCGCAGCCCGTCTGGATGGTGGGAACTAAACGTAAGCACCTACACCGTGGACACGCGTCTTTGAGCAGATAAGCGCCAGCGATCGACACCGTGGTCATTCGGCAGCTGCGGCATCGTGCAGTGCACAAAGATAACCTAATAACTACGTCTCTCTCAGCAGCTGGATTCCTCCTGCGGTGGTCTGGCCCCCGCGTGCCCTCGGATGACCGCAAGGATTATGGACAATAACGTCCGTGTTTGTACTGCCTGAAAAGAGGCAACTGCGCAGCCCGTCTGGATGGTGGGAACTTAACGTAAGCACCTACTTCGTGGACACGCGTCTTGGAGCAGATAAGCGCCAGCGATCGACACCACGGTCATTCGGCAGCAGCGGCATCGTGCAGTGCACAAAGCTAACCTAATAACTACGTCTCTCTCAGCAGCGTGATTCCTCCTGCGGAGTTCTGGCCCCCGCGTGCCCTCGGATGATCGCAGGGATTATAGACAATAAGGTCCGTGTTTGTACTGCCTGAAAAGAGGCAACTGCGCAGCCCGTCTGGATGGTGGGAACTATACGTAAGCACCTACACCGTGGACACGCGTCTTGGAGCAGATAAGCGCCAGCGATCGACACCGTGGTCATTCGGCAGCAGCGGCATCGTGCAGTGCACGAAGCTAACCTAATAACTACGTCTCTCTCAGCAGCTGGATTCCTGTTGCGGAGTTCTGGCCATCGCGTGCCCTCGGACGATAGCAAGGATTATGGACAATAAGGTCCGTGTTTGTACTGCCTGAAAAGAGGCAACTGCGCAGCCCGTCTGGATGGTGGGAACTTGACGTAAGCACCTACTTCGTGGACACGCGTCTTGGAGCAGATAAGCGCCAGCGATCGACACAACGGTCTTTCGGCAGCAGCGGCATTGTGCAGTGCACAAAGCTAACCTAATAACTACGTCTCTCTCAGCAGCGTGATTCCTCCTGCGGAGTTCTGGCCCCCGCGTGTCCTCGGACGATCGCAAGGATTATGGACAATAACGTCCGTGTTTGTACTGCCTGAAAAGAGGCAACTGCGCAGCCCGTCTGGATGATGGGAACTAAACGTAAGCACCTACACCGTGGACACGCGTCTTGGAGCAGATAAGCGCCAGCGATCGACACCGCGGTGATTCGGCAGCAGCGGCATCGTACAGTGCACAAAGATAACCTAATAACTACGTCTCTCTCAGCAGCTGGATTACTCCTGCAGAGTTCTGGCCACCGCGTGCCCTCGGACGATCGCAAGGATTAAGGACACTAAGGTCCGTGTTTGTACTGCCTGAAAAAAGGCAACTGCGCAGCCCGTCTGGATGATGGAAACTAAACGCAAGCACCTACACCGTGAACACGCGTCTTGCAGCTGATAAGCGCCAGCGATCGACACAGCGGTCATTAGGCAGCAGCGGCATCGTGCAGTGCACAAAGCTAACCTAATAACTACGTCTCTCTCAGCAGCGTGATTCCTCCTGCGGAGTTCTGGCCCCCGCGTGCCCTCGGATGATCGCAAGGATTATGGACAATAAGGTCCGTGTTTGTACTGCCTGAAAAGAGGCAACTGCGCAGCCCGTCTGGATGGTGGGAACTTAACGTAAGCACCTACTCCGTGACACGCGTCTTGGAGCAGATAAGCGCCAGCGATCGACACAGCGGTCATTCGGCAGCAGCGGTATCGTTCAGTGCACAAAGCTAACCTAATAACTACGTCTCTCTCAGCAGCTGGATTCCTCCTGCGGAGTTCTGGCCACCAAGTGCCCTAGGTCGATCGCAAGAATTATGGACAGTAAGGTCCGTGTTTGTACTGCCTGAAAGGAGGCAACTGCGCAGCCCGTGTGGATGGTGGGAACTAAACGTAAGCACCTACACCGTGAACACGCGTCTTGGAGCAGATAAGCGCCAGCGATCGACACAACGGTCATTCGGCAGCAGAGGCATCGTGCAGTGCACAAAGCTAACTTAATAACTACGTCTCTCTCAGCAGCTGGATTCCTGCTGCAGAGTTCTGGCCCCCGAGTGCCCTCGGACGATCGCAAGGATTAGGGACAGTAAGGTCCGTGTTTTACTGCTTGAAAAGAGGCAACTGCGCAGCCCGTCTGGATGGTGGGAACTAAACGTAAGCACCTACGCCGTGGACACGCGTCTTGGAGCAGATAAGCGCCAGCGATCGACACAACGGTCATTCGGCAGCAGCGGCATTGTGCAGTGCACAAAGCTAACCTAATAACTACGTCTCTCTCAGCAGCGTGATTCCTCCTGCGGAGTTCTGGCCCCCGCGTGTCCTCGGACGATCGCAAGGATTATGGACAATAACGTCCGTGTTTGTACTGCCTGAAAAGAGGCAACTGCGCAGCCCGTCTGGATGATGGGAACTAAACGTAAGCACCTACACCGTGGACACGCGTCTTGGAGCAGATAAGCGCCAGCGATCGACACCGTGGTCATTCGGCAGCAGCGGCATCGTGCAGTGCACGAAGCTAACCTAATAACTACGTCTCTCTCAACAGCTGGATTCCTGTTGCGGAGTTCTGGCCATCGCGTGCCCTCGGACGATAGCAAGGATTATGGACAATAAGGTCCGTGTTTGTACTGCCTGAAAAGAGGCAACTGCGCAGCCCGTCTTGATGGTGGGAACTTGACGTAAGCACCTACTTCGTGGACACGCGTCTTGGAGCAGATAAGCGCCAGCGATCGACACAGCGGTCATTCGGCAGCAGCGGCATCGTGCAGTGGACAAAGCTAACCTAATAACTACGTCTCTCTCAGCAGCTGGATTACTCCTGCGGAGTTCTGGCCACCGCGTGCCCTCGGACGATCGCAAGGGTTATGGACAGTAAGGTCCGTGTTTTACTGCCTGAAAAGAGGCAACTGCGCAGCCCGTCTGGATGGTGGGAACTAAACATAAGCACCTACATCGTGGAAACGCGTCTTGGAGCAGATAAGCGCCAGCGATCGACACAGCGGTCATTCGGCAGCAGCGGCATCGTGCAGTGCACAAAGCTAACCTAATAACTACGTCTCTTTCAGTAGCTGGATTCCTCCTGCGGAGTTCTGGCCACCGAGTGCCCTCGGACAACCGCAAGGACTATGGACAGTAAGGCCCGTGTATTACAGCCTGAAAAGAGGCAACTGCGCAGCCCGTCTGGATGGTGGGAACTTAACGTAAGCACCTACTCCGTGGACACGCGTCTTGGAGCAGATAAGCGCCAGCGACCGACCCAACGGTCATTCGGCAGCAGCGGCATCGTGCAGTGCACAAAGCTAACTTAATAACTACGTCTCTCTCAGCAGCTGGATTCTTCCTGCAGAGTTCTGGCCACCGAGTTCCCTCGGACGATCGCAAGGATTATGGACAATAAGGTCCGAGTTTGTAATGCCTGAAAAGAGGCAACTGCGCAGTTCGTCTGGATGGTGGGAACTAAACGTAAGCACCTACACCATGGACACGCGTCTTGGAGCAGATAAGCGCCAGCGATCGACACAGCGATCATTCGGCAGCAGCGGCATCGTGCAGTGCACAAATCTAACCTAATAACTACGTCTCTCTCAGCAGCTGGATTCTTCCTGCGGAGTTCTGGCCACCGCGTGCCCTAGGACGATCGCAAGGATTACGGACAATAATGTCCGAGTTTGTACTGCCTGAAAAGAGGCCACTGCACATCTCGTCTGGATGGTGAGAACTGAACGTAAGCACCTACACCGTGGACACGCATCTTGGAGCAGATAAGCGCCAGCGATCGACACAGCGGTCATTCGGCAGCAGCGGCATCGTGCAGTGCACAAAGCTAAAATAATAACTACGTCTCTCTCAGCAGCTGGATTCCTCCTGCGGAGCTCTGGCCACCGCGTGTCCTCGGACGATCGCAAGGATTAAGGACCCTAAGATCCGTGTTTGTGCTGCCTGAAAAGAGGCAACTGCGCAGCCCGTCTGGATGGTGGGAACTAAACGTAAGCACCTCCACCGTGGACACGTGTCATGCAGCTGATAAGCGCCAGCGATCGACACAGCGGTCGTTCGGCAGCAGCGGCATCGTGCAGTGCACTAAGCTAACCTAATAACTACGTCTCTCTCAGTGCCTGGATTCCTCCTGCGGAGTTCTGGCCACCGAGTGCGCTCGGACGATCGCAAGGATTATGGACAGTAAGGCCCGTGTTTTACTTCCTGAAAAGAGGCAACTGCGCAGCCCGTCTGGATGGTGGGAACTTAACGTAAGCACCTACTCCGTGAACACGCGTCTTGCAGCTGATAAGCGCCAGCGATCGACACAGCGGTCATTTGGCAGCAGCGGCATCGTGCAGTGCACAAATCTAACCTAATAACTACGTCTCTCTCAGCAGCTGGATTCCTGTTGCGGAGTTCTCGCCAACGCGTGCCCTAGGACGATAGCAAGGATTAAGGACACTAAGGTCCGTGTTTGTGCTGCCTGAAAAGAGGCAACTGCGCAGCCCGTATGGATGGTGGGAACTAAACGTAAGCACCTACACCGTGACCACGCGTCTTGCAGCTGATAAGCGCCAGCGATTGACACAGCGGTCATTCGGCAGCAGCGGCATCGTGTAGTGCACTAAGCTAACCTAATAACTACGTCTCTCTCAGTACCTGGATTCCTCCTGCGGAGTTCAGGCCACCGAGTGCCCTGGGACGATCGCAAGGATTATGGACAGTAAGGCCCGTGTTTTACTGCCTGAAAAGAGGCAACTGCGCAGCCCGTCTGGATGGTGGGAACTTAACGTAAGCACCTACTCCATGGACACGAGTCTTGGAGCAGATAAGCGCCAGCGATCGACACAATGGTCATTCGGCAGCAGCGGCATCGTGCAGTGCACAAAGCTAACTTAATAACTACGTCTCTCTCAGCAGCTGGATTCCTCCTGCGGAGTTCTGGCCACCGCGTGCCCTCTGACGATCGCAAGAATTATGGACAATAAGGTCCTTGTTTGTGCTGTCTGAAAAGAGGCAACTGCGCAGCCCGTCTGGATGGTGGGAACTAAACGTAAACACCTACACCATGGACACGCGTCTAGGAGCAGATAAGGGCCAGCGATCGACACAGCGGACATTCGGCAGCAGCGGCATCGTGCAGTGCACTAAGCTAACCTAATAACTACGTCTCTCTCAGTAGCTGGATTCCTCCTGCGGAGTTCTGGCCACCGAGTTCCCTCGGACGATCGCAAGGATTATGGACAATAAGGTCCGAGTTTGTACTGCCTGAAAAGAGGCAACTGCGCAGCCCGTCTGGATGGTGGGAACTAAACGTAAACATCTACACCATGGACACGCGTCTAGGAGCAGATAAGGGCCAGCGATCGACACAGCGGACATTCGGCAGCAGCGGCATCGTGCAGTGCGCAAATCTAACCTAGTAACTACGTCTCTCTCAGCAGCTGGATTCCTCCTGCGGAGTTCTGGCCACCGGGTGCCCTCGGACGACCGCAAGGATTATGGACAATAAGGTCCGTGTTTGTACTGCCTAAAAAGAGGCAACTGCGCAGCCCGTCTGGATGGTGGGAACTAAACGTAAGCACCTACACCGTGGACACGCGTCTTGGAGCAGATAAGCGCCAGCGATCGACACAGCGGTCATTCGGAAGCAGCCGCATCGTGCAGTGCACGAAGCTAACCTAATAACTACGTCTCTCTCAGCAGCTGGATTCCTGTTGCGGAGTTCTGGCCACCGCGTGCCCTAGGACGATAGCAAGGATTAAAGACACTAAGGTCCGTGTTTATACTGCCTGAAAAGAGGCAACTGCGCAGCCCGTCTGGATGGTGGGAACTAAACGTTAGCACCTACACCGTGAACACGCGTCTTGTAGCTGATAAGCGCCAGCGATCGACACAGCGGTCATTCGGCAGCAGCGGCATCGTGCAGTGCACAAAGCTAACTTAATAACTACGTCTCTCTCAGCAGCTGGATTCCTCCTGCAGAGATCTGGCCACCGAGTGCCCTCGGACGATCGCAAGAAATATGGACAATAAGGTCCGTGTTTGTACTGCCTGAAAAGAGGCAACTGCGCAGCCCGTCTGGATAATGGAAACTAAACGCAAGCACTTACACTTTGAACACGCGTCTTGCAGCTGATAAGCGCCAGCGATCGACACAGCGGTCATTCGGCAGCGGCGGCATCGTGCAGTGCACAAAGCTAACCTAATAACTACGTCTCTTTCAGTAGCTGGATTCCTCCTGCGGAGTTCTGGCCACCGAGTGCCCTCGGACAACCGCAAGGACTATGGAGAGTAAGGTTCGTGTTTTACTGCCTGAAAAGAGGCAACTGCGCAGCCCGTCTGGATGGTGGAAACTTAACGTAAGCACCTACTCCGTGGACACGCGTCTTGGAGCAGATAAGCGCCAGCGATCGACACAACGGTCATGCGGCAGCAGCGGCATCGTGCAGTGCACAAAGCTAACCTAATAACTACGTCTCTCTCGGCAGCTGGATTCCTCCTGCGGAGTTCTGGCCCCCGCGTGCCCTCGGACGATCGCAAAGATTATGGACAGTAAGGCCCGTGTATTACAGCCTGAAAAGAGGCAACTGCGCAGCCCGTCTGGATGGTGGGAACTTAACGTAAGCACCTACTCCGTGGACACGCGTCTTGGAGCAGATAAGCGCCAGCGACCGACCCAACGGTCATTCGGCAGCAGCGGCATCGTGCAGTGCACAAAGCTAACTTAATAACTACGTCTCTCTCAGCAGCTGGATTCTTCCTGCAGAGTTCTGGCCACCGAGTTCCCTCGGACGATCGCAAGGATTATGGACAATAAGGTCCGTGTTTGTACTGCCTGAAAAGAGGCAACTGCGCAGTTCGTCTGGATGGTGGGAACTAAACGTAAGCACCTACACCATGGACACGCGTCTTGGAGCAGATAAGCGCCAGCGATCGACACAGCGATCATTCGGCAGCAGCGGCATCGTGCAGTGCACAAATCTAACCTAATAACTACGTCTCTCTCAGCAGCTGGATTCTTCCTGCGGAGTTCTCGCCACCGCGTGCCCTAGGACGATCGCAAGGATTACGGACAATATTGTCCGAGTTTGTACTGCCTGAAAAGAGGCCACTGCACATCTCGTCTGGATGGTGAGAACTGAACGTAAGCACCTACACCGTGGACACGCATCTTGGAGCAGATAAGCGCCAGCGATCGACACAGCGGTCATTCGGCAGCAGCGGCATCGTGCAGTGCACAAAGCTAAAATAATAACTACGTCTCTCTCAGCAGCTGGATTCCTCCTGCGGAGCTCTGGCCACCGCGTGTCCTCGGACGATCGCAAGGATTAAGGACCCTAAGATCCGTGTTTGTGCTGCCTGAAAAGAGGCAACTGCGCAGCCCGTCTGGATGGTGGGAACTAAACGTAAGCACCTCCACCGTGGACACGTGTCTTGCAGCTGATAAGCGCCAGCGATCGACACAGCGGTCGTTCGGCAGCAGCGGCATCGTGCAGTGCACTAAGCTAACCTAATAACTACGTCTCTCTCAGTGCCTGGATTCCTCCTGCGGAGTTCTGGCCACCGAGTGCGCTCGGACGATCGCAAGGATTATGGACAGTAAGGCCCGTGTTTTACTTCCTGAAAAGAGGCAACTGCGCAGCCCGTCTGGATGGTGGGAACTTAACGTAAGCACCTACTATGTGAACACGCGTCTTGCAGCTGATAAGCGCCAGCGATCGACACAGCGGTCATTTGGCAGCAGCGGCATCGTGCAGTGCACAAATCTAACCTAATAACTACGTCTCTCTCAGCAGCTGGATTCCTGTTGCGGAGTTCTCGCCAACGCGTGCCCTAGGACGATAGCAAGGATTAAGGACACTAAGGTCCGTGTTTGTGCTGCCTGAAAAGAGGCAACTGCGCAGCCCGTCTGGATGGTGGGAACTAAACGTAAGCACCTACACCGTGACCACGCGTCTTGCAGCTGATAAGCGCCAGCGATTGACACAGCGGTCATTCGGCAGCAGCGGCATCGTGTAGTGCACTAAGCTAACCTAATAACTACGTCTCTCTCAGTACCTGGATTCCTCCTGCGGAGTTCAGGCCACCGAGTGCCCTGGGACGATCGCAAGGATTATGGACAGTAAGGCCCGTGTTTTACTGCCTGAAAAGAGGCAACTGCGCAGCCCGTCTGGATGGTGGGAACTTAACGTAAGCACCTGCTCCATGGACACGAGTCTTGGAGCAGATAAGCGCCAGCGATCGACACAATGGTCATTCGGCAGCAGCGGCATCGTGCAGTGCACAAAGCTAACTTAATAACTACGTCTCTCTCAGCAGCTGGATTCCTCCTGCGGAGTTCTGGCCACCGCGTGCCCTCTGACGATCGCAAGGATTATGGACAATAAGGTCCTTGTTTGTACTGTCTGAAAAGAGGAAACTGCGCAGCCCGTCTCAATGGCGGGAACTAAACGTAAGCACCTACACCGTGGACACGCGTCTTGGAGCAGATAAGCGCCAGCGATCGACACAGCGGTCATTCGGCAGCAGCGGCATCGTGCAGTGCACTAAGCTAACCTAATAACTACGTCTCTCTCAGTAGCTGGATTCCTCCTGCGGAGTTCTGGCCACCGAGTTCCCTCGGACGATCGCAAGGATTATGGACAATAAGGTCCGAGTTTGTACTGCCTGAAAAGAGGCAACTGCGCAGCCCGTCTGGATGGTGGGAACTAAACGTAAGCACCTCCACCGTGGACACGTGTCTTGCAGCTGATAAGCGCCAGCGATCGACACAGCGGTCGTTCGGCAGCAGCGGCATCGTGCAGTGCACTAATCTAACCTAATAACTACGTCTCTCTCAGTGCCTGGATTCCTCCTGCGGAGTTCTGGCCACCGAGTGCGCTCGGACGATCGCAAGGATTATGGACAGTAAGGCCCGTGTTTTACTTCCTGAAAAGAGGCAACTGCGCAGCCCGTCTGGATGGTGGGAACTTAACGTAAGCACCTACTATGTGAACACGCGTCTTGCAGCTGATAAGCGCCAGCGATCGACACAGCGGTCATTTGGCAGCAGCGGCATCGTGCAGTGCACAAATCTAACCTAATAACTACGTCTCTCTCAGCAGCTGGATTCCTGTTGCGGAGTTCTCGCCAACGCGTGCCCTAGGACGATAGCAAGGATTAAGGACACTAAGGTCCGTGTTTGTGCTGCCTGAAAAGAGGCAACTGCGCAGCCCGTCTGGATGGTGGGAACTAAACGTAAGCACCTACACCGTGACCACGCGTCTTGCAGCTGATAAGCGCCAGCGATTGACACAGCGGTCATTCGGCAGCAGCGGCATCGTGTAGTGCACTAAGCTAACCTAATAACTACGTCTCTCTCAGTACCTGGATTCCTCCTGCGGAGTTCAGGCCACCGAGTGCCCTGGGACGATCGCAAGGATTATGGACAGTAAGGCCCGTGTTTTACTGCCTGAAAAGAGGCAACTGCGCAGCCCGTCTGGATGGTGGGAACTTAACGTAAGCACCTACTCCATGGACACGAGTCTTGGAGCAGATAAGCGCCAGCGATCGACACAATGGTCATTCGGCAGCAGCGGCATCGTGCAGTGCACAAAGCTAACTTAATAACTACGTCTCTCTCAGCAGCTGGATGCCTCCTGCGGAGTTCTGGCCACCGCGTGCCCTCTGACGATCGCAAGGATTATGGACAATAAGGTCCTTGTTTGTACTGTCTGAAAAGAGGAAACTGCGCAGCCCGTCTCAATGGCGGGAACTAAACGTAAGCACCTACACCGTGGACACGCGTCTTGGAGCAGATAAGCGCCAGCGATCGACACAGCGGTCATTCGGCAGCAGCGGCATCGTGCAGTGCACTAAGCTAACCTAATAACTACGTCTCTCTCAGTAGCTGGATTCCTCCTGCGGAGTTCTGGCCACCGAGTTCCCTCGGACGATCGCAAGGATTATGGACAATAAGGTCCGAGTTTGTACTGCCTGAAAAGAGGCAACTGCGCAGCCCGTCTGGATGGTGGGAACTAAACGTAAACACCTACACCATGGACACGCGTCTAGGAGCAGATAAGGGCCAGCGATCGACACAGCGGACATTCGGCAGCAGCGGCATCGTGCAGTGCGCAAATCTAACCTAATAACTACGTCTCTCTCAGCAGCTGGATTCCTCCTGCGGAGTTCTGGCCACCGGGTGCCCTCGGACGATCGCAAAGATTACGGACAATAAGGTCCGAGTTTGTACTGCCTGAAAAGAGGCCACTGCGAAGCTCGTCTGGATGGTGGGAACTGAACGTAAGCACCTACACCATGGACACGCGTCTTGGAGCAGATAAGCGCCAGCGATCGACACAGCGGTCATTCGGCAGCAGCCGCATCGTGCAGTGCACGAAGCTAACCTAATAACTACGTCTCTCTCAGCAGCTGGATTCCTGTTGCGGAGTTCTGGCAACCGCGTGCCCTAGGACGATAGCAAGGATTAAGGACACTAAGGTCCGTGTTTATACTGCCTGAAAAGAGGCAACTGCGCAGCACGTCTGGATGATGGAAACTAAACGCAAGCACCTACACCGTGAACACGCGTCTTGTAGCTGATAAGCGCCAGCGATCGACACAGCGGTCATTCGGCAGCAGCGGCATCGTGCAGTGCACAAAGCTAACTTAATAACTACGTCTCTCTCAGCAGCTGGATTCCTCCTGCGGAGTTCTGGCCACCGCGTGCCCTCTGACGATCGCAAGGATTATGGACAATAAGGTCCTTGTTTGTAATTTCTGAAAAGAGGAAACTGCGCAGCCCGTCTCAATGGCGGGAACTAAACGTAAGCACCTACAACGTGGACACGCGTCTTGGAGCAGATAAGCGCCAGCGATCGACACAGCGGTCATTCGGCAGCAGCGGCATCGTGCAGTGCACTAAGCTAACCTAATAACTACGTCTCTCTCAGTAGCTGGATTCCTCCTGCGGAGTTCTGGCCACCGAGTTCCCTCTGACGATCGCAAGGATTATGGACAATAAGGTCCTTGTTTGTAATTTCTGAAAAGAGGAAACTGCGCAGCCCGTCTCAATGGCGGGAACTAAACGTAAGCACCTACACCGTGGACACGCGTCTTGGAGCAGATAAGCGCCAGCGATCGACACAGCGGTCATTCGGCAGCAGCCGCATCGTGCAGTGCACGAAGCTAACCTAATAACTACGTCTCTCTCAGCAGCTGGATTCCTGTTGCGGAGTTCTGGCAACCGCGTGCCCTAGGACGATGGCAAGGATTAAGGACACTAAGGTCCGTGTTTATACTGCCTGAAAAGAGGCAACTGCGCAGCACGTCTGGATGATGGAAACTAAACGCAAGCACCTACACCGTGAACACGCGTCTTGTAGCTGATAAGCGCCAGCGATCGACACAGCGGTCATTCGGCAGCAGCGGCATCGTGCCGTGCACAAAGCTAACTTAATAACTACGTCTCTCTCAGCAGCTGGATTCCTCCTGCAGAGTTCTGGCCACCGAGTGCCCTCGGACGATCGCAAGGATTATGGACAATAAGGTCCGTGTTTGTACTGCCATAAAAGAGGCAACTGCGCAGCCCGTCTGGATGATGGGAACTAAACGTAAGCAGCTACACCATGGACACGCGTCTTGGAGCAGATAAGCGCCAGTATCGACACAGCGGTCATTCGGCAGCAGCGGCATCGTGCAGTGCACAAAGATAACCTAATAACTATGTCTCTCTCAGCAGCTGGATTCCTCCTGCGGAGTTCTGGCCACCGCGTGCCCTCGGACGACCGCAAGGATTATGGACAATAAGGTCCGTGTTTGTACTGCCTAAAAAGAGGCAACTGCGCAGCCCGTCTGGATGGTGGGAACTAAACGTAAGCACCTACACCGTGGACACGCGTCTTGGAGCAGATAAGCGCCAGCGATCGACACAGCGGTCATTCGGAAGCAGCCGCATCGTGCAGTGCACGAAGCTAACCTAATAACTACGTCTCTCTCAGCAGCTGGATTCCTGTTGCGGAGTTCTGGCCACCGCGTGCCCTAGGACGATAGCAAGGATTAAGGACACTAAGGTCCGTGTTTATACTGCCTGAAAAGAGGCAACTGCGCAGCCCGTCTGGATGATGGAAATTAAACGCAAGCACCTACACCGTGAACACGCGTCTTGTAGCTGATAAGCGCCAGCGATCGACACAGCGGTCATTCGGCAGCAGCGGCATCGTGCAGTGCACAAAGCTAACTTAATAACTACGTCTCTCTCAGCAGCTGGATTCCTCCTGCAGAGATCTGGCCACCGAGTGCCCTCGGACGATCGCAAGAATTATGGACAATAAGGTCCGTGTTTGTACTGCCTGAAAAGAGGCAACTGCGCAGCCCGTCTGGATAATGGAAACTAAACGCAAGCACTTACACTTTGAACACGCGTCTTGCAGCTGATAAGCGCCAGCGATCGACACAGCGGTCATTCAGCAGCAGCGGCATCGTGCAGTGCACAAAGCTAACTTAATAACTAAGTCTCTCTCAGCAGCTGGATTCCTCCTGCAGAGTTCTGGACACCGAGTGCCCTCGGACGATCGCAAGGATTATGGGCAATAAGGTCCGTGTTTGTACTGCCATAAAAGAGGCACCTGCGCAGCCCGTCTGGATGATGGGAACTAAACGTAAGCACCTACTCCGTGGACACGCGTCTTGGAGCAGATAAGCGCCAGCGACCGACACAACGGTCATTCGGCAGCAGCGGCATCGTGCAGTGCACAAATCTAACCTAATAACTACGTCTCTCTCAGCAGCTGGATTCCTGTTGCGGAGTTCTCGCCAACGCGTGCCCAAGGACGATAGCAAGGATTAAGGACACTAAGGTCCGAGTTTGTACTGCCTGAAAAGAGGCAACTGCGCAGCCCGTCTGGATGGTGGGAACTAAACGTAAGCACCTACACCATGGACACGCGTCTTGGAGCAGATAAGCGCCAGCGATCGACACAGCGGTCATTCAGCAGCAGCGGCATCGTGCAGTGCACAAATCTAACCTAATAACTACGTCTCTCTCAGCAGCTGGATTCCTTCTGCGGTGGTCTGGCCACCGCGTGCCCTCGGACGACCGCAAGGATTATGGACAATAACGTCCGTGTTTGTACTGCCTGAAAAGAGGCAACTGCGCAGCCCGTCTGGATGGTGGGAACTTAACGTAAGCACCTACTTCGTGGACACGCGTCTTGGAGCAGATAAGCGCCAGCGATCGACACCACGGTCATTCGGCAGCAGCGGCATCGTGCAGTGCACAAAGCTAACCTAATAACTACGTCTCTCTCAGCAGCGTGATTCCTCCTGCGGAGTTCTGGCCCCCGCGTGCCCTCGGATGATCGCAAGGATTATGGACAATAAGGTCCGTGTTTGTACTGCCTGAAAAGAGGCAACTGCGCAGCCCGTCTGGATGGTTGGAACTTAACGTAAGCACCTACTCCGTGGACACGCGTCTTGGAGCAGATAAGCGCCAGCGATCGACACAGCGGTCATTCGGCAGCAGCGGTATCGTTCAGTGCACAAAGCTAACCTAATAACTACGTCTCTCTCAGCAGCTGGATTCCTCCTGCGGAGTTCTGGCCACCAAGTGCCCTAGGTCGATCGCAAGAATTATGGACAGTAAGGTCCGTGTTTGTACTGCCTGAAAGGAGGCAACTGCGCAGCCCGTCTGGATGGTGGGAACTAAACGTAAGCACCTACACCGTGAACACGCGTCTTGGAGCAGATAAGCGCCAGCGATCGACACAACGGTCATTCGGCAGCAGAGGCATCGTGCAGTGCACAAAGCTAAATTAATAACTACGTCTCTCTCAGCAGCTGGATTCCTGCTGCAGAGTTCTGGCCCCCGAGTGCCCTCGGACGATCGCAAGGATTAGGGACAGTAAGGTCCGTGTTTTACTGCCTGAAAAGAGGCAACTGCGCAGCCCGTCTGGATGGTGGGAACTAAACGTAAGCACCTACGCCGTGGACACGCGTCTTGGAGCAGATAAGCGCCAGCGATCGACACAGCGGTCATTCGGCAGCAGCGGCATCGTGCAGTGCACAAAGCTAACCTCATAACTACGTCTCTCTCTGTAGCTGGATTCCTCCTGCGGAGTTCTGGCCACCGAGTGCCCTCGGACAATCGCAAGGATTATGGAGAGTAAGGTTCGTGTTTTACTGCCTGAAAAGAGGCAACTGCGCAGCCCGTCTGGATGGTGGGAACTTAACGTAAGCACCTACACCGTGGACACGCGTCTTGGTGCAGATAAGCGCCAGCGATCGACACAGCGGTCATTCGGCAGCAGCGGCATCGTGCAGTGGACAAAGCTAACCTAATAACTACGTCTCTCTCAGCAGCTGGATTACTCCTGCGGAGTTCTGGCCACCGCGTGCCCTCGGACGATCGCAAGGGTTATGGACAGTAAGGTCCGTGTTTTACTGCCTGAAAAGAGGCAACTGCGCAGCCCGTCTGGATGGTGGGAACTAAACATAAGCACCTACATCGTGGAAACGCGTCTTGGAGCAGATAAGCGCCAGCGATCGACGCAGCGGTCATTCGGCAGCAGCGGCATCGTGCAGTGCACGAAGCTAACCTAATAACTACGTCTCTTTCAGTAGCTGGATTCCTCCTGCGGAGTTCTGGCCACCGAGTGCCCTCGGACAACCGCAAGGACAATGGAGAGTAAGGTTCGTGTTTTACTGCCTGAAAAGAGGCAACTGCGCAGCCCGTCTGGATGATGGGAACTAAACGTAAGCAGCTACACCATGGACACGCGTCTTGGAGCAGATAAGCGCCAGTATCGACACAGCGGTCATTCGGCAGCAGCGGCATCGTGCAGTGCACAAAGATAACCTAATAACTATGTCTCTCTCAGCAGCTGGATTCCTCCTGCGGAGTTCTGGCCACCGCGTGCCCTCGGACGACCGCAAGGATTATGGACAATAAGGTCCGTGTTTGTACTGCCTGAAAAGAGGCAACTGCGCAGCCCGTCTGGATGGTGGGAACTAAACGTAAGCACCTACACCGTGGACACGCGTCTTGGAGCAGATAAGCGCCAGCGATCGACACAGCGGTCATTCGGCAGCAGCGGCATCGTGCAGTGCACAAAGCTAACCTAATAACTACGTCTCTCTCAGCAGCTGGATTCCTCCTGCGGAGTTCTGGCCACCGCGTGCCCTAGGACGATAGCAAGGATTAAGGACACTAAGGTCCGTGTTTATACTGCCTGAAAAGAGGCAACTGCGCAGCCCGTCTGGATGATGGAAATTAAACGCAAGCACCTACACCGTGAACACGCGTCTTGTAGCTGATAAGCGCCAGCGATCGACACAGCGGTCATTCGGCAGCAGCGGCATCGTGCAGTGCACAAAGCTAACTTAATAACTACGTCTCTCTCAGCAGCTGGATTCCTCCTGCAGAGATCTGGCCACCGAGTGCCCTCGGACGATCGCAAGAATTATGGACAATAAGGTCCGTGTTTGTACTGCCTGAAAAGAGGCAACTGCGCAGCCCGTCTGGATAATGGAAACTAAACGCAAGCACTTACACTTTGAACACGCGTCTTTCTGCTGATAAGCGCCAGCGATCGACACAGCGGTCATTCGGCAGCAGCGGCATCGTGCAGTGCACAAAGCTAAGTTAATAACTAAGTCTCTCTCAGCAGCTGGATTCCTCCTGCAGAGTTCTGGACACCGAGTGCCCTCGGACGATCGCAAGGATTATGGGCAATAAGGTCCGTGTTTGTACTGCCATAAAAGAGGCAACTGCGCAGCCCGTCTGGATGATGGGAACTAAACGTAAGCACCTACTCCGTGGACACGCGTCTTGGAGCAGATAAGCGCCAGCGACCGACACAACGGTCATTCGGCAGCAGCGGCATCGTGCAGTGCACAAATCTAACCTAATAACTACGTCTCTCTCAGCAGCTGGATTCCTGTTGCGGAGTTCTCGCCAACGCGTGCCCTAGGACGATAGCAAGGATTACGGACAATAATGTCCGAGTTTGTACTGCCTGAAAAGAGGCCACCGCACAGCTCGTCTGGATGGTGAGAACTGAACGTAAGCACCTACACCGTGGACACGCATCTTGGAGCAGATAAGCGCCAGCGATCGACACAGCGGTCATTCGGCAGCAGCGGCATCGTGCAGTGCACAAAGCTAAAAAAATAACTACGTCTCTCTCAGCAGCTGGATTCCTCCTGCGGAGCTCTGGCCACCGCGTGTCCTCGGACGATCGCAAGGATTAAGGACCCTAAGATCCGTGTTTGTGCTGCCTGAAAAGAGGCAACTGCGCAGCCCGTCTGGATGGTGGGAACTAAACGTAAGCACCTCCACCGTGGACACGCGTCTTGCAGCTGATAAGCGCCAGCGATCGACACAGCGGTGGTTCGGCAGCAGCGGCATCGTGCAGTGCACTAAGCTAACCTAATAACTACGTCTCTCTCAGTGCCTGGATTCCTCCTGCGGAGTTTTGGCCACCGAGTGCGCTCGGACGATCGCAAGGATTATGGACAGTAAGGCCCGTGTTTTACTTCCTGAAAAGAGGCAACTGCGCAGCCCGTCTGGATGGTGGGAACTTAACGTAAGCACCTACTCTGTGAACACGCGTCTTGCAGCTGATAAGCGCCAGCGATCGACACAGCGGTCATTTGGCAGCAGCGGCATCGTGCAGTGCACAAATCTAACCTAATAACTACGTCTCTCTCAGCAGCTGGATTCCTGTTGCGGAGTTCTCGCCAACGCGTGCCCTAGGACGATAGCAAGGATTAAGGACACTAAGGTCCGTGTTTGTGCTGCCTGAAAAGAGGCAACTGCGCAGCCCGTCTGGATGGTGGGAACTAAACGTAAGCACCTACACCGTGGACACGCGTCTTGCAGCTGATAAGCGCCAGCGATTGACACAATGGTCATTCGGCAGCAGCGGCATCGTGCAGTGCACAAAGCTAACTTAATAACTACGTCGCTCTCAGCAGCTGGATTCCTCCTGCGGAGTTCTGGCCACAGCGTGCCCTCTGACGATCGCAAGGATTATGGACAATAAGGTCCTTGTTTGTACTGTCTGAAAAGAGGAAACTGCGCAGCCCGTCTCAATGGCGGGAACTAAACGTAAGCACCTACACCGTGGACACGCGTCTTGGAGCAGATAAGCGCCAGCGATCGACACAGCGGTCATTCGGCAGCAGCGGCATCGTGCAGTGGACAAAGCTAACCTAATAACTACGTCTCTCTCAGCAGCTGGATTACTCCTGCGGAGTTCTGGCCACCGCGTGCCCTCGGACGATCGCAAGGGTTATGGACAGTAAGGTCCGTGTTTTACTGCCTGAAAAGAGGCAACTGCGCAGCCCGTCTGGATGGTGGGAACTAAACATAAGCACCTACATCGTGGAAACGCGTCTTGGAGCAGATAAGCGCCAGCGATCGACGCAGCGGTCATTCGGCAGCAGCGGCATCGTGCAGTGCACAAAGCTAACCTAATAACTACGTCTCTTTCAGTAGCTGGATTCCTCCTGCGGAGTTCTGGCCACCGAGTGCCCTCGGACAACCGCAAGGACTATGGAGAGTAAGGTTCGTGTTTTACTGCCTGAAAAGAGGCAACTGCGCAGCCCGTCTGGATTGTGGAAGCTTAACGTAAGCACCTACTCCGTGGACACGCGTCTTGGAGCAGATAAGCGCCAGCGATCGACACAGCGGTCATGCGGCAGCAGCGGCATCGTGCAGTGCACAAAGCTAACCTAATAACTACGTCTCTCTCAGCAGCTGGATTCCTCCTGCGGAGTTCTGGCCCCCGCGTGCCCTCTGACGATCGCAAGGATTATGGACCATAAGGACCGTGTTTGTACTGCCTGAAAAGAGGCAACTGCGCAGCCCGTCTCAATGGTGGGAACTAAACGTAAGCACCTACATCGTGGACACGCGTCTTGGAGCAGATAAGCGCCAGCGATCGACACAGCGGTTATTCGGCAGCAGCGGCATCGTGCAGTGCACTAAGCTTACCTAATAACTACGACTCTCTCAGTAGCTGGATTCCTCCTGCGGAGTTCTGGCCACCGAGTGCCCTCGGACGATCGCAACGATTATGGACAGTAAGGCCCGTGTTTTACTGCCTGAAAAGAGGCAACTGCGCAGCCCGTCTGGATGGTGGGAACTTAACGTAAGCACCTACTCCGTGGACACGCGTCTTGGAGCAGATAAGCGCCAGCGATCGACACAGCGGTCATTCGGCAGCAGCGGCATCGTGCAGTGCACTAAGCTAACCTAATAACTACGTCTCTCTCAGCAGCTGGATTCCTCCTGCGGAGTTCTGGCCACCGCGTGCCCTCGGACGATCGCAAGGATTATGGACAATAAGGTCCGTGTTTGTACTGTCCTGAAAAGAGGCAACTGCGCAGCCCGTCTGGATGGTGGGAACTAAACGTAAGCACCTACACCGTGGACACGCGTCTTGGAGCAGATAAGCGCCAGCGATCGACACAGCGGTCATTCGGCAGCAGCGGCATCGTGCAGTGCACAAAGCTAACCTAATAACTACGTCTCTCTCAGCAGCTGGATTCCTCCTGCGGAGTTCTGGCCAACGAGTGCCCTCGGACGATCGCAAGGATTATGGACAATAAGGTCCGTGTTTGTACTGCCTGAAAAGAGGCAACTGCGCAGCCCGTCTGGATGGTGGGAACTAAACATAAGCACCTACATCGTGGAAACGCGTCTTGGAGCAGATAAGCGCCAGCGATCGACGCAGCGGTCATTCGGCAGCAGCGGCATCGTGCAGTGCACAAAGCTAACCTAATAACTACGTCTCTTTCAGTAGCTGGATTCCTCCTGCGGAGTTCTGGCCACCGAGTGCCCTCGGACAACCGCAAGGACTATGGAGAGTAAGGTTCGTGTTTTACTGCCTGAAAAGAGGCAACTGCGCAGCCCGTCTGGATGGTGGAAGCTTAACGTAAGCACCTACTCCGTGGACACGCGTCTTGGAGCAGATAAGCGCCAGCGATCGACACAACGGTCATGCGGCAGCAGCGGCATCGTGCAGTGCACAAAGCTAACCTAATAACTACGTCTCTCTCAGCAGCTGGATTCCTCCTGCGGAGTTCTGGCCCCCGCGTGCCCTCTGACGATCGCAAGGATTATGGACCATAAGGACCGTGTTTGTACTGCCTGAAAAGAGGCAACTGCGCAGCCCGTCTCAATGGTGGGAACTAAACGTAAGCACCTACATCGTGGACACGCGTCTTGGAGCAGATAAGCGCCAGCGATCGACACAGCGGTTATTCGGCAGCAGCGGCATCGTGCAGTGCACTAAGCTTACCTAATAACTACGACTCTCTCAGTAGCTGGATTCCTCCTGCGGAGTTCTGGCCACCGAGTGCCCTCGGACGATCGCAACGATTATGGACAGTAAGGCCCGTGTATTACAGCCTGAAAAGAGGCAACTGCGCAGCCCGTCTGGATGGTGGGAACTTAACGTAAGCACCTACTCCGTGGACACGCGTCTTGGACCAGATAAGCGCCAGCGACCGACCCAACGGTCATTCGGCAGCAGCGGCATCGTGCAGTGCACAAAGCTAACTTAATAACTACGTCTCTCTCAGCAGCTGGATTCTTCCTGCAGTGTTCTGGCCACCGAGTTCCCTCGGACGATCGCAAGGATTATGGACAATAAGGTCCGAGTTTGTACTGCCTGAAAAGAGGCAACTGCGCAGTTCGTCTGGATGGTGGGAACTAAACGTAAGCACCTACACCATGGACACGCGTCTTGGAGCAGATAAGCGCCAGCGATCGACACAGCGATCATTCGGCAGCAGCGGCATCGTGCAGTGCACAAATCTAACCTAATAACTACGTCTCTCTCAGCAGCTGGATTCTTCCTGCGGAGTTCTGGCCACCGCGTGCCCTAGGACGATCGCAAGGATTACGGACAATAATGTCCGAGTTTGTACTGCCTGAAAAGAGGCCACTGCACAGCTCGTCTGGATGGTGAGAACTGAACGTAAGCACCTACACCGTGGACACGCATCTTGGAGCAGATAAGCGCCAGCGATCGACACAGCGGTCATTCGGCAGCAGCGGCATCGTGCAGTGCACAAAGCTAAAATAATAACTACGTCTCTCTCAGCAGCTGGATTCCTCCTGCGGAGCTCTGGCCACCGCGTGTCCTCGGACGATCGCAAGGATTAAGGACCCTAAGATCCGTGTTTGTGCTGCCTGAAAAGAGGCAACTGCGCAGCCCGTCTGGATGGTGGGAACTAAACGTAAGCACCTCCACCGTGGACACGCGTCTTGCAGCTGATAAGCGCCAGCGATCGACACAGCGGTGGTTCGGCAGCAGCGGCATCGTGCAGTGCACTAAGCTAACCTAATAACTACGTCTCTCTCAGTGCCTGGATTCCTCCTGCGGAGTTCTGGCCACCGAGTGCGCTCGGACGATCGCAAGGATTATGGACAGTAAGGCCCGTGTTTTACTTCCTGAAAAGAGGCAACTGCGCAGCCCGTCTGGATGGTGGGAACTTAACGTAAGCACCTACTCTGTGAACACGCGTCTTGCAGCTGATAAGCGCCAGCGATCGACACAGCGGTCATTTGGCAGCAGCGGCATCGTGCAGTGCACAAATCTAACCTAATAACTACGTCTCTCTCAGCAGCTGGATTCCTGTTGCGGAGTTCTCGCCAACGCGTGCCCTAGGACGATAGCAAGGATTAAGGACACTAAGGTCCGTGTTTGTGCTGCCTGAAAAGAGGCAACTGCGCAGCCCGTCTGGATGGTGGGAACTAAACGTAAGCACCTACTCCATGGACACGAGTCTTGGAGCAGATAAGCGCCAGCGATCGACACAATGGTCATTCGGCAGCAGCGGCATCGTGCAGTGCACAAAGCTAACTTAATAACTACGTCTCTCTCAGCAGCTGGATTCCTCCTGCGGAGTTCTGGCCACCGCGTGCCCTCTGACGATCGCAAGGATTATGGACAATAAGGTCCTTGTTTGTACTGTCTGAAAAGAGGAAACTGCGCAGCCCGTCTCAATGGCGGGAACTAAACGTAAGCACCTACACCGTGGACACGCGTCTTTTAGCAGATAAGCGCCAGCGATCGACACAGCGGTCATTCGGCAGCAGCGGCATCGTGCAGTGCACTAAGCTAACCTAATAACTACGTCTCTCTCAGTAGCTGGATTCCTCCTGCGGAGTTCTGGCCAAAGAGTTCCCTCGGACGATCGCAAGGATTATGGACAATAAGGTCCGAGTTTGTACTGCCTGAAAAGAGGCAACTGCGCAGCCCGTCTGGATGGTGGGAACTAAACGTAAACACCTACACCATGGACACGCGTCTAGGAGCAGATAAGCGCCAGCGATCGACACAGCGGTCATTCGGCAGCAGCGGCATCGTGCAGTGCACAAATCTAACCTAATAACTACGTCTCTCTCAGCAGCTGGATTCCTCCTGCGGAGTTCTGGCCACCGGGTGCCCTCGGACGATCGCAAAGATTACGGACAATAAGGTCTGAGTTTGTACTGCCTGAAAAGAGGCCACTGCGAAGCTCGTCTGGATGGTGGGAACTGAACGTAAGCACCTACACCATGGACATGCGTCTTGGAGCAGATAAGCGCCAGCGATCGACACAGCGGTCATTCGGCAGCAGCCGCATCGTGCAGTGCACGAAGCTAACCTAATAACTACGTCTCTCTCAGCAGCTGGATTCCTGTTGCGGAGTTCTGGCCACCGCGTGCCCTAGGACGATAGCAAGGATTAAGGACACTAAGGTCCGTGTTTATACTGCCTGAAAAGAGGCAACTGCGCAGCACGTCTGGATGATGGGAACTAAACGTAAGCAGCTACACCATGGACACGCGTCTTGGAGCAGATAAGCGCCAGTATCGACACAGCGGTCATTCGGCAGCAGCGGCATCGTGCAGTGCACAAAGATAACCTAATAACTATGTCTCTCTCAGCAGCTGGATTCCTCCTGCGGAGTTCTGGCCACCGCGTGCCCTCGGACGACCGCAAGGATTATGGACAATAAGGTCCGTGTTTGTACTGCCTGAAAAGAGGCAACTGCGCAGCCCGTCTGGATGGTGGGAACTAAACGTAAGCACCTACACCGTGGACACGCGTCTTGGAGCAGATAAGCGCCAGCGATCGACACAGCGGTCATTCGGAAGCAGCCGCATCGTGCAGTGCACAAAGCTAACTTAATAACTAAGTCTCTCTCAGCAGCTGGATTCCTCCTGCAGAGTTCTGGACACCGAGTGCCCTCGGACGATCGCAAGGATTATGGGCAATAAGGTCCGTGTTTGTACTGCCATAAAAGAGGCAACTGCGCAGCCCGTCTGGATGATGGGAACTAAACGTAAGCACCTACTCCGTGGACACGCGTCTTGGAGCAGATAAGCGCCAGCGACCGACACAACGGTCATTCGGCAGCAGCGGCATCATGCAGTGCACAAAGCTAACCTAATAACTACGTCTCTCTCAGCAGCTGGATTCCTGTTGCGGAGCTCTGGCCACCGCGTGTCCTCGGACGATCGCAAGGATTAAGGACCCTAAGGTCCGTGTTTGTACTGCCTGAAAAAAGGCAACTGCGCAGCACGTCTGGATGGTGGGAACTAAACGTAAGCACCTACACCGTGGACACGCGTCTTGGAGCAGATAAGCGCCAGCGATCGACACAGCGGTCATTCGGCAGCAGCGGCATCGTGCAGTGCACGAAGCTAACCTAATAACTACGTCTCTCTCAGCAGCTGGATTCCTGTTGCGGAGTTCTGGCCACCGCGTGCCCTAGGACGATCGCAAGGATTATGGACACTAAGGTCCGTGTTTTACTGCCTGAAAAGAGGCAACTGCGCAGCCCGTCTGGATGATGGGAACTAAACGTAAGCACCTACTCCGTGGACACGCGTCTTGGAGCAGATAAGCGCCAGCGACCGACACAACGGTCATTCGGCAGCAGCGGCATCGTGCAGTGCACAAAGCTAACTTAATAACTACGTCTCTCTCAGCAGCTGGATTCCTCCTGCAGAGTTCTGGCCACCGAGTGCCCTCGGACGATCGCAAGGATTATGGACAATAAGGTCCGTGTTTGTACTGCCATAAAAGAGGCAACTGCGCAGCCCGTCTGGATGATGGGAACTAAACGTAAGCACCTACACCGTGGACACGCGTCTTGGAGCAGATAAGCGCCAGCGATCGACACAGCGGTCATTCGGCAGCAGCGGCATCGTGCAGTGCACAAAGCTAACCTAATAACTATGTCTCTCTCAGCAGCTGGATTCCTCCTGCGGAGTTCTGGCCACCGCGTGCCCTCGGACGACCGCAAGGATTATGGACAATAAGGTCCGTGTTTGTACTGCCTGAAAAGAGGCAACTGCGCAGCCCGTCCGGATGGTGGGAACTAAACGTAAGCACCTACACCGTGGACACGCGTCTTGGAGCAGATAAGCGCCAGCGATCGACACAGCGGTCATTCGGCAGCAGCCGCATCGTGCAGTGCACGAAGCTAACCTAATAACTACGTCTCTCTCAGCAGCTGGATTCCTGTTGCGGAGTTCTGGCCACCGCGTGCCCTAGGACGATAGCAAGGATTAAGGACACTAAGGTCCGTGTTTATACTGCCTGAAAAGAGGCAACTGCGCAGCCCGTCTGGATGATGGGAACTAAACGTAAGCAGCTACACCATGGACACGCGTCTTGGAGCAGATAAGCGCCAGTATCGACACAGCGGTCATTCGGCAGCAGCGGCATCGTGCAGTGCACAAAGATAACCTAATAACTATGTCTCTCTCAGCAGCTGGATTCCTCCTGCGGAGTTCTGGCCACCGCGTGCCCTCGGACGACCGCAAGGATTATGGACAATAAGGTCCGTGTTTGTACTGCCTGAAAAGAGGCAACTGCGCAGCCCGTCTGGATGGTGGGAACTAAACGTAAGCACCTACACCGTGGACACGCGTCTTGGAGCAGATAAGCGCCAGCGATCGACACAGCGGTCATTCGGCAGCAGCCGCATCGTGCAGTGCACAAAGCTAACCTAATAACTACGTCTCTCTCAGCAGCTGGATTCCTGTTGCGGAGTTCTGGCCACCGCGTGCCCTCGGACGATCGCAAGGATTAAGGACACTAAGGTCCGTGTTTGTACTGCCTGAAAAGAGGCAACTGCGCAGCCCGTCTGGATGATGGGAACTAAACGTAAGCACCTACACCGTGGACACGCGTCTTGGAGCAGATAAGCGCCAGCGATCGACACAGCGGTCATTCGGCAGCAGCGGCATCGTGCAGTGCACAAAGCTAACCTAATAACTACGTCTCTCTCAGCAGCTGGATTCCTGTCTGCGGAGTTCTGGCCACCGCGTGCCCTCGGACGATCGCAAGGATTATGGACAATAAGGTCCGTGTTTGTACTGCCTGAAAAGAGGCAACTGCGCAGCCCGTCTGGATGGTGGGAACTAAACGTAAGCACCTACACCGTGGACACGCGTCTTGGAGCAGATAAGCGCCAGCGATCGACACAGCGGTCATTCGGCAGCAGCGGCATCGTGCAGTGCACAAAGCTAACCTAATAACTACGTCTCTCTCAGCAGCTGGATTCCTCCTGCGGAGTTCTGGCCACCGCGTGCCCTCGGACGATCGCAAGGATTACGGACAATAAGGTCCGTGTTTGTACTGCCATGAAAAGAGGCAACTGCGCAGCTCGTCTGGATGATGGGAACTAAACGTAAGCACCTACACCGTGGACACGCGTCTTGGAGCAGATAAGCGCCAGCGATCGACACAGCGGTCATTCGGCAGCAGCGGCATCGTGCAGTGCACAAAGCTAACCTAATAACTACGTCTCTCTCAGCAGCTGGATTCCTGCTGCGGAGCTCTGGCCACCGCGTGCCCTCGGACGATCGCAAGGATTAAGGACCCTAAGGTCCGTGTTTGTACTGCCATAAAAGAGGCAACTGCGCAGCACGTCTGGATGATGGGAACTAAACGTAAGCACCTACACCGTGGACACGCGTCTTGGAGCAGATAAGCGCCAGCGATCGACACAGCGGTCATTCGGCAGCAGCCGCATCGTGCAGTGCACGAAGCTAACCTAATAACTACGTCTCTCTCAGCAGCTGGATTCCTGTTGCGGAGCTCTGGCCACCGCGTGTCCTCGGACGATCGCAAGGATTAAGGACCCTAAGATCCGTGTTTGTACTGCCTGAAAAAAGGCAACTGCGCAGCACGTCTGGATGGTGGGAACTAAACGTAAGCACCTACACCGTGGACACGCGTCTTGGAGCAGATAAGCGCCAGCGATCGTCACAGCGGTCATTCGGCAGCAGCCGCATCGTGCAGTGCACGAAGCTAACCTAATAACTACGTCCCTCTCAGCAGCTGGATTCCTGTTGCGGAGTTCTGGCCACCGCGTGCCCTAGGACGATAGCAAGGATTAAGGACACTAAGGTCCGTGTTTATACTGCCTGAAAAGAGGCAACTGAGCAGCCCGTCTGGATGATGGAAACTAAACGCAAGCACCTACACCGTGAACACGCGTCTTGTAGCTGATAAGCGCCAGCGATCGACACAGCGGTCATTCGGCAGCAGCGGCATCGTGCAGTGCACAAAGCTAACTTAATAACTACGTCTCTCTCAGCAGCTGGATTCCTCCTGCAGAGTTCTGGCCACCGAGTGCCCTCGAACGATCGCAAGGATTATGGACAATAAGGTCCGTGTTTGTACTGCCTTAAAAGAGGCAACTGCGCAGCCCGTCTGGATGATGGGAACTAAACGTAAGCAGCTACACCGTGGACACGCGTCTTGGAGCAGATAAGCGCCAGTATCGACACAGCGGTCATTCGGCAGCAGCGGCATCGTGCAGTGCACAAAGATAACCTAATAACTATGTCTCTCTCAGCAGCTGGATTCCTCCTGCGGAGTTCTGGCCACCGCGTGCCCTCGGACGACCGCAAGGATTATGGACAATAAGGTCCGTGTTTGTACTGCCTGAAAAGAGGCAACTGCGCAGCCCGTCCGGATGGTGGGAACTAAACGTAAGCACCTACACCGTGGACACGCGTCTTGGAGCAGATAAGCGGCAGCGATCGACACCGCGGTCATTCGGCAGCAGCGGCATCGTGCAGTCCACAATGCTAACCTAATAACTACGTCTTTCTCAGCAGCTGGATTACTCCTGCGGAGTTCTGGCCACCGCGTGCCCTCGGACGATCGCAAGGGTTATGAAAAATAAGGTCCGTGTTTGTACTGTCTGAAAAGAGGCAACTGCGCAGCCCGTCTCAATGGTGGGAACTAAACGTAAGCACCTACACCGTGGACACGCGTCTTGGAGCAGATAAGCGCCAGCGATCGACACAGCGGTCATTCGGCAGCAGCGGCATCGTGCAGTGCACTAAGCTAACCTAATAACTACGTCTCTCTCAGTAGCTGGATTCCTCCTGCGGAGTTCTGTCCACCGAGTGCTCCGGACGATCGCAAGGATTATGGACAGTAAGGCCCGTGTATTACTGCCTGAAAAAAGGCAACTGCGCAGCCCGTCTGGATGGTGGGAACTTAACGTAAGCACCTACTCCGTGGACACGCGTCTTGGAGCAGATAAGCGCCAGCGACCGACACAACGGTCATTCGGCAGCAGCGGCATCGTGCAGTGCACAAAGCTAAAATAATAACTACGTCTCTCTCAGCAGCTGGATTCCTCCTGCGGAGTTCTGGCCACCGCGTGCCCTCGGACGATCGCAAGGATTAAGGACACTAAGGTCCGTGTTTGTGCTGCCTGAAAAGAGGCAACTGCGCAGCCCGTCTGGATGGTGGGAACTAAACGTAAGCACCTACACCGTGGACACGCGTCTTGCAGCTGATAAGCGCCAGCGATTGACACAGCGGTCATTCGGCAGCAGCGGCATCGTGCAGTGCACTAAGCTAACCTAATAACTACGTCTCTCTCAGTGCCTGGATTCCTCCTGCGGAGTTCTGGCCACCGAGTGCCCTCGGACGATCGCAAGGATTATGGACAGTAAGGCCCGTGTTTTACTGCCTGAAAAGAGGCAACTGCGCAGCCCGTCTGGATGGTGGGAACTTAACGTAAGCACCTACTCCATGGACACGAGTCTTGGAGCAGATAAGCGCCAGCGATCGACACAATGGTCATTCGGCAGCAGCGGCATCGTGCAGTGCACAAAGCTAACTTAATAACTACGTCTCTCTCAGCAGCTGGATTCCTCCTGCGGAGTTCTGGCCACCGCGTGCCCTCTGACGATCGCAAGGATTATGGACAATAAGGTCCTTGTTTGTACTGTCTGAAAAGAGGAAACTGCGCAGCCCGTCTCAATGGCGGGAACTAAACGTAAGCACCTACACCGTGGACACGCGTCTTGGAGCAGATAAGCGCCAGCGATCGACACAGCGGTCATTCGGCAGCAGCGGCATCGTGCAGTGCACTAAGCTAACCTAATAACTACGTCTCTCTCAGTAGCTGGATTCCTCCTGCGGAGTTCTGGCCAAAGAGTTCCCTCGGACGATCGCAAGGATTATGGACAATAAGGTCCGAGTTTGTACTGCCTGAAAAGAGGCAACTGCGCAGCCCGTCTGGATGGTGGGAACTAAACGTAAACACCTACACCATGGACACGCGTCTAGGAGCAGATAAGCGCCAGCGATCGACACAGCGGTCATTCGGCAGCAGCGGCATCGTGCAGTGCACAAATCTAACCTAATAACTACGTCTCTCTCAGCAGCTGGATTCCTCCTGCGGAGTTCTGGCCACCGGGTGCCCTCGGACGATCGCAAAGATTACGGACAATAAGGTCCGAGTTTGTACTGCCTGAAAAGAGGCCACTGCGAAGCTCGTCTGGATGGTGGGAACTGAACGTAAGCACCTACACCATGGACATGCGTCTTGGAGCAGATAAGCGCCAGCGATCGACACAGCGGTCATTCGGCAGCAGCCGCATCGTGCAGTGCACGAAGCTAACCTAATAACTACGTCTCTCTCAGCAGCTGGATTCCTGTTGCGGAGTTCTGGCCACCGCGTGCCCTAGGACGATAGCAAGGATTAAGGACACTAAGGTCCGTGTTTATACTGCCTGAAAAGAGGCAACTGCGCAGCACGTCTGGATGATGGGAACTAAACGTAAGCAGCTACACCATAGACACGCGTCTTGGAGCAGATAAGCGCCAGTATCGACACAGCGGTCATTCGGCAGCAGCGGCATCGTGCAGTGCACAAAGATAACCTAATAACTATGTCTCTCTCAGCAGCTGGATTCCTCCTGCGGAGTTCTGGCCACCGCGTGCCCTCGGACGACCGCAAGGATTATGGACAATAAGGTCCGTGTTTGTACTGCCTGAAAAGAGGCAACTGCGCAGCCCGTCTGGATGGTGGGAACTAAACGTAAGCACCTACACCGTGGACACGCGTCTTGGAGCAGATAAGCGCCAGCGATCGACACAGCGGTCATTCGGAAGCAGCCGCATCGTGCAGTGCACAAAGCTAACTTAATAACTAAGTCTCTCTCAGCAGCTGGATTCCTCCTGCAGAGTTCTGGACACCGAGTGCCCTCGGACGATCGCAAGGATTATGGGCAATAAGGTCCGTGTTTGTACTGCCATGAAAAGAGGCAACTGCGCAGCCCGTCTGGATGATGGGAACTAAACGTAAGCACCTACTCCGTGGACACGCGTCTTGGAGCAGATAAGCGCCAGCGATCGACACAGCGGTCATTCGGCAGCAGCGGCATCGTGCAGTGCACAAATCTAACCTAATAACTACGTCTCTCTCAGCAGCTGGATTCCTTCTGCGGAGTTCTGGCCACCGCGTGCCCTCGGACGATCGCAAGGATTACGGACAATAAGGTCCGAGTTTGTACTGCCTGAAAAGAGGCCACTGCGCAGCTCGTCTGGATGGTGGGAACTGAACGTAAGCACCTACACCATGGACACGCGTCTTGGAGCAGATAAGCGCCAGCGATCGACACAGCGGTCATTCGGCAGCAGCGGCATCGTGCAGTGCACAAAGCTAACCTAATAACTACGTCTCTCTCAGCAGCTGGATTCCTCCTGCGGAGTTCTGGCCACCGCGTGCCCTCGGACGATCGCAAGGATTAAGGACACTAAGGTCCGTGTTTGTACTGCCTGAAAAGAGGCAACTGCGCAGCCCGTCTGGATGGTGGGAACTAAACGTAAGCACCTACACCGTGGACACGCGTCTTGGAGCAGATAAGCGCCAGCGATCGACACAGCGGTCATTCGGCAGCAGCGGCATCGTGCAGTGCACAAAGCTAACCTAATAACTACGTCTCTCTCAGCAGCTGGATTCCTCCTGCGGAGTTCTGGCCACCGCGTGCCCTCGGACGATCGCAAGGATTATGGACCATAAGGATCCGTGTTTGTACTGCCTGAAAAGAGGCAACTGCGCAGCCCGTCTGGATGGTGGGAACTAAACGTAAGCACCTACACCGTGGACACGCGTCTTGGAGCAGATAAGCGCCAGCGATCGACACAGCGGTCATTCGGCAGCAGCGGCATCGTGCAGTGCACTAAGCTAACCTAATAACTACGTCTCTCTCAGCAGCTGGATTCCTCCTGCGGAGTTCTGGCCACCGAGTGCCCTCGGACGATCGCAAGGATTATGGACAGTAAGGTCCGTGTTTTACTGCCTGAAAAGAGGCAACTGCGCAGCCCGTCTGGATGGTGGGAACTTAACGTAAGCACCTACACCGTGGACACGCGTCTTGGAGCAGATAAGCGCCAGCGATCGACCCAGCGGTCATTCGGCAGCAGCGGCATCGTGCAGTGCACAAAGCTAACTTAATAACTACGTCTCTCTCAGCAGCTGGATTCCTCCTGCAGAGTTCTGGCCACCGAGTGCCCTCGGACGATCGCAAGGATTATGGACAATAAGGTCCGTGTTTGTACTGCCTGAAAAGAGGCAACTGCGCAGCCCGTCTGGATGGTGGGAACTAAACGTAAGCACCTACACCGTGGACACGCGTCTTGGAGCAGATAAGCGCCAGCGATCGACACAGCGGTCATTCGGCAGCAGCGGCATCGTGCAGTGCACAAAGCTAACCTAATAACTACGTCTCTCTCAGCAGCTGGATTCCTCCTGCGGAGTTCTGGCCACCGAGTGCCCTCGGACGATCGCAAGGATTATGGACAATAAGGTCCGTGTTTGTACTGCCTGAAAAGAGGCCACTGCGCAGCCCGTCTGGATGGTGGGAACTGAACGTAAGCACCTACACCGTGGACACGCATCTTGGAGCAGATAAGCGCCAGCGATCGACACAGCGGTCATTCGGCAGCAGCGGCATCGTGCAGTGCACAAAGCTAAAATAATAACTACGTCTCTCTCAGCAGCTGGATTCCTCCTGCGGAGCTCTGGCCACCGCGTGTCCTCGGACGATCGCAAGGATTAAGGACCCTAAGATCCGTGTTTGTGCTGCCTGAAAAGAGGCAACTGCGCAGCCCGTCTGGATGGTGGGAACTAAACGTAAGCACCTCCACCGTGGACACGCGTCTTGCAGCTGATAAGCGCCAGCGATCGACACAGCGGTGGTTCGGCAGCAGCGGCATCGTGCAGTGCACTAAGCTAACCTAATAACTACGTCTCTCTCAGTGCCTGGATTCCTCCTGCGGAGTTCTGGCCACCGAGTGCGCTCGGACGATCGCAAGGATTATGGACAGTAAGGCCCGTGTTTTACTTCCTGAAAAGAGGCAACTGCGCAGCCCGTCTGGATGGTGGGGACTTAACGTAAGCACCTACTCTGTGAACACGCGTCTTGCAGCTGATAAGCGCCAGCGATCGACACAGCGGTCATTTGGCAGCAGCGGCATCGTGCAGTGCACAAATCTAACCTAATAACTACGTCTCTCTCAGCAGCTGGATTCCTGTTGCGGAGTTCTCGCCAACGCGTGCCCTAGGACGATAGCAAGGATTAAGGACACTAAGGTCCGTGTTTGTGCTGCCTGAAAAGAGGCAACTGCGCAGCCCGTCTGGATGGTGGGAACTAAACGTAAGCACCTACACCGTGGACACGCGTCTTGCAGCTGATAAGCGCCAGCGATTGACACAGCGGTCATTCGGCAGCAGCGGCATCGTGCAGTGCACTAAGCTAACCTAATAACTACGTCTCTCTCAGTGCCTGGATTCCTCCTGCGGAGTTCTGGCCACCGAGTGCCCTCGGACGATCGCAAGGATTATGGACAGTAAGGCCCGTGTTTTACTGCCTGAAAAGAGGCAACTGCGCAGCCCGTCTGGATGGTGGGAACTTAACGTAAGCACCTACTCCATGGACACGAGTCTTGGAGCAGATAAGCGCCAGCGATCGACACAATGGTCATTCGGCAGCAGCGGCATCGTGCAGTGCACAAAGCTAACTTAATAACTACGTCTCTCTCAGCAGCTGGATTCCTCCTGCGGAGTTCTGGCCACCGCGTGCCCTCTGACGATCGCAAGGATTATGGACAATAAGGTCCTTGTTTGTACTGTCTGAAAAGAGGAAACTGCGCAGCCCGTCTCAATGGCGGGAACTAAACGTAAGCACCTACACCGTGGACACGCGTCTTGGAGCAGATAAGCGCCAGCGATCGACACAACGGTCATGCGGCAGCAGCGGCATCGTGCAGTGCACAAAGCTAACCTAATAACTACGTCTCTCTCAGCAGCTGGATTCCTCCTGCGGAGTTCTGGCCCCCGCGTGCCCTCTGACGATCGCAAGGATTATGGACCATAAGGACCGTGTTTGTACTGCCTGAAAAGAGGCAACTGCGCAGCCCGTCTCAATGGTGGGAACTAAACGTAAGCACCTACATCGTGGACACGCGTCTTGGAGCAGATAAGCGCCAGCGATCGACACAGCGGTTATTCGGCAGCAGCGGCATCGTGCAGTGCACTAAGCTTACCTAATAACTACGACTCTCTCAGTAGCTGGATTCCTCCTGCGGAGTTCTGGCCACCGAGTGCCCTCGGACGATCGCAACGATTATGGTCAGTAAGGCCCGTGTATTACAGCCTGAAAAGAGGCAACTGCGCAGCCCGTCTGGATGGTGGGAACTTAACGTAAGCACCTACTCCGTGGACCCGCGTCTTGGACCAGATAAGCGCCAGCGACCGACCCAACGGTCATTCGGCAGCAGCGGCATCGTGCAGTGCACAAAGCTAACTTAATAACTACGTCTCTCTCAGCAGCTGGATTCTTCCTGCAGTGTTCTGGCCACCGAGTTCCCTCGGACGATCGCAAGGATTATGGACAATAAGGTCCGAGTTTGTACTGCCTGAAAAGAGGCAACTGCGCAGTTCGTCTGGATGGTGGGAACTAAACGTAAGCACCTACACCATGGACACGCGTCTTGGAGCAGATAAGCGCCAGCGATCGACACAGCGATCATTCGGCAGCAGCGGCATCGTGCAGTGCACAAATCTAACCTAATAACTACGTCTCTCTCAGCAGCTGGATTCTTCCTGCGGAGTTCTGGCCACCGCGTGCCCTAGGACGATCGCAAGGATTACGGACAATAATGTCCGAGTTTGTACTGCCTGAAAAGAGGCCACTGCACAGCTCGTCTGGATGGTGAGAACTGAACGTAAGCACCTACACCGTGGACACGCATCTTGGAGCAGATAAGCGCCAGCGATCGACACAGCGGTCATTCGGCAGCAGCGGCATCGTGCAGTGCACAAAGCTAAAATAATAACTACGTCTCTCTCAGCAGCTGGATTCCTCCTGCGGAGCTCTGGCCACCGCGTGTCCTCGGACGATCGCAAGGATTAAGGACCCTAAGATCCGTGTTTGTGCTGCCTGAAAAGAGGCAACTGCGCAGCCCGTCTGGATGGTGGGAACTAAACGTAAGCACCTCCACCGTGGACACGCGTCTTGCAGCTGATAAGCGCCAGCGATCGACACAGCGGTGGTTCGGCAGCAGCGGCATCGTGCAGTGCACTAAGCTAACCTAATAACAACGTCTCTCTCAGTGCCTGGATTCCTCCTGCGGAGTTCTGGCCACCGAGTGCGCTCGGACGATCGCAAGGATTATGGACAGTAAGGCCCGTGTTTTACTTCCTGAAAAGAGGCAACTGCGCAGCCCGTCTGGATGGTGGGAACTTAACGTAAGCACCTACTCTGTGAACACGCGTCTTGCAGCTGATAAGCGCCAGCGATCGACACAGCGGTCATTTGGCAGCAGCGGCATCGTGCAGTGCACAAATCTAACCTAATAACTACGTCTCTCTCAGCAGCTGGATTCCTGTTGCGGAGTTCTCGCCAACGCGTGCCCTAGGACGATAGCAAGGATTAAGGACACTAAGGTCCGTGTTTGTGCTGCCTGAAAAGAGGCAACTGCGCAGCCCGTCTGGATGGTGGGAACTAAACGTAAGCACCTACTCCATGGACACGAGTCTTGGAGCAGATAAGCGCCAGCGATCGACACAATGGTCATTCGGCAGCAGCGGCATCGTGCAGTGCACAAAGCTAACTTAATAACTACGTCTCTCTCAGCAGCTGGATTCCTCCTGCGGAGTTCTGGCCACCGCGTGCCTTCTGACGATCGCAAGGATTATGGACAATAAGGTCCTTGTTTTGTACTGTCTGAAAAGAGGAAACTGCGCAGCCCGTCTCAATGGCGGGAACTAAACGTAAGCACCTACACCGTGGACACGCGTCTTGGAGCAGATAAGCGCCAGCGATCGACACAGCGGTCATTCGGCAGCAGCGGCATCGTGCAGTGCACTAAGCTAACCTAATAACTACGTCTCTCTCAGTAGCTGGATTCCTCCTGCGGAGTTCTGGCCGAAGAGTTCCCTCGGACGATCGCAAGGATTATGGACAATAAGGTCCGAG
Source organism: Amblyomma americanum (assembly GCA_030143305.2). Lineage (NCBI taxonomy): Eukaryota > Metazoa > Arthropoda > Arachnida > Ixodida > Ixodidae > Amblyomma > Amblyomma americanum. The sequence goes on along the minus strand of JARKHS020036785.1, from coordinate 129,068 downwards.
TTTGTACTGCCTGAAAAGAGGCAAATGCGCAGCCCGTCTGGATGGTGGGAACTAAACGTAAACACCTACACCATGGACACGCGTCTAGGAGCAGATAAGCGCCAGCGATCGACACAGCGGTCATTCGGCAGCAGCGGCATCGTGCAGTGCAAAAATCTAACCTAATAACTACGTCTCTCTCAGCAGCTGGATTCCTCCTGCGGAGTTCTGGCCACCGGGTGCCCTCGGACGATCGCAAAGATTACGGACAATAAGGTCCGAGTTTGTACTGCCTGAAAAGAGGCCACTGCGAAGCTCGTCTGGATGGTGGGAACTGAACGTAAGCACCTACACCATGGACATGCGTCTTGGAGCAGATAAGCGCCAGCGATCGACACAGCGGTCATTCGGCAGCAGCCGCATCGTGCAGTGCACGAAGCTAACCTAATAACTACGTCTCTCTCAGCAGCTGGATTCCTGTTGCGGAGTTATGGCCACCGCGTGCCCTAGGAAGATAGCAAGGATTAAGGACACTAAGGTCCGTGTTTATACTGCCTGAAAAGAGGCAACTGCGCAGCACGTCTGGATGATGGGAACTAAACGTAAGCAGCTACACCATGGACACGCGTCTTGGAGCAGATAAGCGCCAGTATCGACACAGCGGTCATTCGGCAGCAGCGGCATCGTGCAGTGCACAAAGATAACCTAATAACTATGTCTCTCTCAGCAGCTGGATTCCTCCTGCGGAGTTCTGGCCACCGCGTGCCCTCGGACGACCGCAAGGATTATGGACAATAAGGTCCGTGTTTGTACTGCCTGAAAAGAGGCAACTGCGCAGCCCGTCTGGATGGTGGGAACTAAACGTAAGCACCTACACCGTGGACATGCGTCTTGGAGCAGATAAGCGCCAGCGATCGACACAGCGGTCATTCGGAAGCAGCCGCATCGTGCAGTGCACAAAGCTAACTTAATAACTAAGTCTCTCTCAGCAGCTGGATTCCTCCTGCAGAGTTCTGGACACCGAGTGCCCTCGGACGATCGCAAGGATTATGGGCAATAAGGTCCGTGTTTGTACTGCCATAAAAGAGGCAACTGCGCAGCCCGTCTGGATGATGGGAACTAAACGTAAGCACCTACTCCGTGGACACGCGTCTTGGAGCAGATAAGCGCCAGCGACCGACACAGCGGTCATTCGGCAGCAGCGGCATCGTGCAGTGCACAAATCTAACCTAATAACTACGTCTCTCTCAGCAGCTGGATTCCTTCTGCGGAGTTCTGGCCACCGCGTGCCCTCGGACGATCGCAAGGATTACGGACAATAAGGTCCGAGTTTGTACTGCTTGAAAAGAGGCCACTGCGCAGCTCGTCTGGATGGTGGGAACTGAACGTAAGCACCTACACCATGGACACGCGTCTTGGAGCAGATAAGCGCCAGCGATCGACACAGCGGTCATTCGGCAGCAGCGGCATCATGCAGTGCACAAAGCTAACCTAATAACTACGTCTCTCTCAGCAGCTGGATTCCTCCTGCGGAGCTCTGGCCACCGCGTGTCCTCGGACGATCGCAAGGATTAAGGACCCTAAGGTCCGTGTTTGTACTGCCATAAAAGAGGCAACTGCGCAGCACGTCTGTATGATGGGAACTAAACGTAAGCAGCTGCACCGTGGACACGCGTCTTGGAGCAGATAAGCGCCAGCGATCGACACAGCGGTCATTCGGCAGCAGCCGCATCGTGCAGTGCACGAAGCTAACCTAATAACTACGTCTCTCTCAGCAGCTGGATTCCTGTTGCGGAGCTCTGGCCACCGCGTGTCCTCGGACGATCGCAAGGATTAAGGACCCTAAGATCCGTGTTTGTACTGCCTGAAAAAAGGCAACTGCGCAGCACGTCTGGATGGTGGGAACTAAACGTAAGCACCTACACCGTGGACACGCGTCTTGGAGCAGATAAGCGCCAGCGATCGACACAGCGGTTATTCGGCAGCAGCGGCATCGTGCAGTGCACTAAGCTTACCTAATAACTACGACTCTCTCAGTAGCTGGATTCCTCCTGCGGAGTTCTGGCCACCGAGTGCCCTCGGACGATCGCAACGATTATGGTCAGTAAGGCCCGTGTATTACAGCCTGAAAAGAGGCAACTGCGCAGCCCGTCTGGATGGTGGGAACTTAACGTAAGCACCTACTCCGTGGACCCGCGTCTTGGACCAGATAAGCGCCAGCGACCGACCCAACGGTCATTCGGCAGCAGCGGCATCGTGCAGTGCACAAAGCTAACTTAATAACTACGTCTCTCTCAGCAGCTGGATTCTTCCTGCAGTGTTCTGGCCACCGAGTTCCCTCGGACGATCGCAAGGATTATGGACAATAAGGTCCGTGTTTGTACTGCCATAAAAGAGGCAACTGCGCAGCCCGTCTGGATGATGGGAACTAAACGTAAGCAGCTACACCGTGGACACGCGTCTTGGAGCAGATAAGCGCCAGTATCGACACAGCGGTCATTCGGCAGCAGCGGCATCGTGCAGTGCACAAAGATAACCTAATAACTATGTCTCTCTCAGCAGCTGGATTCCTCCTGCGGAGATCTGGCCACCGCGTGCCCTCGGACGACCGCAAGGATTATGGAAAATAAGGTCCGTGTTTGTACTGCCTGAAAAGAGGCAACTGCGCAGCCCGTCCGGATGGTGGGAACTAAACGTAAGCACCTACACCGTGGACACGCGTCTTGGAGCAGATAAGCGCCAGCGATCGACACAGCGGTCATTCGGCAGCAGCCGCATCGTGCAGTGCACGAAGCTAACCTAATAACTACGTCTCTCTCAGCAGCTGGATTCCTGTTGCGGAGTTCTGGCCACCGCGTGCCCTAAGACGATAGCAAGGATTAAGGACACTAAGGTCCGTGTTTATACTGCCTGAAAAGAGGCAACTGCGCAGCACGTCTGGATGATGGGAACTAAACGTAAGCAGCTACACCATGTACACGCGTCTTGGAGCAGATAAGCGCCAGTATCGACACAGCGGTCATTCGGCAGCAGCGGCATCGTGCAGTGCACAAAGATAACCTAATAACTATGTCTCTCTCAGCAGCTGGATTCCTCCTGCGGAGTTCTGGCCACCGCGTGCCCTCGGACGACCGCAAGGATTATGGACAATAAGGTCCGTGTTTGTACTGCCTGAAAAGAGGCAACTGCGCAGCCCGTCTGGATGGTGGGAACTGAACGTAAGCACCTACACCGTGGACACGCGTCTTGGAGCAGATAAGCGCCAGCGATCGACACAGCGGTCATTCGGAAGCAGCCGCATCGTGCAGTGCACAAAGCTAACTTAATAACTAAGTCTCTCTCAGCAGCTGGATTCCTCCTGCAGAGTTCTGGACACCGAGTGCCCTCGGACGATCGCAAGGATTATGGGCAATAAGGTCCGTGTTTGTACTGCCATAAAAGAGGCAACTGCGCAGCCCGTCTGGATGATGGGAACTAAACGTAAGCACCTACTCCGTGGACACGCGTCTTGGAGCAGATAAGCGCCAGCGACCGACACAACGGTCATTCGGCAGCAGCGGCATCGTGCAGTGCACAAATCTAACCTAATAACTACGTCTCTCTCAGCAGCTGGATTCCTGTTGCGGAGTTCTCGCCAACGCGTGCCCTAGGACGATAGCAAGGATTAAGGACACTAAGGTCCGAGTTTGTACTGCCTGAAAAGAGGCAACTGCGCAGCCCGTCTGGATGGTGGGAACTAAACGTAAGCACCTACACCATGGACACGCGTCTTGGAGCAGATAAGCGCCAGCGATCGACACAGCGGTCATTCGGCAGCAGCGGCATCGTGCAGTGCACAAATCTAACCTAATAACTACGTCTCTCTCAGCAGCTGGATTCCTTCTGCGGAGTTCTGGCCACCGCGTGCCCTCGGACGATCGCAAGGATTACGGACAATAAGGTCCGAGTTTGTACTGCTTGAAAAGAGGCCACTGCGCAGCTCGTCTGGATGGTGGGAACTGAACGTAAGCACCTACACCATGGACACGCGTCTTGGAGCAGATAAGCGCCAGCGATCGACACAGCGGTCATTCGGCAGCAGCGGCATCATGCAGTGCACAAAGCTAACCTAATAACTACGTCTCTCTCAGCAGCTGGATTCCTCCTGCGGAGCTCTGGCCCCCGCGTGTCCTCGGACGATCGCAAGGATTAAGGACCCTAAGGTCCGTGTTTGTACTGCCATAAAAGAGGCAACTGCGCAGCACGTCTGTATGATGGGAACTAAACGTAAGCAGCTGCACCGTGGACACGCGTCTTGGAGCAGATAAGCGCCAGCGATCGACACAGCGGTCATTCGGCAGCAGCCGCATCGTGCAGTGCACGAAGCTAACCTAATAACTACGTCTCTCTCAGCAGCTGGATTCCTGTTGCGGAGCTCTGGCCACCGCGTGTCCTCGGACGATCGCAAGGATTAAGGACCCTAAGATCCGTGTTTGTACTGCCTGAAAAAAGGCAACTGCGCAGCACGTCTGGATGGTGGGAACTAAACGTAAGCACCTACACCGTGGACACGCGTCTTGGAGCAGATAAGCGCCAGCGATCGTCACAGCGGTCATTCGGCAGCAGCCGCATCGTGCAGTGCACGAAGCTAACCTAATAACTACGTCCCTCTCAGCAGCTGGATTCCTGTTGCGGAGTTCTGGCCACCGCGTGCCCTAGGACGATAGCAAGGATTAAGGACACTAAGGTCCGTGTTTATACTGCCTGAAAAGAGGCAACTGAGCAGCCCGTCTGGATGATGGAAACTAAACGCAAGCACCTACACCGTGAACACGCGTCTTGTAGCTGATAAGCGCCAGCGATCGACACAGCGGTCATTCGGCAGCAGCGGCATCGTGCAGTGCACAAAGCTAACTTAATAACTACGTCTCTCTCAGCAGCTGGATTCCTCCTGCAGAGTTCTGGCCACCGAGTGCCCTCGAACGATCGCAAGGATTATGGACAATAAGGTCCGTGTTTGTACTGCCTTAAAAGAGGCAACTGCGCAGCCCGTCTGGATGATGGGAACTAAACGTAAGCAGCTACACCGTGGACACGCGTCTTGGAGCAGATAAGCGCCAGTATCGACACAGCGGTCATTCGGCAGCAGCGGCATCGTGCAGTGCACAAAGATAACCTAATAACTATGTCTCTCTCAGCAGCTGGATTCCTCCTGCGGAGTTCTGGCCACCGCGTGCCCTCGGACGACCGCAAGGATTATGGACAATAAGGTCCGTGTTTGTACTGCCTGAAAAGAGGCAACTGCGCAGCCCGTCCGGATGGGGGGAACTAAACGTAAGCACCTACACCGTGGACACGCGTCTTGGAGCAGATAAGCGGCAGCGATCGACACCGCGGTCATTCGGCAGCAGCGGCATCGTGGAGTCCACAATGCTAACCTAATAACTACGTCTTTCTCAGCAGCTGGATTACTCCTGCGGAGTTCTGGCCACCGCGTGCCCTCGGACGATCGCAAGGGTTATGAAAAATAAGGTCCGTGTTTGTACTGTCTGAAAAGAGGCAACTGCGCAGCCCGTCTCAATGGTGGGAACTAAACGTAAGCACCTACACCGTGGACACGCGTCTTGGAGCAGATAAGCGCCAGCGATCGACACAGCGGTCATTCGGCAGCAGCGGCATCGTGCAGTGCACTAAGCTAACCTAATAACTACGTCTCTCTCAGTAGCTGGATTCCTCCTGCGGAGTTCTCTCCACCGAGTGCTCCGGACGATCGCAAGGATTATGGACAGTAAGGCCCGTGTATTACTGCCTGAAAAAAGGCAACTGCGCAGCCCGTCTGGATGGTGGGAACTTAACGTAAGCACCTACTCCGTGGACACGCGTCTTGGAGCAGATAAGCGCCAGCGACCGACACAACGGTCATTCGGCAGCAGCGGCATCGTGCAGTGCACAAAGCTAAAATAATAACTACGTCTCTCTCAGCAGCTGGATTCCTGTTGCGGAGTTCTCGCCAACGCGTGCCCTAGGACGATAGCAAGGATTAAGGACACTAAGGTCCGTGTTTGTGCTGCCTGAAAAGAGGCAACTGCGCAGCCCGTCTGGATGGTGGGAACTAAACGTAAGCACCTACACCGTGGACACGCGTCTTGCAGCTGATAAGCGCCAGCGATTGACACAGCGGTCATTCGGCAGCAGCGGCATCGTGCAGTGCACTAAGCTAACCTAATAACTACGTCTCTCTCAGTGCCTGGATTCCTCCTGCGGAGTTCTGGCCACCGAGTGCCCTCGGACGATCGCAAGGATTATGGACAGTAAGGCCCGTGTTTTACTGCCTGAAAAGAGGCAACTGCGCAGCCCGTCTGGATGGTGGGAACTTAACGTAAGCACCTACTCCATGGACACGAGTCTTGGAGCAGATAAGCGCCAGCGATCGACACAATGGTCAATCGGCAGCAGCGGCATCGTGCAGTGCACAAAGCTAACTTAATAACTACGTCTCTCTCAGCAGCTGGATTCCTCCTGCGGAGTTCTGGCCACCGCGTGCCCTCTGACGATCGCAAGGATTATGGACAATAAGGTCCTTGTTTGTACTGTCTGAAAAGAGGAAACTGCGCAGCCCGTCTCAATGGCGGGAACTAAACGTAAGCACCTACACCGTGGACACGCGTCTTGGAGCAGATAAGCGCCAGCGATCGACACAGCGGTCATTCGGCAGCAGCGGCATCGTGCAGTGCACTAAGCTAACCTAATAACTACGTCTCTCTCAGTAGCTGGATTCCTCCTGCGGAGTTCTGGCCAAAGAGTTCCCTCGGACGATCGCAAGGATTATGGACAATAAGGTCCGAGTTTGTACTGCCTGAAAAGAGGCAACTGCGCAGCCCGTCTGGATGGTGGGAACTAAACGTAAACACCTACACCATGGACACGCGTCTAGGAGCAGATAAGCGCCAGCGATCGACACAGCGGTCATTCGGCAGCAGCGGCATCGTGCAGTGCACAAATCTAACCTAATAACTACGTCTCTCTCAGCAGCTGGATTCCTCCTGCGGAGTTCTGGCCACCGGGTGCCCTCGGACGATCGCAAAGATTACGGACAATAAGGTCCGAGTTTGTACTGCCTGAAAAGAGGCCACTGCGAAGCTCGTCTGGATGGTGGGAACTGAACGTAAGCACCTACACCATGGACATGCGTCTTGGAGCAGATAAGCGCCAGCGATCGACACAGCGGTCATTCGGCAGCAGCCGCATCGTGCAGTGCACGAAGCTAACCTAATAACTACGTCTCTCTCAGCAGCTGGATTCCTGTTGCGGAGTTCTGGCCACCGCGTGCCCTAGGACGATAGCAAGGATTAAGGACACTAAGGTCCGTGTTTATACTGCCTGAAAAGAGGCAACTGCGCAGCACGTCTGGATGATGGGAACTAAACGTAAGCAGCTACACCATAGACACGCGTCTTGGAGCAGATAAGCGCCAGTATCGACACAGCGGTCATTCGGCAGCAGCGGCATCGTGCAGTGCACAAAGATAACCTAATAACTATGTCTCTCTCAGCAGCTGGATTCCTCCTGCGGAGTTCTGGCCACCGCGTGCCCTCGGACGACCGCAAGGATTATGGACAATAAGGTCCGTGTTTGTACTGCCTGAAAAGAGGCAACTGCGCAGCCCGTCTGGATGGTGGGAACTAAACGTAAGCACCTACACCGTGGACACGCGTCTTGGAGCAGATAAGCGCCAGCGATCGACACAGCGGTCATTCGGAAGCAGCCGCATCGTGCAGTGCACAAAGCTAACTTAATAACTAAGTCTCTCTCAGCAGCTGGATTCCTCCTGCAGAGTTCTGGACACCGAGTGCCCTCGGACGATCGCAAGGATTATGGGCAATAAGGTCCGTGTTTGTACTGCCATAAAAGAGGCAACTGCGCAGCCCGTCTGGATGATGGGAACTAAACGTAAGCACCTACTCCGTGGACACGCGTCTTGGAGCAGATAAGCGCCAGCGACCGACACAACGGTCATTCGGCAGCAGCGGCATCGTGCAGTGCACAAATCTAACCTAATAACTACGTCTCTCTCAGCAGCTGGATTCCTGTTGCGGAGTTCTCGCCAACGCGTGCCCTAGGACGATAGCAAGGATTAAGGACACTAAGGTCCGAGTTTGTACTGCCTGAAAAGAGGCAACTGCGCAGCCCGTCTGGATGGTGGGAACTAAACGTAAGCACCTACACCATGGACACGCGTCTTGGAGCAGATAAGCGCCAGCGATCGACACAGCGGTCATTCGGCAGCAGCGGCATCGTGCAGTGCACAAATCTAACCTAATAACTACGTCTCTCTCAGCAGCTGGATTCCTTCTGCGGAGTTCTGGCCACCGCGTGCCCTCGGACGATCGCAAGGATTACGGACAATAAGGTCCGAGTTTGTACTGCCTGAAAAGAGGCCACTGCGCAGCTCGTCTGGATGGTGGGAACTGAACGTAAGCACCTACACCATGGACACGCGTCTTGGAGCAGATAAGCGCCAGCGATCGACACAGCGGTCATTCGGCAGCAGCGGCATCATGCAGTGCACAAAGCTAACCTAATAACTACGTCTCTCTCAGCAGCTGGATTCCTCCTGCGGAGCTCTGGCCACGCGTGTCCTCGGACGATCGCAAGGATTAAGGACCCTAAGATCCGTGTTTGTACTGCCTGAAAAAAGGCAACTGCGCAGCTCGTCTGGATGGTGGGAACTAAACGTAAGCACCTACACCGTGGACACGCGTCTTGGAGCAGATAAGCGCCAGCGATCGTCACAGCGGTCATTCGGCAGCAGCCGCATCGTGCAGTGCACGAAGCTAACCTAATAACTACGTCCCACTCAGCAGCTGGATTCCTGTTGCGGAGTTCTGGCCACCGCGTGCCCTAGGATGATAGCAAGGATTAAGGACACTAAGGTCCGTGTTTATACTGCCTGAAAAGAGGCAACTGAGCAGCCCGTCTGGATGATGGAAACTAAACGCAAGCACCTACACCGTGAACACGCGTCTTGTAGCTGATAAGCGCCAGCGATTGACCCAGCGGTCATTCGGCAGCAGCGGCATCGTGCAGTGCACAAAGCTAACTTAATAACTACGTCTCTCTCAGCAGCTGGATTCCTCCTGCAGAGTTCTGGCCACCGAGTGCCCTCGAACGATCGCAAGGATTATGGACAATAAGGTCCGTGTTTGTACTGCCATAAAAGAGGCAACTGCGCAGCCCGTCTGGATGATGGGAACTAAACGTAAGCAGCTACACCGTGGACACGCGTCTTGGAGCAGATAAGCGCCAGTATCGACACAGCGGTCATTCGGCAGCAGCGGCATCGTGCAGTGCACAAAGATAACCTAATAACTATGTCTCTCTCAGCAGCTGGATTCCTCCTGCGGGGTTCTGGCCACCGCGTGCCCTCGGACGACCGCAAGGATTATGGACAATAAGGTCCGTGTTTGTACTGCCTGAAAAGAGGCAACTGCGCAGCCCGTCCGGATGGTGGGAACTAAACATAAGCACCTACACCGTGGACACGCGTCTTGGAGCAGATAAGCGGCAGCGATCGACACCGCGGTCATTCGGCAGCAGCGGCATCGTGCAGTCCACAATGCTAACCTAATAACTACGTCTTTCTCAGCAGCTGGATTACTCCTGCGGAGTTCTGGCCACCGCGTACCCTCGGACGATCGCAAGGGTTATGAAAAATAAGGTCCGTGTTTGTACTGTCTGAAAAGAGGCAACTGCGCAGCCCGTCTCAATGGTGGGAACTAAACGTAAGCACCTACACCGTGGACACGCGTCTTGGAGCAGATAAGCGCCAGCGATCGACACAGCGGTCATTCGGCAGCAGCGGCATCGTGCAGTGCACTAAGCTAACCTAATAACTACGTCTCTCTCAGTAGCTGGATTCCTCCTGCGGAGTTCTGTCCACCGAGTGCTCCGGACGATCGCAAGGATTATGGACAGTAAGGCCCGTGTATTACTGCCTGAAAAAAGGCAACTGCGCAGCCCGTCTGGATGGTGGGAACTTAACGTAAGCACCTACTCCGTGGACACGCGTCTTGGAGCAGATAAGCGCCAGCGACCGACACAACGGTCATTCGGCAGCAGCGGCATCGTGCAGTGCACAAAGCTAACTTAATAACTACGTCTCTCTCAGCAGCTGGATTCTTCCTGCAGAGTTCTGGCCACCGAGTTCCCTCGGACGATCGCAAGGATTATGGACAATAAGGTCCGATTTTGTACTGCCTGAAAAGAGGCAACTGCGCAGCCCGTCTGGATGGTGGGTACTAAACGTAAGCACCTACACCATGGACACGCGTCTTGGAGCAGATAAGCGCCAGCGATCGACACAGCGGTCGTTCGGCAGCAGCGGCATCGTGCAGTGCACTAAGCTAACCTAATAACTACGTCTCTCTCAGTACCTGGATTCCTCCTGCAGAGATCTGGCCACCGAGTGCCCTCGGACGATCGCAAGGATTATGGGCAATAAGGTCCGTGTTTGTACTGCCTGAAAAGAGGCAACTGCGCAGCCCGTCTGGATGGTGGGAACTTAACGTAAGCACCTACTCTGTGGACACGCGTCTTGGAGCAGATAAGCGCCAGCGATCGACACAACGGTCATTCGGCAGCAGCGGCATCGTGCAGTGCACTAAGCTAACCTAATAGCTACGTCTCTCACAGTACCTGGATTCCTCCTGCGGAGTTCTGGCCACCGAGTGCCCTCGGACGATCGCAAGGATTATGGACAGTAAGGCCCGTGTTTTACTGCCTGAAAAGAGGCAACTACGCAGCCCGTCTGGATGGTGGGAACTTAACGTAAGCACCTACTCCATGGACACGAGTCGTGGAGCAGATAAGCGCCAGCGATCGACACAACGGTCATTCGGCAGCAGCGGCTTCGTGCAGTGCACAAAGTTAACTTAATAACTACGTCTCTCTCAGCAGCTGGATTCCTCGTGCAGAGTTCTGGCCACCAAGTGCCCTAGGTCAATCACAAGGATTATGGACAGTAAGGTCCGTGTTTGTACTGCCTGAAAGGAGGCAACTGCGCAGCCCGTCTGGATTGTGGGAACTAAACGTAAGCACCCACACCGTGAACACGCGTCTTGGAGCAGATAAGTGCCAGCGATCGACACAACGGTCATTCGGCAGCAGCGGCATTGTGCAGTGCACAAAGCTAACTTAATAACTACGTCTCTCTCAGCAGCTGGATTCCTCCTGCGGAGTTCTGGCCACCGCGTGCCCTCTGACGATCGCAAGGATTATGGACAATAAGGTCCTTGTTTGTACTGTCTGAAAAGAGGAAACTGCGCAGCCCGTCTCAATGGCGGGAACTAAACGTAAGCACCTACACCGTGGACACGCGTCTTGGAGCAGATAAGCGCCAGCGATCGACACAGCGGTCATTCGGCAGCAGCGGCATCGTGCAGTGCACTAAGCTAACCTAATAACTACGTCTCTCTCAGTAGCTGGATTCCTCCTGCGGAGTTCTGGCCACCGAGTTCCCCCGGACGATCGCAAGGATTATGGACAATAAGGTCCGAGTTTGTACTGCCTGAAAAGAGGCAACTGCGCAGCCCGTCTGGATGGTGGGAACTAAACGTAAACACCTACACCATGGACACGTGTCTAGGAGCAGATAAGCGCCAGCGATCGACACAGCGGTCATTCGGCAGCAGCGGCATCGTGCAGTGCACAAATCTAACCTAATAACTACGTCTCTCTCAGCAGCTGGATTCCTCCTGCGGAGTTCTGGCCACCGGGTACCCTCGGACGATCGCAAAGATTACGGACAATAAGGTCCGAGTTTGTACTGCCTGAAAAGAGGCCACTGCGAAGCTCGTCTGGATGGTGGGAACTGAACGTAAGCACCTACACCATGGACACGCGTCTTGGAGCAGATAAGCGCCAGCGATCGACACAGCGGTCATTCGGCAGCAGCCGCATCGTGCAGTGCACGAAGCTAACCTAATAACTACGTCTCTCTCAGCAGCTGGATTCCTGTTGCGGAGTTCTGGCCACCGCGTGCCCTAGGACGATAGCAAGGATTAAGGACACTAAGGTCCGTGTTTATACTGCCTGAAAAGAGGCAACTGCGCAGCCCGTCTGGATGATGGAAACTAAACGCAAGCACCTACACCGTAAACACGCGTCTTGTAGCTGATAAGCGCCAGCGATCGACACAGCGGTCATTCGGCAGCAGCGGCATCGTGCAGTGCACAAAGCTAACTCAATAACTACGTCTCTCTCAGCAGCTGGATTCTTCCTGCAGAGCTCTGGCCACCGAGTTCCCTCGGACGATCGCAAGGATTATGGACAATAAGGTCCGATTTTGTACTGCCTGAAAAGAGGAAACTGCGCAGCCCGTCTGGATGGTGGGTACTAAACGTAAGCACCTACACCATGGACACGCGTCTTGGAGCAGATAAGCGCCAGCGATCGACACAGCGGTCATTCGGCAGCAGCGGCATCGTGCAGTGCACAAAGCTAACCTAATAACTACGTCTCTCTCAGCAGCTGGATTCCTCCTGCGGAGCTCTGGCCACCGCGTGTCCTCGGACGATCGCAACGATTAAGGACCCTAAGATCCGTGTTTGTGCTGCCTGAAAAGAGGCAACTGCGTAGCCCGTCTGGATGGTGGGAACTAAACGTAAGCACCTCCACCGTGAACACGCGTCTTGCAGCTGATAAGCGCCAGCGATCGACACAGCGGTCGTTCGGCAGCAGCGGCATCGTGCAGTGCACTAAGCTAACCTAATAACTACGTCTCTCTCAGTACCTGGATTCCTCCTGCAGAGATCTGGCCACCGAGTGCCCTCGGACGATCGCAAGGATTATGGGCAATAAGGTCCGTGTTTGTACTGCCTGAAAAGAGGCAACTGCGCAGCCCGTCTGGATGGTGGGAACTTAACGTAAGCACCTACTCTGTGGACACGCGTCTTGGAGCAGATAAGCGCCAGCGATCGACACAACGGTCATTCGGCAGCAGCGGCATCGTGCAGTGCACTAAGCTAACCTAATAGCTACGTCTCTCTCAGTACCTGGATTCCTCCTGCGGAGTTCTGGCCACCGAGTGCCCTCGGACGATCGCAAGGATTATGGACAGTAAGGCCCGTGTTTTACTGCCTGAAAAGAGGCAACTACGCAGCCCGTCTGGATGGTGGGAACTTAACGTAAGCACCTACTCCATGGACACGAGTCGTGGAGCAGATAAGCGCCAGCGATCGACACAACGGTCATTCGGCAGCAGCGGCTTCGTGCAGTGCACAAAGTTAACTTAATAACTACGTCTCTCTCAGCAGCTGGATTCCTCGTGCAGAGTTCTGGCCACCAAGTGCCCTAGGTCAATCGCAAGGATTATGGACAGTAAGGTCCGTGTTTGTACTGCCTGAAAGGAGGCAACTGCGCAGCCCGTCAGGATTGTGGGAACTAAACGTAAGCACCCACACCGTGAACACGCGTCTTGGAGCAGATAAGTGCCAGCGATCGACACAACGGTCATTCGGCAGCAGCGGCATCGTGCAGTGCACAAAGCTAACTTAATAACTACTTCTCTCTCAGCAGCTGGATTCCTCCTGAGGAGATCTAGCCACCGAGTGCGCTCGGACGATCGCAAGGAATATGGACAGTAAGGCCCGTGTTTTACTTCCTGAAAAGAGGCAACTGCGCAGCCCGTCTGGATGGTGGGAACTTAACGTAAGCACCTACTCTGTGGACACGCGTCTTGGAGCAGATAAGCGCCAGCGATCGACACAACGGTCATTCGGCAGCAGCGGCATCGTGCAGTCCACAAAGCTAACTTAATAACTACGTCTCTCTCAGCAGCTGGATTCCTCCTGCAGAGTTCTGGCCACCGAGTGCCCTCGGACGATCGCAAGGATTATGGACAATAAGGTCCGTGTTTGTACTGCCATAAAAGAGGCAACTGCGCAGCCCGTCTGGATGATGGGAACTAAACGTAAGCAGCTACACCGTGGACACGCGTCTTGGAGCAGATAAGCGCCAGTATCGACACAGCGGTCATTCGGCAGCAGCGGCATCGTGCAGTGCACAAAGATAACCTAATAACTATGTCTCTCTCAGCAGCTGGATTCCTCCTGCGGAGTTCTGGCCACCGGGTGCCCTCGGACGACCGCAAGGATTATGGACAATAAGGTCCGTGTTTGTACTGCCTGAAAAGAGGCAACTGCGCAGCCCGTCCGGATGGTGGGAACTAAACGTAAGCACCTACACCATGGACACGCGTCTTGGAGCAGATAAGCGGCAGCGATCGACACCGCGGTCATTCGGCAGCAGCGGCATCGTGCAGTCCACAATGCTAACCTAATAACTACGTCTCTCTCAGCAGCTGGATTACTCCTGCGGAGTTCTGGCCACCGCGTGCCCTCGGACGATCGCAAGGGTTATGAAAAATAAGGTCCGTGTTTGTACTGTCTGAAAAGAGGCAACTGCGCAGCCCGTCTCAATGGTGGGAACTAAACGTAAGCACCTACACCGTGGACACGCGTCTTGGAGCAGATAAGCGCCAGCGATCGACACAGCGGTCATTCGGCAGCAGCGGCATCGTGCAGTGCACTAAGCTAACCTAATAACTACGTCTCTCTCAGTAGCTGGATTCCTCCTGCGGAGTTCTGTCCACCGAGTGCTCCGGACGATCGCAAGGATTATGGACATTAAGGCCCGTGTATTACTGCCTGAAAAAAGGCAACTGCGCAGCCCGTCTGGATGGTGGGAACTTAACGTAAGCACCTACTCCGTGGACACGCGTCTTGGAGCAGATAAGCGCCAGCGACCGACACAACGGTCATTCGGCAGCAGCGGCATCGTGCAGTGCACAAAGCTAACCTAATAACTACGTCTCTCTCAGCAGCTGGATTCCTCCTGCGGAGCTCTGGCCACCGCGTGTCCTCGGAAGATCGCAACGATTAAGGACCCTAAGATCCGTGTTTGTGCTGCCTGAAAAGAGGCAACTGCGCAGCCCGTCTGGATGGTGGGAACTAAACGTAAGCACCTCCACCGTGAACACGCGTCTTGCAGCTGATAAGCGCCAGCGATCGACACAGCGGTCGTTCGGCAGCAGCGGCATCGTGCAGTGCACTAAGCTAACCTAATAACTACGTCTCTCTCAGTACCTGGATTCCTCCTGCAGAGATCTGGCCACCGAGTGCCCTCGGACGATCGCAAGGATTATGGGCAATAAGGTCCGTGTTTGTACTGCCTGAAAAGAGGCAACTGCGCAGCCCGTCTGGATGGTGGGAACTTAACGTAAGCACCTACTCTGTGGACACGCGTCTTGGAGCAGATAAGCGCCAGCGATTGACACAACGGTCATTCGGCAGCAGCGGCATCGTGCAGTGCACTAAGCTAACCTAATAACTACGTCTCTCTCAGCAGCTGGATTCCTCCTGCGGAGTTCTGGCCACCGCGTGCCCTCTGACGATCGCAAGGATTATGGACAATAAGGTCCTTGTTTGTACTGTCTGAAAAGAGGAAACTGCGCAGCCCGTCTCAATGGCGGGAACTAAACGTAAGCACCTACACCGTGGACACGCGTCTTGGAGCAGATAAGCGCCAGCGATCGACACAGCGGTCATTCGGCAGCAGCGGCATCGTGCAGTGCACTAAGCTAACCTAATAACTACGTCTCTCTCAGTAGCTGGATTCCTCCTGCGGAGTTCTGGCCACCGAGTTCCCTCAGACGATCGCAAGGATTATGGACAATAAGGTCCGAGTTTGTACTGCCTGAAAAGAGGCAACTGCGCAGCCCGTCTGGATGGTGGGAACTAAACGTAAACACCTACACCATGGACACGTGTCTAGGAGCAGATAAGCGCCAGCGATCGACACAGCGGTCATTCGGCAGCAGCGGCATCGTGCAGTGCAGAAATCTAACCTAATCACTACGTCTCTCTCAGCAGCTGGATTCCTGTTGCGGAGTTCTGGCCACCGCGTGCCCTAGGACGATAGCAAGGATTAAGGACACTAAGGTCCGTGTTTATACTGCCTGAAAAGAGGCAACTGCGCAGCCCGTCTGGATGATGGAAACTAAACGCAAGCACCTACACCGTGAACACGCGTCTTGTAGCTGATAAGCGCCAGCGATCGACACAGCGGTCATTCGGCAGCAGCGGCATCGTGCAGTGCACAAAGCTAACTTAATAACTACGTCTCTCTCAGCAGCTGGATTCCTCCTGCAGAGTTCTGGCCACCGAGTGCCCTCGGACGATCGCAAGGATTATGGACAATAAGGTCCGTGTTTGTACTGCCTGAAAAGAGGCAACTGCGCAGCCCGTCTGGATGGTGGGAACTAAACGTAAGCACCTACACCGTGGACACGCGTCTTAGAGCAGATAAGCGGCAGCGATCGACACCGCGGTCATTCGGCAGCAGCGGCATCGTGCAGTGCACAATGCTAACCTAATAACTACGTCTCTCTCAGCAGCTGGATTACTCCTGCGGAGTTCTGGCCACCGCGTGCCCTCGGACGATCGCAAGGGTTATGAAAAATAAGGTCCGTGTCTGTACTGTCTGAAAAGAGGCAACTGCGCAGCCCGTCTGGATGGTGGGAACTTAACGTAAGCAACTACTCCGTGGACACGCGTCTTGGAGCAGATAAGCGCCAGCGACCGATACAACGGTCATTCGGCAGCAGCGGCATCGTGCAGTGCACAAAGCTAACTTAATAACTACTTCTTTCTCAGCAGCTGGATTCTTCCTGCAGAGTTCTGGCCACCGAGTTCCCTCGGACGATCGCAAGGATTATGGACAATAAGGTCCGAGTTTGTACTGCCTGAAAAGAGGCAACTGCGAAGCCCGTCTGGATGGTGGGAACTAAACGTAAGCACCTACACCATGGACACGCGTCTTGGAGCAGATAAGCGCCAGCGATCGACACAGCGGTCATTCGGCAGCAGCGGCATCGTGCAGTGCACAAATCTAACCTAATAACTACGTCTCTCTCAGCAGCTGGATTCCTCCTGCGGAATTCTGGCCACCGCGTGCCCTCGGACGATCGCAAGGATTACGGACAATAAGTTCCGAGTTTGTACTGCCTGAAAAGAGGCCACTGCGCAGCTCGTCTGGATGGTGGGAACTGAACGTAAGCACCTACACCATGGACACGCGTCTTGGAGCAGATAAGCGCCAGCGATCGACACAGCGGTCATTCGGCAGCAGCGGCATCATGCAGTGCACTAAGCTAACCTAATAACTACGTCTCTCTCAGTACCTGGATTCCTCCTGCGGAGTTCTGGCCACCGAGTGCGATCGGACGATCGCAAGGAATATGGACAGTAAGGCCCGTGTTTTACTTCCTGAAAAGAGGCAACTGCGCAGCCCGTCTGGATGGTGGGAACTTAACGTAAGCACCTACTCTGTGGACACGCGTCTTGGAGCAGATAAGCGCCAGCGATCGACACAACGGTCATTCGGCAGCAGCGGCATCGTGCAGTGCACAAAGCTAACTTAATAACTACGTCTCTCTCTGAAGCTGGATTCCTCCTGCAGAGATCTGGCCACCGAGTGCCCTCGGACGATCGCAAGAATTATGGACAATAAGGTCCGTGTTTGTACTGCCTGAAAAGAGGCAACTGCGCAGCCCGTCTGGATGGTGGGAACTAAACGTAAGCACCTACACCGTTGACACGCGTCTTGGAGCAGATAAGCGGCAGCGATCGACACCGCGGTCATTCGGCAGCAGCGGCATCGTGCAGTCCACAATGCTAACCTAATAACTACGTCTCTCTCAGCAGCTGGATTACTCCTGCGGAGTTCTGGCCACCGCGTGCCCTCGGACGATCGCAAGGGTTATGAAAAATAAGGTCCGTGTTTGTACTGTCTGAAAAGAGGCAACTGCGCAGCCCGTCTCAATGGTGGGAACTAAACGTAAGCACCTACACCGTGGACACGCGTCTTGGAGCAGATAAGCGCCAGCGATCGACACAGCGGTCATTCGGCAGCAGCGGGATCGTGCAGTGCACTAAGCTAACCTAATAACTACGTCTCTCTCAGTAGCTGGATTCCTCCTGCGGAGTTCTGTCCACCGAGTGCTCCGGACGATCGCAAGGATTATGGACAGTAAGGCCCGTGTATTACTGCCTGAAAAAAGGCAACTGCGCAGCCCGTCTGGATGGTGGGAACTTAACGTAAGCACCTACTCCGTGGACACGCGTCTTGGAGCAGATAAGCGCCAGCGACCGACACAACGGTCATTCGGCAGCAGCGGCATCGTGCAGTGCACAAAGCTAACTTAATAACTACGTCTCTCTCAGCAGCTGGATTCTTCCTGCAGAGTTCTGGCCACCGAGTGCCCTCGGACGATCGCAAGGATTATGGACAATAAGGTCCGAGTTTGTACTGCCTGAAAAGAAGCAACTGCGCAGCCCGTCTGGATCGTGGGAACTAAACGTAAGCACCTACACCATGGACACGCGTCTTGGAGCAGATAAGCGCCAGCGATCGACACAGCGGTCATTCGGCAGCAGCGGCACCGTGCAGTGCACAAAGCTAACCTAATAACTACGTCTCTCTCAGCAGCTGGATTCCTGCTGCGGAGCTCTGGCCACCGCGTGTCCTCGGACGATCGCAAGGATTAAGGACCCTAAGATCCGTGTTTGTGCTGCCTGAAAAGAGGCAACTGCGCAGCCCGTCTGGATGGTGGGAACTAAACGTAACCACCTCCACCGTGAACACGCGTCTTGCAGCTGATAAGCGCCAGCGATCGACACAGCGGTCATTCGGCAGCAGCGGCATCGTGCAGTGCACAAGGCTAACCTAATAACTTAGTCTCTCTCAGCAGCTGGATTCCTCCTGCAGGGTTCTGGACACCGAGTGCCCTCGGACGATCGCAATGATTATGGGCAATAAGGTCCGTGTTTGTACTGCCTGAAAAGAGGCAACTGCGCAGCCCGTCTGGATGGTGGGAACTAAACGTAAGCACCTACACCGTGGACACGCGTCTTAGAGCAGATAAGCGGCAGCGATCGACACCGCGGTCATTCTGCAGCAGCGGCATCGTGCAGTGCACAATGCTAACCTAATAACTACGTCTCTCTCGGCAGCTGGATTACTCCTGCGGAGTTCTGGCCACCGCGTGCCCTCGGACGATCGCAAGGGTTATGAAAAATAAGGTCCGTGTCTGTACTGTCTGAAAAGAGGCAACTGCGCAGCCCGTCTCAATGGTGGGAACTAAACGTAAGCACCTACACCGTGGACACGCGTCTTGGAGCAGATAAGCGGCAGCGATCGACACCGCGGTCATTCGGCAGCAGCGGCATCGTGCAGTCCACAATGCTAACCTAATAACTACGTCTCTCTCAGCAGCTGGATTACTCCTGCGGAGTTCTGGCCACCGCGTGCCCTCGGACGATAGCAAGGGTTATGAAAAATAAGGTCCGTGTTTGTACTGTCTGAAAAGAGGCAACTGCGCAGCCCGTCTCAATGGTGGGAACTAAACGTAAGCACCTACACCGTGGACACGCGTCTTGGAGCAGATAAACGCCAGCGATCGACACAGCGGTCATTCGGCAGCAGCGGGATCGTGCAGTGCACTAAGCTAACCTAATAACTACGTCTCTCTCAGTAGCTGGATTCCTCCTGCGGAGTTCTGTCCACCGAGTGCTCCGGACGATCGCAAGGATTATGGACAGTAAGGCCCGTGTATTACTGCCTGAAAAAAGGCAACTGCGCAGCCCGTCTGGATGGTGGGAACTTAACGTAAGCACCTACTCCGTGGACACGCGTCTTGGAGCAGATAAGCGCCAGCGACCGACACAACGGTCATTCGGCAGCAGCGGCATCGTGCAGTGCACAAAGCTAACTTAATAACTACGTCTCTCTCAGCAGCTGGATTCTTCCTGCAGAGTTCTGGCCACCGAGTTCCCTCGGACGATCGCAAGGATTATGGACAATAAGGTCCGAGTTTGTACTGCCTGAAAAGAAGCAACTGCGCAGCCCGTCTGGATGGTGGGAACTAAACGTAAGCACCTACACCACGGACACGCGTCTTGGAGCAGATAAGCGCCAGCGATCGGCACAGCGGTCATTCGGCAGCAGCGGCATCGTGCAGTGCACAAAGCTAACCTAATAACTACGTCTCTCTCAGCAGCTGGATTCCTCCTGCGGAGCTCTGGTAACCGCGTGTCCTCGGACGATCGCAAGGATTAAGGACCCTAAGATCCGTGTTTGTGCTGCCTGAAAAGAGGAAACTGCGCAGCCCGTCTCAATGGCGGGAACTAAACGTAAGCACCTACACCGTGGACACGCGTCTTGGAGCAGATAAGCGCCAGCGATCGACACAGCGGTCATTCGGCAGCAGCGGCATCGTGCAGTGCACTAAGCTAACCTAATAACTACGTCTCTCTCAGTAGCTGGATTCCTCCTGCGGAGTTCTGGCCACCGAGTTCCCTCGGACGATCGCAAGGATTATGGACAATAAGGTCCGAGTTTGTACTGCCTGAAAAGAGGCAACTGCGCAGCCCGTCTGGATGGTGGGAACTAAACGTAAACACCTACACCATGGACACGTGTCTAGGAGCAGATAAGCGCCAGCGATCGACACAGCGGTCATTCGGCAGCAGCGGCATCGTGCAGTGCAGAAATCTAACCTAATCACTACGTCTCTCTCAGCAGCTGGATTCCTGTTGCGGAGTTCTGGCCACCGCGTGCCCTAGGACGATAGCAAGGATTAAGGACACTAAGGTCCGTGTTTATACTGCCTGAAATGAGGCAACTGCGCAGCCCGTCTGGATGATGGAAACTAAACGCAAGCACCTACACCGTGAACACGCGTCTTGTAGCTGATAAGCGCCAGCGATCGACACAGCGGTCATTCGGCAGCAGCGGCATCGTGCAGTGCACAAAGCTAACTTAATAACTACGTCTCTCTCAGCAGCTGGATTCCTCCTGCAGAGTTCTGGCCACCGAGTGCCCTCGGACGATCGCAAGGATTATGGACAATAAGGTCCGTGTTTGTACTGCCTGAAAAGAGGCAACTGCGCAGCCCGTCTGGATGGTGGGAACTAAACGTAAGCACCTACACCGTGGACACGCGTCTTAGAGCAGATAAGCGGCAGCGATCGACACCGCGGTCATTCGGCAGCAGCGGCATCGTGCAGTGCACAATGCTAACCTAATAACTACGTCTCTCTCAGCAGCTGGATTACTCCTGCGGAGTTCTGGCCACCGCGTGCCCTCGGACGATCGCAAGGGTTATGAAAAATAAGGTCCGTGTCTGTACTGTCTGAAAAGAGGCAACTGCGCAGCCCGTCTGGATGGTGGGAACTTAACGTAAGCACCTACTCCGTGGACACGCGTCTTGGAGCAGATAAGCGCCAGCGACCGATACAACGGTCATTCGGCAGCAGCGGCATCGTGCAGTGCACAAAGCTAACTTAAAACTACTTCTTTCTCAGCAGCTGGATTCTTCCTGCAGAGTTCTGGCCACCGAGTTCCCTCGGACGATCGGAAGGATTATGGACAATAAGGTCCGAGTTTGTACTGCCTGAAAAGAGGCAACTGCGAAGCCCGTCTGGATGGTGGGAACTAAACGTAAGCACCTACACCATGGACACGCGTCTTGGAGCAGATAAGCGCCAGCGATCGACACAGCGGTCATTCGGCAGCAGCGGCATCGTGCAGTGCACAAATCTAACCTAATAACTACGTCTCTCTCAGCAGCTGGATTCCTCCTGCGGAATTCTGGCCACCGCGTGCCCTCGGACGATCGCAAGGATTACGGACAATAAGTTCCGAGTTTGTACTGCCTGAAAAGAGGCCACTGCGCAGCTCGTCTGGATGGTGGGAACTGAACGTAAGCACCTACACCATGGACACGCGTCTTGGAGCAGATAAGCGCCAGCGATCGACACAGCGGTCATTCGGCAGCAGCGGCATCATGCAGTGCACTAAGCTAACCTAATAACTACGTCTCTCTCAGTACCTGGATTCCTCCTGCGGAGTTCTGGCCACCGAGTGCGCTCGGACGATCGCAAGGAATATGGACAGTAAGGCCCGTGTTTTACTTCCTGAAAAGAGGCAACTGCGCAGCCCGTCTGGATGGCGGGAACTTAACGTAAGCACCTACTCTGTGGACACGCGTCTTGGAGCAGATAAGCGCCAGCGATCGACACAACGGTCATTCGGCAGCAGCGGCATCGTGCAGTGCACAAAGCTAACTTAATAACTACGTCTCTCTCTGAAGCTGGATTCCTCCTGCAGAGATCTGGCCACCGAGTGCCCTCGGACGATCGCAAGAATTATGGACAATAAGGTCCGTGTTTGTACTGCCTGAAAAGAGGCAACTGCGCAGCCCGTCTGGATGGTGGGAACTAAACGTAAGCACCTACACCGTGGACACGCGTCTTGGAGCAGATAAGCGGCAGCGATCGACACCGCGGTCATTCGACAGCAGCGGCATCGTGCAGTCCACAATGCTAACCTAATAACTACGTCTCTCTCAGCAGCTGGATTACTCCTGCGGAGTTCTGGCCACCGCGTGCCCTCGGACGATCGCAAGGGTTATGAAAAATAAGGTCCGTGTTTGTACTGTCTGAAAAGTGGCAACTGCGCAGCCCGTCTCAATGGTGGGAACTAAACGTAAGCACCTACACCGTGGACACGCGTCTTGGAGCAGATAAGCGCCAGCGATCGACACAGCGGTCATTCGGCAGCAGCGGGATCGTGCAGTGCACTAAGCTAACCTAATAACTACGTCTCTCTCAGTAGCTGGATTCCTCCTGCGGAGTTCTGTCCACCGAGTGCTCCGGACGATCGCAAGGATTATGGACAGTAAGGCCCGTGTATTACTGCCTGAAAAAAGGCAACTGCGCAGCCCGTCTGGATGGTGGGAACTTAACGTAAGCACCTACTCCGTGGACACGCGTCTTGGAGCAGATAAGCGCCAGCGACCGACACAACGGTCATTCGGCAGCAGCGGCATCGTGCAGTGCACAAAGCTAACTTAATAACTACGTCTCTCTCAGCAGCTGGATTCTTCCTGCAGAGTTCTGGCCACCGAGTTCCCTCGGACGATCGCAAGGATTATGGACAATAAGGTCCGAGTTTGTACTGCCTGAAAAGAAGCAACTGCGCAGCCCGTCTGGATCGTGGGAACTAAACGTAAGCACCTACACCATGGACACGCGTCTTGGAGCAGATAAGCGCCAGCGATCGACACAGCGGTCATTCGGCAGCAGCGGCACCGTGCAGTGCACAAAGCTAACCTAATAACTACGTCTCTCTCAGCAGCTGGATTCCTGCTGCGGAGCTCTGGCCACCGCGTGTCCTCGGACGATCGCAAGGATTAAGGACCCTAAGATCCGTGTTTGTGCTGCCTGAAAAGAGGCAACTGCGCAGCCCGTCTGGATGGTGGGAACTAAACGTAACCACCTCCACCGTGAACACGCGTCTTGCAGCTGATAAGAACCAGCGATCGACACAGCGGTCGTTCGGCAGCAGCGGCATCGTGCAGTGCACTAAGCTAACCTAATAACTACGTCTCTCTCAGTACCTGGATTCCTCCTGCAGAGATCTGGCCACCGAGTGCCCTCGGACGATCGCAAGGATTATGGGCAATAAGGTCCGTGTTTGTACTGCCTGAAAAGAGGCAACTGCGCAGCCCGTCTGGATGGTGGGAACTTAACGTAAGCACCTACTCTGTGGACACGCGTCTTGGAGCAGATAAGCGCCAGCGATCGACACAACGGTCATTCGGCAGCAGCGGCATCGTGCAGTGCACTAAGCTAACCTAATAACTACGTCTCTCTCAGTACCTGGATTCCTCCTGCGGAGTTCTGGCCACCGAGTGCCCTCGGACGATCGCAAGGATTATGGACAGTAAGGCCCGTGTTTTACTGCCTGAAAAGAGGCAACTACGCAGCCCGTCTGGATGGTGGGAACTTAACGTAAGCACCTACTCTGTGGACACGCGTCTTGGAGCAGATAAGCGCCAGCGATCGACACAACGGTCATTCGGCAGCAGCGGCATCGTGCAGTGCACAAAGCTAACTTAATAACTACGTCTCTCTCTGAAGCTGGATTCCTCCTGCAGAGATCTGGCCACCGAGTGCCCTCGGACGATCGCAAGAATTATGGACAATAAGGTCCGTGTTTGTACTGCCTGAAAAGAGGCAACTGCGCAGCCCGTCTGGATGATGGAAACTAAACGCAAGCACTTACACCGTGAACACGCGTCTTGCAGCTGATAAGCGCCAGCGATCGACACAGCGGTCATTCGGCAGCAGCGGCATCGTGCAGTGCACAAGGCTAACCTAATAACTTAGTCTCTCTCAGCAGCTGGATTCCTCCTGCAGGGTTCTGGACACCGAGTGCCCTCGGACGATCGCAAGGATTATGGGCAATAAGGTCCGTGTTTGTACTGCCTGAAAAGAGGCAACTGCGCAGCCCGTCTGGATGGTGGGAACTAAACGTAAGCACCTACACCGTGGACACGCGTCTTGGAGCAGATAAGCGGCAGCGATCGACACCGCGGTCATTCTGCAGCAGCGGCATCGTGCAGTCCACAATGCTAACCTAATAACTACGTCTCTCTCAGCAGCTGGATTACTCCTGCGGAGTTCTGGCCACCGCGTGCCCTCGGACGATCGCAAGGGTTATGAAAAATAAGGTCCGTGTTTGTACTGTCTGAAAAGAGGCAACTGCGCAGCCCGTCTCAATGGTGGGAACTAAACGTAAGCACCTACACCGTGGACACGCGTCTTGGAGCAGATAAGCGCCAGCGATCGACACAGCGGTCATTCGGCAGCAGCGGCATCGTGCAGTGCACTAAGCTAACCTAATAACTACGTCTCTCTCAGCAGCTGGATTCCTCCTGCGGAGTTCTGGCCACCGAGTGCCCTCGGACGATCGCAAGGATTATGGACAGTAAGGCCCGTGTTTGTACTGCCTGAAAAGAGGCAACTGCGCAGCCCGTCTGGATGGTGGGAACTTAACGTAAGCACCTACTCCGTGGACACGCGTCTTGGAGCAGATAAGCGCCAGCGACCGACACAACGGTCATTCGGCAGCAGCGGCATCGTGCAGTGCACAAAGCTAACCTAATAACTACGTCTCTCTCAGCAGCTGGATTCCTTCCTGCGGAGTTCTGGCCACCGAGTGCCCTCGGACGATCGCAAGGATTATGGACACTAAGGTCCGAGTTTGTACTGCCTGAAAAGAGGCAACTGCGCAGCCCGTCTGGATGGTGGGAACTAAACGTAAGCACCTACACCATGGACACGCGTCTTGGAGCAGATAAGCGCCAGCGATCGACACAGCGGTCATTCGGCAGCAGCGGCATCGTGCAGTGCACAAAGCTAACCTAATAACTACGTCTCTCTCAGCAGCTGGATTCCTTCTGCGGAGCTCTGGCCACCGCGTGTCCTCGGACGATCGCAAGGATTAAGGACACTAAGATCCGTGTTTGTGCTGCCTGAAAAGAGGCAACTGCGCAGCCCGTCTGGATGGTGGGAACTGAACGTAACCACCTCCACCGTGAACACGCGTCTTGCAGCTGATAAGCGCCAGCGATCGACACAGCGGTCATTCGGCAGCAGCGGCATCGTGCAGTGCACTAAGCTAACCTAATAACTACGTCTCTCTCAGTACCTGGATTCCTCCTGCAGAGATCTGGCCACCGAGTGCCCTCGGACGATCGCAAGGATTATGGGCAATAAGGTCCGTGTTTGTACTGCCTGAAAAGAGGCAACTGCGCAGCCCGTCTGGATGGTGGGAACTTAACGTAAGCACCTCACTCTGTGGACACGCGTCTTGGAGCAGATAAGCGCCAGCGATCGACACAACGGTCATTCGGCAGCAGCGGCATCGTGCAGTGCACTAAGCTAACCTAATAACTACGTCTCTCTCAGTACCTGGATTCCTCCTGCGGAGTTCTGGCCACCGAGTGCCCTCGGACGATCGCAAGGATTATGGACAGTAAGGCCCGTGTTTGTACTGCCTGAAAAGAGGCAACTGCGCAGCCCGTCTGGATGGTGGGAACTTAACGTAAGCACCTACTCCGTGGACACGCGTCTTGGAGCAGATAAGCGCCAGCGATCGACACAACGGTCATTCGGCAGCAGCGGCATCGTGCAGTGCACAAAGCTAACTTAATAACTACGTCTCTCTCAGCAGCTGGATTCCTCGTGCAGAGTTCTGGCCACCGAGTGCCCTAGGACGATCGCAAGGATTATGGACACTAAGGTCCGTGTTTGTACTGCCTGAAAAGAGGCAACTGCGCAGCCCGTCTGGATGATGGAAACTAAACGCAAGCACCTACACCGTGAACACGCGTCTTGTAGCTGATAAGCGCCAGCGATCGACACAGCGGTCATTCGGCAGCAGCGGCATCGTGCAGTGCACAAAGCTAACCTAATAACTACGTCTCTCTCAGCAGCTGGATTCCTCCTGCAGAGTTCTGGCCACCGAGTGCCCTCGGACGATCGCAAGGATTATGGACAATAAGGTCCGTGTTTGTACTGCCTGAAAAGAGGCAACTGCGCAGCCCGTCTGGATGGTGGGAACTAAACGTAAGCACCTACACCGTGGACACGCGTCTTGGAGCAGATAAGCGCCAGCGATCGACACCGCGGTCATTCGGCAGCAGCGGCATCGTGCAGTGCACAAAGATAACCTAATAACTACGTCTCTCTCAGCAGCTGGATTCCTCCTGCGGAGTTCTGGCCACCGCGTGCCCTCGGACGACCGCAAGGATTATGGACAATAAGGTCCGTGTTTGTACTGCCTGAAAAGAGGCAACTGCGCAGCCCGTCTCGGATGGTGGGAACTAAACGTAAGCACCTACACCGTGGACACGCGTCTTGGAGCAGATAAGCGGCAGCGATCGACACCGCGGTCATTCGGCAGCAGCGGCATCGTGCAGTCCACAATGCTAACCTAATAACTACGTCTCTCTCAGCAGCTGGATTACTCCTGCGGAGTTCTGGCCACCGCGTGCCCTCGGACGATCGCAAGGGTTATGAAAAATAAGGTCCGTGTTTGTACTGTCTGAAAAGAGGCAACTGCGCAGCCCGTCTCAATGGTGGGAACTAAACGTAAGCACCTACACCGTGGACACGCGTCTTGGAGCAGATAAGCGCCAGCGATCGACACAGCGGTCATTCGGCAGCAGCGGCATCGTGCAGTGCACTAAGCTAACCTAATAACTACGTCTCTCTCAGTAGCTGGATTCCTCCTGCGGAGTTCTCTCCACCGAGTGCTCCGGACGATCGCAAGGATTATGGACAGTAAGGCCCGTGTATTACTGCCTGAAAAAAGGCAACTGCGCAGCCCGTCTGGATGGTGGGAACTTAACGTAAGCACCTACTCCGTGGACACGCGTCTTGGAGCAGATAAGCGCCAGCGACCGACACAACGGTCATTCGGCAGCAGCGGCATCGTGCAGTGCACAAAGCTAACCTAATAACTACGTCTCTCTCAGCAGCTGGATTCCTGTTGCGGAGTTCTCGCCAACGCGTGCCCTAGGACGATAGCAAGGATTAAGGACACTAAGGTCCGTGTTTGTGCTGCCTGAAAAGAGGCAACTGCGCAGCCCGTCTGGATGGTGGGAACTAAACGTAAGCACCTACACCGTGGACACGCGTCTTGCAGCTGATAAGCGCCAGCGATTGACACAGCGGTCATTCGGCAGCAGCGGCATCGTGCAGTGCACTAAGCTAACCTAATAACTACGTCTCTCTCAGTGCCTGGATTCCTCCTGCGGAGTTCTGGCCACCGAGTGCCCTCGGACGATCGCAAGGATTATGGACAGTAAGGCCCGTGTTTTACTGCCTGAAAAGAGGCAACTGCGCAGCCCGTCTGGATGGTGGGAACTTAACGTAAGCACCTACTCCATGGACACGCGTCTTGGAGCAGATAAGCGCCAGCGATCGACACAACGGTCATTCGGCAGCAGCGGCATCGTGCAGTGCACAAAGCTAACTTAATAACTACGTCTCTCTCAGCAGCTGGATTCCTCCTGCGGAGTTCTGGCCACCGCGTGCCCTCGGACGATCGCAAGGATTATGGACAATAAGGTCCGTGTTTGTACTGCCTGAAAAGAGGCAACTGCGCAGCCCGTCTGGATGGTGGGAACTAAACGTAAGCACCTACACCGTGGACACGCGTCTTGGAGCAGATAAGCGCCAGCGATCGACACAGCGGTCATTCGGCAGCAGCGGCATCGTGCAGTGCACTAAGCTAACCTAATAACTACGTCTCTCTCAGTAGCTGGATTCCTCCTGCGGAGTTCTGGCCACCGAGTGCCCTCGGACGATCGCAAGGATTATGGACAATAAGGTCCGTGTTTGTACTGCCTGAAAAGAGGCAACTGCGCAGCCCGTCTGGATGGTGGGAACTAAACGTAAGCACCTACACCATGGACACGCGTCTGGAGCAGATAAGCGCCAGCGATCGACACAGCGGTCATTCGGCAGCAGCGGCATCGTGCAGTGCACAAAGTCTAACCTAATAACTACGTCTCTCTCAGCAGCTGGATTCCTCCTGCGGAGTTCTGGCCACCGAGTGCCCTCGGACGATCGCAAGGATTACGGACAATAAGGTCCGTGTTTGTACTGCCTGAAAAGAGGCAACTGCGCAGCCCGTCTGGATGGTGGGAACTAAACGTAAGCACCCACACCGTGGACACGCGTCTTGGAGCAGATAAGCGCCAGCGATCGACACAGCGGTCATTCGGCAGCAGCGGCATCGTGCAGTGCACAATGCTAACCTAATAACTACGTCTCTCTCAGCAGCTGGATTCCTCCTGCGGAGTTCTGGCCACCGCGTGCCCTCGGACGATCGCAAGGGTTATGGACAATAAGGTCCGTGTCTGTACTGCCTGAAAAGAGGCAACTGCGCAGCCCGTCTCGATGGTGGGAACTAAACGTAAGCACCTACACCGTGGACACGCGTCTTGGAGCAGATAAGCGCCAGCGATCGACACCGCGGTCATTCGGCAGCAGCGGCATCGTGCAGTGCACAAAGATAACCTAATAACTACGTCTCTCTCAGCAGCTGGATTACTCCTGCGGAGTTCTGGCCACCGCGTGCCCTCGGACGACCGCAAGGATTATGGACAATAACGTCCGTGTTTGTACTGCCTCAAAAGAGGCAACTGCGCAGCCCGTCTGGATGGTGGGAACTAAACGCAAGCACCTACACCGTGGACACGCGTCTTGCAGCTGATAAGCGCCAGCGATCGACACAGCGGTCATTCGGCAGCAGCGGCATCGTGCAGTGCACAAGGCTAACTTAATAACTTAGTCTCTCTCAGCAGCTGGATTCCTCCTGCAGGGTTCTGGACACCGAGTGCCCTCGGACGATCGCAAGGATTATGGGCAATAAGGTCCGTGTTTGTACTGCCATAAAAGAGGCAACTGCGCAGCCCGTCTGGATGATGGGAACTAAACGTAAGCACCTACTCCGTGGACACGCGTCTTGGAGCAGATAAGCGCCAGCGACCGACACAACGGTCATTCGGCAGCAGCGGCATCGTGCAGTGCACAAATCTAACCTAATAACTACGTCTCTCTCAGCAGCTGGCTTCCTGTTGCGGAGTTCTGGCCAACGCGTGCCCTACGACGATAGCAAGGATTAAAGACACTAAGGTCCGTGTTTGTGCTGCCTGAAAAGAGGCAACAGCGCAGCCCGTCTGGATGGTGGGAACTAAACGTAAGCACCTACACCGTGGACACGCGTCTTGCAGCTGATAAGCGCCAGCGATTGACACAGCGGTCATTTGGCAGCAGCGGCATCGTGCAGTGCACTAAGCTAATCTAATAACTACGTCTCTCTCAGTACCTGGGTTCCTCCTGCGGAGTTCTGGCCACCGAGTGCCCTCGGACGATCGCAAGGATTATGGACAGTAAGGCCCGTGTTTTACTGCGTGAAAAGAGGCAACTGCGCAGCCCGTCTGGATGGTGGGAACTTAACGTAAGCACCTACTCCATGGACACGAGTCGTGGAGCAGATAAGCGCCAGCGATCGACACAACGGTCATTCGGCAGCAGCGGCTTCGTGCAGTGCACAAAGTTAACTTAATAACTACGTCTCTCTCAGCAGCTGCATTCCTCGTGCAGAGTTCTGGCCACCAAGTGCCCTAGGTCAATCGCAAGGATTATGGACAGTAAGGTCCGTGTTTGTACTGCCTGAAAGGAGGCAACTGCGCAGCCCGTCTGGATTGTGGGAACTAAACGTAAGCACCCACACCGTGAACACGCGTCTTGGAGCAGATAAGTGCCAGCGATCGACACAACGGTCATTCGGCAGCAGCGGCATTGTGCAGTGCACAAAGCTAACTTAATAACTACGTCTCTCTCAGCAGCTGGATTCCTCCTGCGGAGTTCTGGCCACCGCGTGCCCTCTGACGATCGCAAGGATTATGGACAATAAGGTCCTTGTTTGTACTGTCTGAAAAGAGGAAACTGCGCAGCCCGTCTCAATGGCGGGAACTAAACGTAAGCACCTACACCGTGGACACGCGTCTTGGAGCAGATAAGCGCCAGCGATCGACACAGCGGTCATTCGGCAGCAGCGGCATCGTGCAGTGCACTAAGCTAACCTAATAACTACGTCTCTCTCAGTAGCTGGATTCCTCCTGCGGAGTTCTGGCCACCGAGTTCCCTCGGACGATCGCAAGGATTATGGACAATAAGGTTTGAGTTTGTACTGCCTGAAAAGAGGCAACTGCGCAGCCCGTCTGGATGGTGGGAACTAAACGTAAACACCTACACCATGGACACGTGTCTAGGAGCAGATAAGCGCCAGCGATCGACACAGCGGTCATTCGGCAGCAGCGGCATCGTGCAGTGCACAAATCTAACCTAATAACTACGTCTCTCTCAGCAGCTGGATTCCTCCTGCGGAGTTCTGGCCACCGGGTGCCCTCGGACGATCGCAAAGATTACGGACAATAAGGTCCGAGTTTGTACTGCCTGAAAAGAGGCCACTGCGAAGCTCGTCTGGATGGTGGGAACTGAACGTAAGCACCTACACCATGGACACGCGTCTTGGAGCAGATAAGCGCTAGCGATCGACACAGCGGTCATTCGGCAGCAGCCGCATCGTGCAGTGCACGAAGCTAACCTAATAACTTCGTCTCTCTCAGCAGCTGGATTCCTGTTGCGGAGTTCTGGCCACCGCGTGCCCTAGGACGATAGCAAGGATTAAGGACACTAAGGTCCGTGTTTATACTGCCTGAAAAGAGGCAACTGCGCAGCCCGTCTGGATGATGGAAACTAAACGCAAGCACCTACACCGTGAACACGCGTCTTGTAGCTGATAAGCGCCAGCGATCGACACCGCGGTCATTCGGCAGCAGCCGCATCGTGCAGTGCACGAAGCTAACCTAATAACTACGTCTCTCTCAGCAGCTGGATTCCTGTTGCGGAGTTCTGGCCACCGCGTGCCCTAGGACGATAGCAAGGATTAAGGACACTAACGTCCGTGTTTGTACTGCCTGAAAAGAGGCAACTGCGCAGCACGTCTGGATGATGGAAACTCATCGCAAGCCCCTACACCGTGAACACGCGTCTTGCAGCTGATAAGCGCCAGCGATCGACACAGCGGTCATTCGGCAGCAGCGGCATCGTGCAGTGCACAAAGCTAACCTAATAACTACGTCTCTCTCAGCAGTTGGATTCCTCCTGCGGAGTTCTGGCCACCGCGTGCCCTCGGACGATCGCAAGGATTACGGACAATAAGGTCCGAGTTTGTACTGCCTGAAAAGAGGCCACTGCGCAGCTCGTCTGGATGGTGGGAACTGAACGTAAGCACCTACACCGTGGACACGCGTGTGATGACCCCCATAATGCGCAGGTCCACACGGGACGGAGAGGCAAAGAGACACCGTATGGCTCAGTTTAAACAAACAGGTATATTCAATAATTACACATGATTAAGGTTATACATCAGAGGCTGGGGCGTCCGAGCTTACGTGCCGACGACTTCATGGGGGCGATGGAGTGGCTCCGGAGTTGGGCTCGAGCGGTTGCTGGCAGAAGCTGCACGCCGACGGGCTTCGGCGCTGAAGGCCCTCTTGGCGAACGATGTCGTCCTGA
This sequence comes from Amblyomma americanum, assembly GCA_030143305.2. Taxonomy (NCBI): domain Eukaryota; kingdom Metazoa; phylum Arthropoda; class Arachnida; order Ixodida; family Ixodidae; genus Amblyomma; species Amblyomma americanum. The sequence goes on along the minus strand of JARKHS020036785.1, from coordinate 97,047 downwards.
GCGTGCTTGCAGTAGAATTTCAATAGTCGTCCGTTTCTTCGAGGATGGTTCACAAACCCTTCCTCTAGTGTCGTTCGGCTTGGAAGATGAACAGGAGGCGAGCTTGTAGATGATGACAGCAGAGCATAATTTTACAACAGAACAAACTTTGCACTACTTTACTCATCGACCGGGCAGGTTAGTGCCTAAGTAGCATCACATTACATGCTAAGCATGGAGCCCCAGCTCAGACTGGACTGCATCCGTTTACATGCGCTTTTAAGCACTTGATTAACAAAGGACTAAGGGCGGTCATTTCCAGTGGCCCGCCCAAAGCATCAATTCTCCAATCCAAAATAACATGCGAGATGGGGACCACCCCTTGGGCTGGGCTTAGCCTCGAACCCAGAGTCTGTTAACAATACAAACTAAATAAACAACAAAAACGCCACCACTCTCTCTCAAGTGAGAGTATACACAGGCTCTCTCTTCGGAGCTAATTCACTAGCGCCTGTCTTTCCACATTCTTGGCGAGTACTGCCTGTCCGCCATGACAGGTGTCCGTCGCGGCCCTTCTGGGAAGCTGTGGGTGCCTTCCCGGCGATAGCCCACGACAAAGGGGGGGGAGGGAAAGAATGTCGTCTTCGCGGTTTCGCATAGCGTCGGCTGTGGTACGGCGCGCTCTGGCCCGCTGACAGCTCCCTTGTCCTGGAATGTAACCGGAAATTGGGGAGGATAAAGCCTGTTTCCCCGGGGCGGCGGCGGGACCGGTTTTTCTGGTCGTCACTCAAAGAGCATGGCTGGGTAATTGATGATGCCGCTGTCACGGGTCTCCGTCTACGCCGCGCCGTCGAACGTGGATCCTCGTAGCACACACGGAATGTCACACTCGCTCACCCTCCAGAAGAATGTTCTCCGAACATTTGAGTCCACGCAGCTCCCCTTGTCTTTCTGAATCGCCTCGCACAGTGCGTCCGACAAAACACTTTTCGCTGCACTCAACACCACTGCACAACACCATATGCCTCCGCTGTCAATACTGGCGTCTCCAGGGGCAGCACTGATCTTCTTTTACAGATAAACATGAAACTCAGCACCCAAGCCTCTCCTTTCTAGTCCAAACTGGACGAAATAAATTTACCACAGTTACAAAGGAGCTCCCACTTCTAGCACGATCACGGCACAGACAAAAATATAGATAACGAAAGGAAGTAGGGCAGGTTCTGCATGCGCTCCGCATGCTCTCCTGTGAAGGTGTTACTTAATGACAGAAAGGTTTAACTACCAACTCCGATAACTTAACACATAAGCACATAGCAATGTTATGAGCTGCGGCATTACACAATTCTAACCAGTTCACAACTCCGCTCTGTTTACGCCATTAGTCCGACTTAGCTTTCCGATTTCGCAGCGGATATCGGTCTTCATGAGTCATACTAAGTAAGTCTGTGCCCCTTTGTCTGCTTTGGGACTCGCGAGGGCTCGTGGCAGGAGCCTCTCCTGGCGTTATCTGCGCGGCAACCTCGCGCGCTTCTTCTTCTAGCAATGCATGAAGTAAATCCGGTGGCATTCCGGCCGTCACCTCTGGCGCCTGCCGAACAAATGCAGGAGAGGGCGTTTCTTGCGAACTATCTGCGCGCTCCGCTTCACTTCTGTCCCCATCAAAATCCGCGCTTTCCCTTTCCTCATTTCGTGAATACTGAACCGGTGCCGACTTGAGGCGATTTGCGTGTATCCTTATCAAGCGCCGGTTTACGTCTCGGACTCTGAAGTTTACCGGAGAAAGCTTCTCGACAACCTCGCACGGTCCTCTCCACTTCGTCTGGAACTTACGAGCTAGCCCAATCTGCCTTTGGCAGTTTTCAATGTACACGCTGTCCCCCACATCAAACGGCGCGTCTCTAGCACTGCGATCGTGCACCTCCTTCCTGCGCTTCGCCGCTTTCTTTAAGGACTCCTTTGCGATGTCCCTCGCCACTTGCAAGCGCGATTCTAGCTCAACCTTATAGTCGTCCAGTGAAGCGTATGGGACACGACGGGGGCCCTCTGGCACTTCACTAGGCTGGTCCGGGTCTCGGCCGTAGAGAAGAAAGAATGGCGATTCGCCCGTGCTCTCGTGTGCTGCGGAATTGTAGGCAAACATTGCATACGGGAGCCACAAGTCCCAGTCCCGCTGGTCGCGCGAAACAAAATGCGACAGGAACCCGGCCACGGTTTGGTTCAGTCGCTCCACCGCGCCGTTGCAAGCCGGATGGTACGGTGTTGTCTGCTTCTTAGCGATCTTAAGCAGCTCGCAAACTCTCCTCATTAGCTGCGACACGAAGTTCGTTCCCCGATCTGTCAAGAGTTGCCTCGGGGGTCCATGTCGGAGCACGATCTGTTCGACAAATGCTCTTGCAACCGTGTCTGCCTTCTGATCTGGGAGTGCTACCGCTTCCGCGTATTTTGAAAGGTGATCGACAAATACTAAAATGTACTTGTTTCCGGAAGTGGTCGTGGGCAATGGGCCCATTATGTCCATACCTGTCCGCTCGAAGGGAGCCGAAACCTCAGGGAACGGCTGAATTGGAGCTGGTCTTCGTCCCTTGGGTGTTTTTCTTTCGAGACAGGAATGACACTTCGCACAGTAGTCTCTAACATCCTGTCGCATGCCACTCCAAAAGTACAAACGCTCCACACGCCTGCGTGTCTTCGCTACGCCAAAATGACCGGCGCATGGCGCATCGTGAAACGCGCGAAGAACCCTTTCTGTCCACGACCGAGGTATGACGACTCTCTCCCAAGCGGTTTTCTCTGGTCTCCCTTTCCTGGTTGGCCTCGTGCGCCGACACAGGGTGCCGTCTTTGTCAATGAAATAACCTAGCTGTTCGGGGTGAGACGGTGCGCCCTCTAAGCTTTCGATTATTCGCTTCAGGTCAGGATCTTTGCACTGCTCTGTGCGTAATTCGGCGGGGTCGACTACGGGGACAAACTCATCTATAGCTGCCACGGCAGCTGTGCGGCTGAGTGCATCAGCATTCAGATGCGTCTTTCCTGACTTGTGCTCAACTTCAAAGCAGTATTCCTGCAGGTGTAGATTCCATCTAGCGAGTCGCGAGCTAGGGTCCCTGACACTCATCACCCATTTCAGAGGATGGCAGTCTGTGACTAGCTTGAATTTGCGGCCGTAAAGGTAGCATCTGAAGTGCTTTACTGCCCAGACAACGGCGAGGCACTCCCTTTCCGTAGCTCCGTACTTTTGCTCTGTGGGGCTCAGCTGTCGGCTAGCAAAAGCAACGGGATGTTCTTTGCCCTCGATAACCTGAGATAGCACGGCACCCACTGCGAACTTTGACGCATCTGTGGCCATAACGAAGGGCAAATTAAAATCCGGGTGGCGCAACAGCGGTGCACTCATTAGCTTCCCTTTCAGGGCCCCAAAAGCATTCTCCGCGTTTTCGTCCCAGCGAAAGGCGACATTTTTGGCTGTTAAGGCGGTGAGCGGCTTAGCGAGCTTGGCGAACTCCTCTATGTGCCTTCGGTAGTAACCGATCAGGCCGAGAAACTGCCGGACCTGGCGGACGCTAGTCGGGGATGGAAAATCCGAGACACACCTTAGTTTCTCAGGGTCCGGTCGCACGCCGTCAGCTGAAACAACGTGCCCGAGGTATTTCACCTCGTTTTTGAGGAATTGGCACTTAGAGGGCTTCAGCTTGAGACCCGCTCCTCTTAGTCGCACCAAAACCTGCTCAATATCGCGCAAATGGTTATCAAAACTGTCACTGTATATGATAATGTCATCCATATACACGAAGCACAGCCTCCCCAGAAGACCTGCCAGGATAACATCAGCGGTTCTCTGCCAGACAGCAGGGCTGTTGGCCAGACCCATCGGCATTCTTTTCCATTCATAGTGCCCTGAGGGCGTGTTGAATGCCGTTTTCTCGGCATCTGCCGGATCCATTGCTATCTGCCAGAATCCCGCCGCCATGTCCACTACCGTGAAGTACCTGGCAGAGCCCAGCTGAGAAAGCGTCTCCTGTATATTGGGGATGGGGTATGGATCGATGCGAGTTACGGCATTTAGTTTGCGGTAGTCCACTACCAATCGATACGAGCCATCTGGCTTTTCCACCAATAGTGCTGGTGCTCCCCAGGGTGACTTTGAGTGTTCGACAATGCCGCGATCAATCAGGTCCTGCACCTGCCGCTCCATCTCCTCACGTTGGGAGTAAGGAATCCTGTACGCACGCTGGTAAACGGGCGATGAAGTGCCGGTTTCTATCCTGTGCTTTATAACGCCACAGCAGCCCAAATCCAGGTTGGACGCGGCGAATACCTCCGAGTAGTCGTTCAGCAAACCAGCCAGAGCCTCCCTCTCCCTGGATTTTACGTGAGAAAGATCGAACGACACCTTTGGAGCAGCCGAAGGACTAGCATGCTCTACAGTTGCGAGTACCGTATCGGTGGGCTCACGTTGCTCTATCGCAGAGGTGAAGAAAGCCAATGTTTTGTTCTTGGGAAGGCTCAGTGGCTGCTGGCTACAGTTAACCACCCGTAGGGGCACTCTGTGGGCGTCATTAACTGTCACGAGGCACGCGGCTGCCTTCAGGCCATTGCTGAGAGAGTCGACCGGCTCAAGCACTCCCACGGCGCCGCTCTCTACATCTGAAGGCACAAACGCGTACAAAATGTGCTCCGACCAAGGAAGGACGACCGCCTCCTCGACCAGCCGGACGGCAACCCGCGAATATACCTTCTCCAATGATCCCACTGTTTGACGGGTGTCAATATCGGTAATGCGAATCTCAGCCCCTCTCCTGTTCAAAAACGGAACTTTTGAGCCGCCCGCATTAACCTCTTCCTCAGAGAATGAGACTACTACCTTCCCTTTTCTCAAAAAATCCTGCCCTAATATACCTGACACTCCGTTTGGCAGAGACACCGTGTCCGGGCATACGTAGCAGGGGTGCTCCAATGCAATTCCGCCGAGAGAGAAGTGTAACCGGTAGAGTCCACTTATGCCAAGAGGATCCCCCGTTATGCCTACAAATTTGGTTGCCATACCACCAGACGCTTCCAACACCTCGCGGTCCCCCTTCCTTCGAAGCGTGTTAAAACTGCTCTCCTTAAGCAATGTCACCTTTGACCCCGTATCTATCAACAATTCCATACAACAACCATTTAACTTGCAACGCACAACAGGGCATGCCTCGTCGGCCACACAAACTACCACCACCTCATCATCTACTGCTCCCTCCCCACGCTCCTCAGGCTGGGGAGGACTAACTAGTTTTTTGACTCGGTATCTGGAGCCCCGCTGTAGGCTTGCTTAGGGCATGTCTCGCCTGCTTCTCTTTGTGGCTCCCCACGGCGCACGTTTTGGCAGAACCTGGCGATGTGTCCGCGACCCTGGCAAGCGAAGCATACGATTTCTTCAAAATCTCGCATACCGCGCCTGTAGCTTTGTGGCGGTCTCCGGTTTCCAGCGAATGAGCGCTGTTGAGCGCGCGCTTCAACCTGGTGTTCTACCTGCTGAGATAGCAGCTGTTCTAAGCGATCTAATCGCTCTGTCAAGAGAGCAACCTCAGGGTTGAGCACCGCTCTCTCTATGACGCGTACTCTCGCTGCGGCTGTCGTTAACGCCTCATTTCGTTCCTCATCCAATGCGGCCTCCACGGCTTGGTCGAAATTGCTCGGCTTGCGCGAGAGCACGAACCGGCGCACGGGGTCTTGCAGACCAGCCACGAACAAAGCGGTCATTTCCTCTTTAAGTAGTTCCTCCGCGTATTTCTTCCTTAGCTGGTCTCCTTCCTCCTCCCTGCTTAACGTATCGCGTGCTAGGCGCTGAAGCCGCGACGCAAATGTTCGCACGTCCTCCCCTACCATCTGTTCGGCGTCACGGAACCTCTGTACCCGCACGTGACGTGGTTCAGTGTCGAAATGCTCAAACGCGAGCTTCTTAAATTCCGCAAATGATTTTGTGGATTTTACTTTTTCGTCTCGCCAGGCAAAATCATGAGCAGCTCCTGCCATCTTACACCTCGCCATTCCCAGCATTTGAGCATCGGACCATCCCCCCATTTTCCCAATCTCTTCTAGCATGGAAAAGAAATCGCAGATTGGAACCCCTGTCTTATCTCCCGTAAACGTCGGAATGACGCTTCCTAATGCCAGCATGCTTGCTCCGAGCGACGGCTGTGGAGTGGGAGCTCCCTCAGATACAGTCATTTTTTTTTTCAAGCCCTCCAGTGCCTCAAGCCTCTCAAATGGGGGTAAAAGTCCCACAATCAGTCCCGTGATTCCCTTTTGATTACAATTTTGAAGTCATGAATGTCACAGCATTCAGAGGACATTTGCTTTTGAGACCCCACTTCTGACACCAGTGTGATGACCCCCATAATGCGCAGGTCCACACGGGACGGAGAGGCAAAGAGACACCGTATGGCTCAGTTTAAACAAACAGGTATATTCAATAATTACACATGATTAAGGTTATACATCAGAGGCTGGGGCGTCCGAGCTTACGTGCCGACGACTTCATGGGGGCGATGGAGTGGCTCCGGAGTTGGGCTCGAGCGGTTGCTGGCAGAAGCTGCACGCCGACGGGCTTCGGCGCTGAAGGCCCTCTTGGCGAACGATGTCGTCCTGAGCGTGCTTGCAGTAGAATTTCAATAGTCGTCCGTTTCTTCGAGGATGGTTCACAAACCCTTCCTCTAGTGTCGTTCGGCTTGGAAGATGAACAGGAGGCGAGCTTGTAGATGATGACAGCAGAGCATAATTTTACAACAGAACAAACTTTGCACTACTTTACTCATCGACCGGGCAGGTTAGTGCCTAAGTAGCATCACATTACATGCTAAGCATGGAGCCCCAGCTCAGACTGGACTGCATCCGTTTACATGCGCTTTTAAGCACTTGATTAACAAAGGACTAAGGGCGGTCATTTCCAGTGGCCCGCCCAAAGCATCAATTCTCCAATCCAAAATAACATGCGAGATGGGGACCACCCCTTGGGCTGGGCTTAGCCTCGAACCCAGAGTCTGTTAACAATACAAACTAAATAAACAACAAAAACGCCACCACTCTCTCTCAAGTGAGAGTATACACAGGCTCTCTCTTCGGAGCTAATTCACTAGCGCCTGTCTTTCCACATTCTTGGCGAGTACTGCCTGTCCGCCATGACAGGTGTCCGTCGCGGCCCTTCTGGGAAGCTGTGGGTGCCTTCCCGGCGATAGCCCACGACAAAGGGGGGGGAGGGAAAGAATGTCGTCTTCGCGGTTTCGCATAGCGTCGGCTGTGGTACGGCGCGCTCTGGCCCGCTGACAGCTCCCTTGTCCTGGAATGTAACCGGAAATTGGGGAGGATAAAGCCTGTTTCCCCGGGGCGGCGGCGGGACCGGTTTTTCTGGTCGTCACTCAAAGAGCATGGCTGGGTAATTGATGATGCCGCTGTCACGGGTCTCCGTCTACGCCGCGCCGTCGAACGTGGATCCTCGTAGCACACACGGAATGTCACACGCGTCTTGGAGCAGATAAGCGCCAGCGATCGACACAGCGGTCATTCGGCAGCAGCGGCATCATGCAGTGCACAAAGCTAACCTAATAACTACGTCTCTCTCAGCAGCTGGATTCCTCCTGCGGAGCTCTGGCCACCGCGTGTCCTCGGACGATCGCAAGGATTAAGGACCCTAAGATCCGTGTTTGTACTGCCTGAAAAAAGGCAACTGCGCAGCCCGTCTGGATGGTGGAAACTAAACGTAAGCACCTACACCGTGGACACGCGTCTTGGAGCAGATAAGCGCTAGCGATCGACACAGCGGTCATTCGGCAGCAGCCGCATCGTGCAGTGCACGAAGCTAACCTAATAACTACGTCCCTCTCAGCAGCTGGATTCCTGTTGCGGAGTTCTGGCCACCGCGTGCCCTAGGACGATAGCAAGGATTAAGGACACTAAGGTCCGTGTTTGTACTGCCTGAAAAGAGGCAACTGCGCAGCCCGTATCAATGGCGGGAACTAAACGTAAGCACCTACACCGTGGACACGCGTCTTGGAGCAGATAAGCGCCAGCGATCGACACAGCGGTCATTCGGCAGCAGCGGCATCGTGCAGTGCACTAAGCTAACCTAATAACTACGTCTCTCTCAGTAGCTGGATTCCTCCTGCGGAGTTCTGGCCACCGAGTGCCCTCGGACGATCGCAAGGATTATGGACAATAAGGTCCGTGTTTGTACTGCCTGAAAAGAGGAAACTGCGCAGCCCGTCTGGATGGTGGGAACTAAACGTAAGCACCTACACCGTGGACACGCGTCTTGGAGCAGATAAGCGGCAGCGATCGACACCAGCGGTCATTCGGCAGCAGCGGCATCGTGCAGTGCACAATGCTAACCCAATAACTACGTCTCTCTCAGCAGCTGGATTACTCCTGCGGAGTTCTGGCCACCGCGTGCCCTCGGACGATCGCAAGGATTATGGACAGTAAGGTCCGTGTTTGTACTGCCTGAAAGGAGGCAACTGCGCAGCCCGTCTGGATTGTGGGAACTAAACGTAAGCACCCACACCGTGAACACGCGTCTTGGAGCAGATAAGTGCCAGCGATCGACACAACGGTCATTCGGCAGCAGCGGCATTGTGCAGTGCACAAAGCTAACTTAATAACTACGTCTCTCTCAGCAGCTGGATTCCTCCTGCGGAGTTCTGGCCACCGCGTGCCCTCTGACGATCGCAAGGATTATGGACAATAAGGTCCTTGTTTGTACTGTCTGAAAAGAGGAAACTGCGCAGCCCGTCTCAATGGCGGGAACTAAACGTAAGCACCTACACCGTGGACACGCGTCTTGGAGCAGATAAGCGCCAGCGATCGACACAGCGGTCATTCGGCAGCAGCGGCATCGTGCAGTGCACTAAGCTAACCTAATAACTACGTCTCTCTCAGTAGCTGGATTCCTCCTGCGGAGTTCTGGCCACCGAGTTCCCTCGGACGATCGCAAGGATTATGGACAATAAGGTTTGAGTTTGTACTGCCTGAAAAGAGGCAACTGCGCAGCCCGTCTGGATGGTGGGAACTAAACGTAAACACCTACACCATGGACACGTGTCTAGGAGCAGATAAGCGCCAGCGATCGACACAGCGGTCATTCGGCAGCAGCGGCATCGTGCAGTGCACAAATCTAACCTAATAACTACGTCTCTCTCAGCAGCTGGATTCCTCCTGCGGAGTTCTGGCCACCGGGTGCCCTCGGACGATCGCAAAGATTACGGACAATAAGGTCCGAGTTTGTACTGCCTGAAAAGAGGCCACTGCGAAGCTCGTCTGGATGGTGGGAACTGAACGTAAGCACCTACACCATGGACACGCGTCTTGGAGCAGATAAGCGCCAGCGATCGACACAGCGGTCATTCGGCAGCAGCCGCATCGTGCAGTGCACGAAGCTAACCTAATAACTTCGTCTCTCTCAGCAGCTGGATTCCTGTTGCGGAGTTCTGGCCACCGCGTGCCCTAGGACGATAGCAAGGATTAAGGACACTAAGGTCCGTGTTTATACTGCCTGAAAAGAGGCAACTGCGCAGCCCGTCTGGATGATGGAAACTAAACGCAAGCACCTACACCGTGAACACGCGTCTTGTAGCTGATAAGCGCCAGCGATCGACACAGCGGTCATTCGGCAGCAGCGGCATCGTGCAGTGCACAAAGCTAACTTAATAACTACGTCTCTCTCAGCAGCTGGATTCCTCCTGCAGAGTTCTGGCCACCGAGTGCCCTCGGACGATCGCAAGGATTATGGACAATAAGGTCCGTGTTTGTACTGCCTGAAAAGAGGCAACTGCGCTGCCCGTCTGGATGGTGGGAACTAAACGTAAGCACCTACACCGTGGACACGCGTCTTAGAGCAGATAAGCGGCAGCGATCGACACCGCGGTCATTCGGCAGCAGCGGCATCGTGCAGTGCACAATGCTAACCTAATAACTACGTCTCTCTCAGCAGCTGGATTACTCCTGCGGAGTTCTGGCCACCGCGTGCCCTCGGACGATCGCAAGGGTTATGAAAAATAAGGTCCGTGAATGTACTGTCTGAAAAGAGGCAACTGCGCAGCCCGTCTCAATGGTGGGAACTAAACGTAAGCACCTACACCGTGGACACGCGTCTTGGAGCAGATAAGCGCCAGCGATCGACACCGCGGTGATTCGGGAGCAGCGGCATCGTGCAGTGCACAAAGATAACCTAATAACTACTTCTCTCTCAGCAGCTGGATTCTTCCTGCAGAGTTCTGGCCACCGAGTTCCCTCGGACGATCGCAAGGATAACGGACAATAAGGTCCGAGTTTGTACTGCCTGAAAAGAGGCCACTGCGCAGCTCGTCTGGATGGTGGGAACTGAACGTAAGCACCTACACCGTGGACACGCGTCTTGGAGCAGATAAGCGCCAGCGATCGACACAGCGGTCATTCGGCAGCAGCGGCATCATGCAGTGCACAAAGCTAACCTAATAACTACGTCTCTCTCAGCAGCTGGATTCCTCCTGCGGAGCTCTGGCCACCGCGTGTCCTCGGACGAACGCAAGGATTAAGGACCCTAAGATCCGTATTTGTACTGCCTGAAAAAAGGCAACTGCGCAGCCCGTCTGGATGGTGGGAACTAAACGTAAGCACCTACACCGTGGACACGCGTCTTGGAGCAGATAAGCGCCAGCGATCGACACAGCAGTCATTCGGCAGCAGCCGCATCGTGCAGTGCACGAAGCTAACCTAATAACTACGTCTCTCTCAGCAGCTGGATTCCTGTTGCGGAGTTCTGGCCACCGCGTGCCCTAGGACGATAGCAAGGATTAAGGACACTAACGTCCGTGTTTGTACTGCCTGAAAAGAGGCAACTGCGCAGCACGTCTGGATGATGGAAACTCAACGCAAGCCCCTACACCGTGAACACGCGTCTTGCAGCTGATAAGCGCCAGCGATCGACACAGCGGTCATTCGGCAGCAGCGGCATCGTGCAGTGCACAAAGCTAACTTAATAACTACGTCTCTCTCAGCAGCTGGATTCCTCCTGCGGAGTTCTGGCCACCGCGTGCCCTCGGACGATCGCAAGGATTACGGACAATAAGGTCCGAGTTTGTACTGCCTGAAAAGAGGCCACTGCGCAGCTCGTCTGGATGCTGGGAACTGAACGTAAGCACCTACACCGTGGACACGCGTCTTGGAGCAGATAAGCGCCAGCGATCGACACAGCGGTCATTCGGCAGCAGCGGCATCGTGCAGTGCACAAAGCTAACCTAATAACTACGTCTCTCTCAGCAGCTGGATTCCTCCTGCGGAGTTCTGGCCACCGCGTGCCCTCGGACGATCGCAAGGATTATGGACACTAAGGTCCGTGTTTGTACTGCCTGAAAAGAGGCAACTGCGCAGCCCGTCTGGATGGTGGAAACTAAACGTAAGCACCTACACCGTGGACACGCGTCTTGGAGCAGATAAGCGCCAGCGATCGACACAGCGGTCATTCGGCAGCAGCGGCATCGTGCAGTGCACAAAGCTAACCTAATAACTACGTCCCTCTCAGCAGCTGGATTCCTCCTGCGGAGTTCTGGCCACCGCGTGCCCTCGGACGATCGCAAGGATTATGGACACTAAGGTCCGTGTTTGTACTGCCTGAAAAGAGGCAACTGCGCAGCCCGTCTGGATGGTGGGAACTAAACGTAAGCACCTACACCGTGGACACGCGTCTTGGAGCAGATAAGCGCCAGCGATCGACACAGCGGTCATTCGGCAGCAGCGGCATCGTGCAGTGCACGAAGCTAACCTAATAACTACGTCGCTCTCAGCAGCCGGATTCCTCCTGCAGAGTTCTGGCCACCGCGTGCCCTCGGACGACCGCAAGGATTATGGACAATAAGGTCCGTGTTTGTACTGCCTGAAAAGAGGAAACTGCGCAGCCCGTCTGGATGGTGGGAACTAAACGTAAGCACCTACACCGTGGACACGCGTCTTGGAGCAGATAAGCGGCAGCGATCGACACCGCGGTCATTCGGCAGCAGCGGCATCGTGCAGTGCACAATGCTAACCCAATAACTACGTCTCTCTCAGCAGCTGGATTACTCCTGCGGAGTTCTGGCCACCGCGTGCCCTCGGACGATCGCAAGGGTTATGAAAAATAAGGTCCGTGTTTGTACTGTCTGAAAAGAGCCAACTGCGCAGCCCGTCCTAATGGTGGGAACTAAACGTAAGCACATACACCGTGGACACGCGTCTTGGAGCAGATAAGCGCCAGCGATCGACACAGCGGTCATTCGGCAGCAGCGGCATCGTGCAGTGCACTAAGCTAACCTAATAACTACGTCTCTCTCAGTAGCTGGATTCCTCCTGCGGAGTTCTGTCCACCGAGTGCTCCGGACGATCGCAAGGATTATGGACAGTAAGGCCCGTGTATTACTGCCTGAAAAAAGGCAACTGCGCAGCCCGTCTGGATGGTGGGAACTTAACGTAAGCACCTACTCCATGGACACGCGTCTTGGAGCAGATAAGCGCCAGCGACCGACACAACGGTCATTCGGCAGCAGCGGCATCGTGCAGTGCACAAAGCTAACTTAATAACTACGTCTCTCTCAGCAGCTGGATTCTTCCTGCAGAGTTCTGGCCACCGAGTTCCCTAGGTCGATCGCAAGAATTATGGACAGTAAGGTCCGTGTTTGTACTGCCTGAAAGGAGGCAACTGCGCAGCCCGTCTGGATGGTGGGAACTAAACGTAAGCACCTACACCGTGAACACGCGTCTTGGAGCAGATAAGCGCCAGCGATCGACACAACGGTCATTCGGCAGCAGAGGCATCGTGCAGTGCACAAAGCTAACTTAATAACTACGTCTCTCTCAGCAGCTGGATTCCTGCTGCAGAGTTCTGGCCCCCGAGTGCCCTCGGACGATCGCAAGGATTAGGGACAGTAAGGTCCGTGTTTTACTGCCTGAAAAGAGGCAACTGCGCAGCCCGTCTGGATGGTGGGAACTAAACGTAAGCACCTACGCCGTGGACACGCGTCTTGGAGCAGATAAGCGCCAGCGATCGACACAGCGGTCATTCGGCAGCAGCGGCATCGTGCAGTGGACCAAGCTATCCTAATAACTACGTCTCTCTCAGCAGCTGGATTACTCCTGCGGAGTTCTGGCCACCGCGTGCCCTCGGACGATCGCAAGGGTTATGGACAGTAAGGTCCGTGTTTTACTGCCTGAAAAGAGGCAACTGCGCAGCCCGTCTGGATGGTGGGAACTAAACATAAGCACCTACATCGTGGAAACGCGTCTTGGAGCAGATAAGCGCCAGCGATCGACGCAGCGGTCATTCGGCAGCAGCGGCATCGTGCAGTGCACAAAGCTAACCTAATAACTACGTCGCTTTCAGTAGCTGGATTCCTCCTGCGGAGTTCTGGCCACCGAGTGCCCTCGGACAACCGCAAGGACTATGGAGAGTAAGGTTCGTGTTTTACTGCCTGAAAAGAGGCAACTGCGCAGCCCGTCTGGATGGTGGAAACTTAACGTAAGCACCTACTCCGTGGACACGCGTCTTGGAGCAGATAAGCGGCAGCGATCGACACAACGGTCATGCGGCAGCAGCGGCATCGTGCAGTGCACAAAGCTAACCTAATAACTACGTCTCTCTCAGCAACTGGATTCCTCCTGCGGAGTTCTGGCCCCCGCGTGCCCTCGGACGATCGCAAGGATTATGGACCATAAGGACCGTGTTTGTACTGCCTGAAAAGAGGCAACTGCGCAGCCCGTCTCAATGGTGGGAACTAAACGTAAGCACCTACATCGTGGACACGCGTCTTGGAGCAGATAAGCGCCAGCGATCGACACAGCGGTTATTCGGCAGCAGCGGCATCGTGCAGTGCACTAAGCTTACCTAATAACTACGACTCTCTCAGTAGCTGGATTCCTCCTGCGGAGTTCTGGCCACCGAGTGCCCTCGGACGATCGCAACGATTATGGACAGTAAGGCCCGTGTATTACAGCCTGAAAAGAGGCAACTGCGCAGCCCGTCTGGATGGTGGGAACTTAACGTAAGCACCTACTCCGTGGACACGCGTCTTGGAGCAGATAAGCGCCAGCGACCGACCCAACGGTCATTCGGCAGCAGCGGCATCGTGCAGTGCACAAAGCTAACTTAATAACTACGTCTCTCTCAGCAGCTGGATTCTTCCTGCAGAGTTCTGGCCACCGAGTTCCCTCGGACGATCGCAAGGATTATGGACAATAAGGTCCGAGTTTGTACTGCCTGAAAAGAGGCAACTGCGCAGTTCGTCTGGATGGTGGGAACTAAACGTAAGCACCTACACCATGGACACGCGTCTTGGAGCAGATAAGCGCCAGCGATCGACACAGCGATCATTCGGCAGCAGCGGCATCGTGCAGTGCACAAATCTAACCTAATAACTACGTCTCTCTCAGCAGCTGGATTCTTCCTGCGGAGTTCTGGCCGCCGCGTGCCCTAGGACGATCGCAAGGATTACGGACAATAATGTCCGAGTTTGTACTGCCTGAAAAGAGGCCACTGCACAGCTCGTCTGGATGGTGAGAACTGAACGTAAGCACCTACACCGTGGACACGCATCTTGGAGCAGATAAGCGCCAGCGATCGACACAGCGGTCATTCGGCAGCAGCGGCATCGTGCAGTGCACAAAGCTAAAATAATAACTACGTCTCTCTCAGCAGCTGGATTCCTCCTGCGGAGCTCTGGCCACCGCGTGTCCTCGGACGATCGCAAGGATTAAGGACCCTAAGATCCGTGTTTGTGCTGCCTGAAAAGAGGCAACTGCGCAGCCCGTCTGGATGGTGGGAACTGAACGTAAGCACCTCCACCGTGGACACGCGTCTTGCAGCTGATAAGCGCCAGCGATCGACACAGCGGTCGTTCGGCAGCAGCGGCATCGTGCAGTGCACTAAGCTAACCTAATAACTACGTCTCTCTCAGAGCCTGGATTCCTCCTGCGGAGTTCTGGCCACCGAGTGCGCTCGGACGATCGCAAGGATTATGGACAGTAAGGCCCGTGTTTTACTTCCTGAAAAGAGGCAACTGCGCAGCCCGTCTGGATGGTGGGAACTTAACGTAAGCACCTACTCTGTGAACACGCGTCTTGCAGCTGATAAGCGCCAGCGATCGACACAGCGGTCATTTGGCAGCAGCGGCATCGTGCAGTGCACAAATCTAACCTAATAACTACGTCTCTCTCAGCAGCTGGATTCCTGTTGCGGAGTTCTCGCCAACGCGTGCCCTAGGACGGTAGCAAGGATTAAGGACACTAAGGTCCGTGTTTGCGCTGCCTGAAAAGAGGCAACTGCGCAGCCCGTCTGGATGGTGGGAACTAAACGTAAGCACCTACACCGTGGACACGCGTCTTGCAGCTGATAAGCGCCAGCGATTGACACAGCGGTCATTCGGCAGCAGCGGCATCGTGCAGTGCACTAAGCTAACCTAATAACTACGTCTCTCTCAGTATCTGGATTACTCCTGCGGAGTTCTGGCCACCGAGTGCCCTCGGACGATCGCAAGGATTATGGACAGTAAGGCCCGTGTTTTACTGCCTGAAAAGAGGCAACTGCGCAGCCCGTCTGGATGGTGGGAACTTAACGTAAGCACCTACTCCATGGACACGAGTCTTGGAGCAGATAAGCGCCAGCGATCGACACAATGGTCATTCGGCAGCAGCGGCATCGTGCAGTGCACAAAGCTAACTTAATAACTACGTCTCTCTCAGCAGCTGGATTCCTCCTGCGGAGTTCTGGCCACCGCGTGCCCTCGGACGATCGCAAGGATTATGGACAATAAGGTCCTTGTTTGTACTGTCTGAAAAGAGGAAACTGCGCAGCCCGTCTCAATGGCGGGAACTAAACGTAAGCACCTACACCGTGGACACGCGTCTTGGAGCAGATAAGCGCCAGCGATCGACACAACGGTCATGCGGCAGCAGCGGCATCGTGCAGTGCACAAAGCTAACCTAATAACTACGTCTCTCTCAGCAGCTGGATTCCTCCTGCGGAGTTCTGGCCCCCGCGTGCCCTCGGACGATCGCAAGGATTATGGACCATAAGGACCGTGTTTGTACTGCCTGAAAAGAGGCAACTGCGCAGCCCGTCTCAATGGTGGGAACTAAACGTAAGCACCTACATCGTGGACACGCGTCTTGGAGCAGATAAGCGCCAGCGATCGACACAGCGGTTATTCGGCAGCAGCGGCATCGTGCAGTGCACTAAGCTTACCTAATAAGTACGACACTCTCAGTAGCTGGATTCCTCCTGCGGAGTTCTGGCCACCGAGTGCCCTCGGACGATCGCAACTATTATGGACAGTAAGGCCCGTGTATTACAGCCTGAAAAGAGGCAACTGCGCAGCCCGTCTGGATGGTGGGAACTTAACGTAAGCACCTACTCCGTGGACACGCGTCTTGGAGCAGATAAGCGCCAGCGACCGACCCAACGGTCATTCGGCAGCAGCGGCATCGTGCAGTGCACAAAGCTAACTTTATAACTACGTCTCTCTCAGCAGCTGGATTCTTCCTGCAGAGTTCTGGCCACCGAGTTCCCTCGGACGATCGCAAGGATTATGGACAATAAGGTCCGAGTTTGTACTGCCTGAAAACAGGCAACTGCGCAGTTCGTCTGGATGGTGGGAACTAAACGTAAGCACCTACACCATGGACACGCGTCTTGGAGCAGATAAGCGCCAGCGATCGACACAGCGATCATTCGGCAGCAGCGGCATCGTGCAGTGCACAAATCTAACCTAATAACTACGTCTCTCTCAGCAGCTGGATTCTTCCTGCGGAGTTCTGGCCACCGCGTGCCCTAGGACGATCGCAAGGATTACGGACAATAATGTCCGAGTTTGTACTGCCTGAAAAGAGGCCACTGCACAGCTCGTCTGGATGGTGAGAACTGAACGTAAGCACCTACACCGTGGACACGCATCTTGGAGCAGATAAGCGCCAGCGATCGACACAGCGGTCATTCGGCAGCAGCGGCATCGTGCAGTGCACAAAGCTAAAATAATAACTACGTCTCTCTCAGCAGCTGGATTCCTCCTGCGGAGCTCTGGCCACCGCGTGTCCTCGGACGATCGCAAGGATTAAGGACCCTAAGATCCGTGTTTGTGCTGCCTGAAAAGAGGCAACTGCGCAGCCCGTCTGGATGGTGGGAACTAAACGTAAGCACCTCCACCGTGCACACGCGTCTTGCAGCTGATAAGCGCACGCGATCGACACAGCGGTCGTTCGGCAGCAGCGGCATCGTGCAGTGCACTAAGCTAACCTAATAACTACGTCTCTCTCAGTGCCTGGATTCCTCCTGCGGAGTTCTGGCCACCGAGTGCGCTCGGACGATCGCAAGGATTATGGACAGTAAGGCCCGTGTTTTACTTCCTGAAAAGAGGCAACTGCGCAGCCCGTCTGGATGGTGGGAACTTAACGTAAGCACCTACTCTGTGAACACGCGTCTTGCAGCTGATAAGCGCCAGCGATCGACAGAGCGGTCATTTGGCAGCAGCGGCATCGTGCAGTGCACAAATCTAACCTAATAACTACGTCTCTCTCAGCAGCTGGATTCCTGTTGCGGAGTTCTCGCCAACGCGTGCCCTAGGACGATAGCAAGGATTAAGGACACTAAGGTCCGTGTTTGTGCTGCCTGAAAAGAGGCAACTGCGCAGCCCGTCTGGATGGTGGGAACTAAACGTAAGCACCTACACCGTGGACACGCGTCTTGCAGCTGATAAGCGCCAGCGATTGACACAGCGGTCATTCGGCAGCAGCGGCATCGTGCAGTGCACTAAGCTAACCTAATAACTACGTCTCTCTCAGCAGCTGGATTCCTCCTGCGGAGCTCTGGCCACCGCGTGTCCTCGGACGATCGCAAGGATTAAGGACCCTAAGATCCGTGTTTGTACTGCCTGAAAAAAAGGCAACTGCGCAGCCCGTCTGGATGGTGGAAACTAAACGTAAGCACCTACACCGTGGACACGCGTCTTGGAGGAGATAAGCGCTAGCGATCGACACAGCGGTCATTCGGCAGCAGCCGCATCGTGCAGTGCACGAAGCTAACCTAACTACGTCCCTCTCAGCAGCTGGATTCCTGTTGCGGAGTTCTCGCCAACGCGTGCCCTAGGACGATAGCAAGGATTATGGACAATAAGGTCCTTGTTTGTACTGTCTGAAAAGAGGAAACTGCGCAGCCCGTCTCAATGGCGGGAACTAAACGTAAGCACCTACACCGTGGACACGCGTCTTGGAGCAGATAAGCGCCAGCGATCGACACAGCGGTCATTCGGCAGCAGCGGCATCGTGCAGTGCACTAAGCTAACCTAATAACTACGTCTCTCTCAGCAGCTGGATTCCTCCTGCGGAGTTCTGGCCACCGCGTGCCCTCGGACGATCGCAAGGATTATGGACACTAAGGTCCGTGTTTGTACTGCCTGAAAAGAGGCAACTGCGCAGCCCGTCTGGATGGTGGGAACTAAACGTAAGCACCTACACCATGGACACGCGTCTTGGAGCAGATAAGCGCCAGCGATCGACACAGCGGTCATTCGGCAGCAGCGGCATCGTGCAGTGCACAAAGCTAACCTAATAACTACGTCTCTCTCAGCAGCTGGATTCCTCCTGCGGAGTTCTGGCCACCGCGTGCCCTCGGACGATCGCAAGGATTATGGACAATAAGGTCCGTGTTTGTACTGCCTGAAAAGAGGCAACTGCGCAGCCCGTCTGGATGGTGGGAACTGAACGTAAGCACCTACACCGTGGACACGCGTCTTGGAGCAGATAAGCGCCAGCGATCGACACAGCGGTCATTCGGCAGCAGCGGCATCGTGCAGTGCACTAAGCTTACCTAATAACTACGTCTCTCTCAGTAGCTGGATTCCTCCTGCGGAGTTCTGGCCACCGAGTGCCCTCGGACGATCGCAACGATTATGGACAGTAAGGCCCGTGTTTTACTGCCTGAAAAGAGGCAACTGCGCAGCCCGTCTGGATGGTGGGAACTTAACGTAAGCACCTACTCCGTGGACACGCGTCTTGGAGCAGATAAGCGCCAGCGACCGACCCAGCGGTCATTCGGCAGCAGCGGCATCGTGCAGTGCACAAAGCTAACCTAATAACTACGTCTCTCTCAGCAGCTGGATTCTTCCTGCGGAGTTCTGGCCACCGAGTTCCCTCGGACGATCGCAAGGATTATGGACAATAAGGTCCGAGTTTGTACTGCCTGAAAAGAGGCAACTGCGCAGCTCGTCTGGATGGTGGGAACTAAACGTAAGCACCTACACCATGGACACGCGTCTTGGAGCAGATAAGCGCCAGCGATCGACACAGCGGTCATTCGGCAGCAGCGGCATCGTGCAGTGCACAAATCTAACCTAATAACTACGTCTCTCTCAGCAGCTGGATTCTTCCTGCGGAGTTCTGGCCACCGCGTGCCCTCGGACGATCGCAAGGATTACGGACAATAAGGTCCGAGTTTGTACTGCCTGAAAAGAGGCCACTGCACAGCCCGTCTGGATGGTGGGAACTAAACGTAAGCACCTACACCGTGGACACGCGTCTTGGAGCAGATAAGCGCCAGCGATCGACACAGCGGTCATTCGGCAGCAGCGGCATCGTGCAGTGCACGAAGCTAACCTAATAAGTACGCCTCTCAGCAGCTGGATTCCTCCTGCGGAGTTCTGGCCACCGCGTGCCCTCGGACGATCGCAAGGATTATGGACACTAAGGTCCGTGTTTGTACTGCCTGAAAAGAGGCAACTGCGCAGCCCGTCTGGATGGTGGGAACTTAACGTAAGCACCTACACCGTGGACACGCGTCTTGGAGCAGATAAGCGCCAGCGATCGACACAGCGGTCATTCGGCAGCAGCGGCATCGTGCAGTGCACAAAGCTAACCTAATAACTACGTCTCTCTCAGCAGCTGGATTCCTCCTGCGGAGTTCTGGCCACCGAGTGTCCCTCGGACGATCGCAAGGATTATGGACAATAAGGTCCGTGTTTGTACTGCCTGAAAAGAGGCAACTGCGCAGCCCGTCTGGATGGTGGGAACTAAACGTAAGCACCTACACCGTGGACACGCGTCTTGGAGCAGATAAGCGCCAGCGATCGACACAGCGGTCATTCGGCAGCAGCGGCATCGTGCAGTGCACAAAGCTAACCTAATAACTACGTCTCTCTCAGCAGCTGGATTCCTTCCTGCGGAGTTCTGGCCACCGCGTGCCCTAGGACGATCGCAAGGATTATGGACAATAAGGTCCGTGTTTGTACTGCCTGAAAAGAGGCAACTGCGCAGCCCGTCTGGATGGTGGGAACTAAACGTAAGCACCTACACCGTGGACACGCGTCTTGGAGCAGATAAGCGCCAGCGATCGACACAGCGGTCATTCGGCAGCAGCGGCATCGTGCAGTGCACAAAGCTAACCTAATAACTACGTCTCTCTCAGCAGCTGGATTCCTCCTGCGGAGTTCTGGCCACCGCGTGCCCTCGGACGATCGCAAGGATTATGGACAATAAGGTCCGTGTTTGTACTGCCTGAAAAGAGGCAACTGCGCAGCCCGTCTGGATGGTGGGAACTAAACGTAAGCACCTACACCGTGCACACGCGTCTTGGAGCAGATAAGCGCCAGCGATCGACACAGCGGTCGTTCGGCAGCAGCGGCATCGTGCAGTGCACAAAGCTAACCTAATAACTACGTCTCTCTCAGTAGCTGGATTCCTCCTGCGGAGTTCTGGCCACCGAGTGCCCTCGGACGATCGCAAGGATTATGGACACTAAGGTCCGTGTTTTACTGCCTGAAAAGAGGCAACTGCGCAGCCCGTCTGGATGGTGGGAACTAAACGTAAGCACCTACACCTGTGAACACGCGTCTTGCAGCTGATAAGCGCCAGCGATCGACACAGCGGTCATTCGGCAGCAGCGGCATCGTGCAGTGCACAAATCTAACCTAATAACTACGTCTCTCTCAGCAGCTGGATTCCTCCTGCGGAGTTCTGGCCACCGCGTGCCCTAGGACGATCGCAAGGATTACGGACAATAAGGTCCGAGTTTGTACTGCCTGAAAAGAGGCCACTGCGCAGCTCGTCTGGATGGTGGGAACTAAACGTAAGCACCTACACCGTGGACACGCGTCTTGGAGCAGATAAGCGCCAGCGATCGACACAGCGGTCATTCGGCAGCAGCGGCATCGTGCAGTGCACAAAGCTAACCTAATAACTACGTCTCTCTCAGCAGCTGGATTCCTCCTGCGGAGCTCTGGCCACCGCGTGTCCTCGGACGATCGCAAGGATTAAGGACCCTAAGATCCGTGTTTGTACTGCCTGAAAAAAGGCAACTGCGCAGCCCGTCTGGATGGTGGAAACTAAACGTAAGCACCTACACCGTGGACACGCGTCTTGGAGCAGATAAGCGCTAGCGATCGACACAGCGGTCATTCGGCAGCAGCCGCATCGTGCAGTGCACGAAGCTAACCTAATAACTACGTCCCTCTCAGCAGCTGGATTCCTGTTGCGGAGTTCTGGCCACCGCGTGCCCTAGGACGATAGCAAGGATTAAGGACACTAAGGTCCGTGTTTATACTGCCTGAAAAGAGGCAACTGCGCAGCCCGTCTGGATGATGGAAACTAAACGCAAGCACCTACACCGTGAACACGCGTCTTGGAGCTGATAAGCGCGAGCGATCGACACAGCGGTCATTCGGCAGCAGCGGCATCGTGCAGTGCACGAAGCTAACTTAATAACTACGTCGCTCTCAGCAGCCGGATTCCTCCTGCAGAGTTCTGGCCACCGCGTGCCCTCGGACGACCGCAAGGATTATGGACAATAAGGTCCGTGTTTGTACTGCCTGAAAAGAGGAAACTGCGCAGCCCGTCTGGATGGTGGGAACTAAACGTAAGCACCTACACCGTGGACACGCGTCTTGGAGCAGATAAGCGGCAGCGATCGACACCGCGGTCATTCGGCAGCAGCGGCATCGTGCAGTGCACAATGCTAACCCAATAACTACGTCTCTCTCAGCAGCTGGATTACTCCTGCGGAGTTCTGGCCACCGCGTGCCCTCGGACGATCGCAAGGGTTATGAAAAATAAGGTCCGTGTTTGTACTGTCTGAAAAGAGCCAACTGCGCAGCCCGTCTTAATGGTGGGAACTAAACGTAAGCACATACACCGTGGACACGCGTCTTGGAGCAGATAAGCGCCAGCGATCGACACAGCGGTCATTCGGCAGCAGCGGCATCGTGCAGTGCACTAAGCTAACCTAATAACTACGTCTCTCTCAGTAGCTGGATTCCTCCTGCGGAGTTCTGTCCACCGAGTGCTCCGGACGATCGCAAGGATTATGGACAGTAAGGCCCGTGTATTACTGCCTGAAAAAAGGCAACTGCGCAGCCCGTCTGGATGGTGGGAACTTAACGTAAGCACCTACTCCATGGACACGCGTCTTGGAGCAGATAAGCGCCAGCGACCGACACAACGGTCATTCGGCAGCAGCGGCATCGTGCAGTGCACAAAGCTAACTTAATAACTACGTCTCTCTCAGCAGCTGGATTCTTCCTGCAGAGTTCTGGCCACCGAGTTCCCTAGGTCGATCGCAAGAATTATGGACAGTAAGGTCCGTGTTTGTACTGCCTGAAAGGAGGCAACTGCGCAGCCCGTCTGGATGGTGGGAACTAAACGTAAGCACCTACACCGTGAACACGCGTCTTGGAGCAGATAAGCGCCAGCGATCGACACAACGGTCATTCGGCAGCAGAGGCATCGTGCAGTGCACAAAGCTAACCTAATAACTACGTCTCTCTCAGCAGCTGGATTCCTGCTGCAGAGTTCTGGCCCCCGAGTGCCCTCGGACGATCGCAAGGATTAGGGACAGTAAGGTCCGTGTTTTACTGCCTGAAAAGAGGCAACTGCGCAGCCCGTCTGGATGGTGGGAACTAAACGTAAGCACCTACGCCGTGGACACGCGTCTTGGAGCAGATAAGCGCCAGCGATCGACACAGCGGTCATTCGGCAGCAGCGGCATCGTGCAGTGGACAAAGCTATCCTAATAACTACGTCTCTCTCAGCAGCTGGATTACTCCTGCGGAGTTCTGGCCACCGCGTGCCCTCGGACGATCGCAAGGGTTATGGACAGTAAGGTCCGTGTTTTACTGCCTGAAAAGAGGCAACTGCGCAGCCCGTCTGGATGGTGGGAACTAAACATAAGCACCTACATCGTGGAAACGCGTCTTGGAGCAGATAAGCGCCAGCGATCGACGCAGCGGTCATTCGGCAGCAGCGGCATCGTGCAGTGCACAAAGCTAACCTAATAACTACGTCGCTTTCAGTAGCTGGATTCCTCCTGCGGAGTTCTGGCCACCGAGTGCCCTCGGACAACCGCAAGGACTATGGAGAGTAAGGTTCGTGTTTTACTGCCTGAAAAGAGGCAACTGCGCAGCCCGTCTGGATGGTGGAAACTTAACGTAAGCACCTACTCCGTGGACACGCGTCTTGGAGCAGATAAGCGCCAGCGATCGACACAACGGTCATGCGGCAGCAGCGGCATCGTGCAGTGCACAAAGCTAACCTAATAACTACGTCTCTCTCAGCAACTGGATTCCTCCTGCGGAGTTCTGGCCCCCGCGTGCCCTCGGACGATCGCAAGGATTATGGACCATAAGGACCGTGTTTGTACTGCCTGAAAAGAGGCAACTGCGCAGCCCGTCTCAATGGTGGGAACTAAACGTAAGCACCTACATCGTGGACACGCGTCTTGGAGCAGATAAGCGCCAGCGATCGACACAGCGGTTATTCGGCAGCAGCGGCATCGTGCAGTGCACTAAGCTTACCTAATAACTACGACTCTCTCAGTAGCTGGATTCCTCCTGCGGAGTTCTGGCCACCGAGTGCCCTCGGACGATCGCAACGATTATGGACAGTAAGGCCCGTGTATTACAGCCTGAAAAGAGGCAACTGCGCAGCCCGTCTGGATGGTGGGAACTTAACGTAAGCACCTACTCCGTGGACACGCGTCTTGGAGCAGATAAGCGCCAGCGACCGACCCAACGGTCATTCGGCAGCAGCGGCATCGTGCAGTGCACAAAGCTAACTTAATAACTACGTCTCTCTCAGCAGCTGGATTCTTCCTGCAGAGTTCTGGCCACCGAGTTCCCTCGGACGATCGCAAGGATTATGGACAATAAGGTCCGAGTTTGTACTGCCTGAAAAGAGGCAACTGCGCAGTTCGTCTGGATGGTGGGAACTAAACGTAAGCACCTACACCATGGACACGCGTCTTGGAGCAGATAAGCGCCAGCGATCGACACAGCGATCATTCGGCAGCAGCGGCATCGTGCAGTGCACAAATCTAACCTAATAACTACGTCTCTCTCAGCAGCTGGATTCTTCCTGCGGAGTTCTGGCCGCCGCGTGCCCTAGGACGATCGCAAGGATTACGGACAATAATGTCCGAGTTTGTACTGCCTGAAAAGAGGCCACTGCACAGCTCGTCTGGATGGTGAGAACTGAACGTAAGCACCTACACCGTGGACACGCATCTTGGAGCAGATAAGCGCCAGCGATCGACACAGCGGTCATTCGGCAGCAGCGGCATCGTGCAGTGCACAAAGCTAAAATAATAACTACGTCTCTCTCAGCAGCTGGATTCCTCCTGCGGAGCTCTGGCCACCGCGTGTCCTCGGACGATCGCAAGGATTAAGGACCCTAAGATCCGTGTTTGTGCTGCCTGAAAAGAGGCAACTGCGCAGCCCGTCTGGATGGTGGGAACTGAACGTAAGCACCTCCACCGTGGACACGCGTCTTGCAGCTGATAAGCGCCAGCGATCGACACAGCGGTCGTTCGGCAGCAGCGGCATCGTGCAGTGCACTAAGCTAACCTAATAACTACGTCTCTCTCAGAGCCTGGATTCCTCCTGCGGAGTTCTGGCCACCGAGTGCGCTCGGACGATCGCAAGGATTATGGACAGTAAGGCCCGTGTTTTACTTCCTGAAAAGAGGCAACTGCGCAGCCCGTCTGGATGGTGGGAACTTAACGTAAGCACCTACTCTGTGAACACGCGTCTTGCAGCTGATAAGCGCCAGCGATCGACACAGCGGTCATTTGGCAGCAGCGGCATCGTGCAGTGCACAAATCTAACCTAATAACTACGTCTCTCTCAGCAGCTGGATTCCTGTTGCGGAGTTCTCGCCAACGCGTGCCCTAGGACGGTAGCAAGGATTAAGGACACTAAGGTCCGTGTTTGCGCTGCCTGAAAAGAGGCAACTGCGCAGCCCGTCTGGATGGTGGGAACTAAACGTAAGCACCTACACCGTGGACACGCGTCTTGCAGCTGATAAGCGCCAGCGATTGACACAGCGGTCATTCGGCAGCAGCGGCATCGTGCAGTGCACTAAGCTAACCTAATAACTACGTCTCTCTCAGTATCTGGATTCCTCCTGCGGAGTTCTGGCCACCGAGTGCCCTCGGACGATCGCAAGGATTATGGACAGTAAGGCCCGTGTTTTACTGCCTGAAAAGAGGCAACTGCGCAGCCCGTCTGGATGGTGGGAACTTAACGTAAGCACCTACTCCATGGACACGAGTCTTGGAGCAGATAAGCGCCAGCGATCGACACAATGGTCATTCGGCAGCAGCGGCATCGTGCAGTGCACAAAGCTAACTTAATAACTACGTCTCTCTCAGCAGCTGGATTCCTCCTGCGGAGTTCTGGCCACCGCGTGCCCTCGGACGATCGCAAGGATTATGGACAATAAGGTCCTTGTTTGTACTGTCTGAAAAGAGGAAACTGCGCAGCCCGTCTCAATGGCGGGAACTAAACGTAAGCACCTACACCGTGGACACGCGTCTTGGAGCAGATAAGCGCCAGCGATCGACACAACGGTCATGCGGCAGCAGCGGCATCGTGCAGTGCACAAAGCTAACCTAATAACTACGTCTCTCTCAGCAGCTGGATTCCTCCTGCGGAGTTCTGGCCCCCGCGTGCCCTCGGACGATCGCAAGGATTATGGACCATAAGGACCGTGTTTGTACTGCCTGAAAAGAGGCAACTGCGCAGCCCGTCTCAATGGTGGGAACTAAACGTAAGCACCTACATCGTGGACACGCGTCTTGGAGCAGATAAGCGCCAGCGATCGACACAGCGGTTATTCGGCAGCAGCGGCATCGTGCAGTGCACTAAGCTTACCTAATAACTACGACTCTCTCAGTAGCTGGATTCCTCCTGCGGAGTTCTGGCCACCGAGTGCCCTCGGACGATCGCAACGATTATGGACAGTAAGGCCCGTGTATTACAGCCTGAAAAGAGGCAACTGCGCAGCCCGTCTGGATGGTGGGAACTTAACGTAAGCACCTACTCCGTGGACACGCGTCTTGGAGCAGATAAGCGCCAGCGACCGACCCAACGGTCATTCGGCAGCAGCGGCATCGTGCAGTGCACAAAGCTAACTTTATAACTACGTCTCTCTCAGCAGCTGGATTCTTCCTGCAGAGTTCTGGCCACCGAGTTCCCTCGGACGATCGCAAGGATTATGGACAATAAGGTCCGAGTTTGTACTGCCTGAAAACAGGCAACTGCGCAGTTCGTCTGGATGGTGGGAACTAAACGTAAGCACCTACACCATGGACACGCGTCTTGGAGCAGATAAGCGCCAGCGATCGACACAGCGATCATTCGGCAGCAGCGGCATCGTGCAGTGCACAAATCTAACCTAATAACTACGTCTCTCTCAGCAGCTGGATTCTTCCTGCGGAGTTCTGGCCACCGCGTGCCCTAGGACGATCGCAAGGATTACGGACAATAATGTCCGAGTTTGTACTGCCTGAAAAGAGGCCACTGCACAGCTCGTCTGGATGGTGAGAACTGAACGTAAGCACCTACACCGTGGACACGCATCTTGGAGCAGATAAGCGCCAGCGATCGACACAGCGGTCATTCGGCAGCAGCGGCATCGTGCAGTGCACAAAGCTAAAATAATAACTACGTCTCTCTCAGCAGCTGGATTCCTCCTGCGGAGCTCTGGCCACCGCGTGTCCTCGGACGATCGCAAGGATTAAGGACCCTAAGATCCGTGTTTGTGCTGCCTGAAAAGAGGCAACTGCGCAGCCCGTCTGGATGGTGGGAACTAAACGTAAGCACCTCCACCGTGCACACGCGTCTTGCAGCTGATAAGCGCCACGCGATCGACACAGCGGTCGTTCGGCAGCAGCGGCATCGTGCAGTGCACTAAGCTAACCTAATAACTACGTCTCTCTCAGTGCCTGGATTCCTCCTGCGGAGTTCTGGCCACCGAGTGCGCTCGGACGATCGCAAGGATTATGGACAGTAAGGCCCGTGTTTTACTTCCTGAAAAGAGGCAACTGCGCAGCCCGTCTGGATGGTGGGAACTTAACGTAAGCACCTACTCTGTGAACACGCGTCTTGCAGCTGATAAGCGCCAGCGATCGACAGAGCGGTCATTTGGCAGCAGCGGCATCGTGCAGTGCACAAATCTAACCTAATAACTACGTCTCTCTCAGCAGCTGGATTCCTGTTGCGGAGTTCTCGCCAACGCGTGCCCTAGGACGATAGCAAGGATTAAGGACACTAAGGTCCGTGTTTGTGCTGCCTGAAAAGAGGCAACTGCGCAGCCCGTCTGGATGGTGGGAACTAAACGTAAGCACCTACACCGTGGACACGCGTCTTGCAGCTGATAAGCGCCAGCGATTGACACAGCGGTCATTCGGCAGCAGCGGCATCGTGCAGTGCACTAAGCTAACCTAATAACTACGTCTCTCTCAGCAGCTGGATTCCTCCTGCGGAGCTCTGGCCACCGCGTGTCCTCGGACGATCGCAAGGATTATGGACCCTAAGGTCCGTGTTTGTACTGCCTGAAAAGAAGGCAACTGCGCAGCCCGTCTGGATGGTGGAAACTAAACGTAAGCACCTACACCGTGGACACGCGTCTTGGAGCAGATAAGCGCCAGCGATCGACACAGCGGTCATTCGGCAGCAGCGGCATCGTGCAGTGCACGAAGCTAACCTAATAACTACGTCCCTCTCAGCAGCTGGATTCCTCCTGCGGAGTTCTGGCCACCGCGTGCCCTCGGACGATCGCAAGGATTATGGACAATAAGGTCCTTGTTTGTACTGTCTGAAAAGAGGAAACTGCGCAGCCCGTCTCAATGGCGGGAACTAAACGTAAGCACCTACACCGTGGACACGCGTCTTGGAGCAGATAAGCGCCAGCGATCGACACAGCGGTCATTCGGCAGCAGCGGCATCGTGCAGTGCACGAAGCTAACCTAATAACTACGTCTCTCTCAGCAGCTGGATTCCTGCTGCGGAGTTCTGGCCACCGCGTGCCCTAGGACGATAGCAAGGATTAAGGACACTAAGGTCCGTGTTTATACTGCCTGAAAAGAGGCAACTGCGCAGCCCGTCTGGATGATGGGAACTAAACGTAAGCACCTACACCATGGACACGCGTCTTGGAGCAGATAAGCGCCAGCGATCGACACAGCGGTCATTCGGCAGCAGCGGCATCGTGCAGTGCACAAAGCTAACCTAATAACTACGTCTCTCTCAGCAGCTGGATTCCTCCTGCGGAGTTCTGGCCACCGCGTGCCCTCGGACGACCGCAAGGATTATGGACAATAAGGTCCGTGTTTGTACTGCCTGAAAAGAGGCAACTGCGCAGCCCGTCTGGATGGTGGGAACTTAACGTAAGCACCTACACCGTGGACACGCGTCTTGGAGCAGATAAGCGCCAGCGATCGACACAGCGGTCATTCGGCAGCAGCGGCATCGTGCAGTGCACTAAGCTTACCTAATAACTACGACTCTCTCAGTAGCTGGATTCCTCCTGCGGAGTTCTGGCCACCGAGTGCCCTCGGACGATCGCAACGATTATGGACAGTAAGGCCCGTGTATTACAGCCTGAAAAGAGGCAACTGCGCAGCCCGTCTGGATGGTGGGAACTTAACGTAAGCACCTACTCCGTGGACACGCGTCTTGGAGCAGATAAGCGCCAGCGACCGACCCAACGGTCATTCGGCAGCAGCGGCATCGTGCAGTGCACAAAGCTAACTTAATAACTACGTCTCTCTCAGCAGCTGGATTCTTCCTGCAGAGTTCTGGCCACCGAGTTCCCTCGGACGATCGCAAGGATTATGGACAATAAGGTCCGAGTTTGTACTGCCTGAAAAGAGGCAACTGCGCAGTTCGTCTGGATGGTGGGAACTAAACGTAAGCACCTACACCATGGACACGCGTCTTGGAGCAGATAAGCGCCAGCGATCGACACAGCGATCATTCGGCAGCAGCGGCATCGTGCAGTGCACAAATCTAACCTAATAACTACGTCTCTCTCAGCAGCTGGATTCTTCCTGCGGAGTTCTGGCCACCGCGTGCCCTAGGACGATCGCAAGGATTACGGACAATAATGTCCGAGTTTGTACTGCCTGAAAAGAGGCCACTGCACAGCCCGTCTGGATGGTGGGAACTAAACGTAAGCACCTACACCGTGGACACGCGTCTTGGAGCAGATAAGCGCCAGCGATCGACACAGCGGTCATTCGGCAGCAGCGGCATCGTGCAGTGCACGAAGCTAACCTAATAACTACGTCCCTCTCAGCAGCTGGATTCCTGTTGCGGAGTTCTGGCCACCGCGTGCCCTAGGACGATAGCAAGGATTATGGACAATAAGGTCCGTGTTTGTACTGCCTGAAAAGAGGCAACTGCGCAGCCCGTCTGGATGGTGGGAACTAAACGTAAGCACCTACACCGTGGACACGCGTCTTGGAGCAGATAAGCGCCAGCGATCGACACAGCGGTCATTCGGCAGCAGCGGCATCGTGCAGTGCACAAAGCTAACCTAATAACTACGTCTCTCTCAGCAGCTGGATTCCTCCTGCGGAGTTCTGGCCACCGCGTGCCCTCGGACGATCGCAAGGATTAAGGACACTAAGGTCCGTGTTTGTACTGCCTGAAAAGAGGCAACTGCGCAGCCCGTCTGGATGGTGGGAACTAAACGTAAGCACCTACACCGTGGACACGCGTCTTGGAGCAGATAAGCGCTAGCGATCGACACAGCGGTCATTCGGCAGCAGCGGCATCGTGCAGTGCACGAAGCTAACCTAATAACTACGTCTCTCTCAGCAGCTGGATTCCTCCTGCGGAGTTCTGGCCACCGCGTGCCCTAGGACGATCGCAAGGATTATGGACAATAAGGTCCGTGTTTGTACTGTCTGAAAAGAGGCAACTGCGCAGCCCGTCTCGATGGTGGGAACTAAACGTAAGCACCTACACCGTGGACACGCGTCTTGGAGCAGATAAGCGCCAGCGATCGACACAACGGTCATTCGGCAGCAGCGGCATCGTGCAGTGCACAAAGCTAACCTAATAACTACGTCTCTCTCAGCAGCTGGATTCCTCCTGCGGAGTTCTGGCCACCGCGTGCCCTCGGACGATCGCAAGGATTATGGACAATAAGGTCCGTGTTTGTACTGCCTGAAAAGAGGCAACTGCGCAGCCCGTCTGGATGGTGGGAACTAAACGTAAGCACCTACATCGTGGACACGCGTCTTGGAGCAGATAAGCGCCAGCGATCGACACAGCGGTCATTCGGCAGCAGCGGCATCGTGCAGTGCACAAATCTAACCTAATAACTACGTCTCTCTCAGCAGCTGGATTCCTCCTGCGGAGTTCTGGCCACCGCGTGCCCTCGGACGATAGCAAGGATTAAGGACACTAAGGTCCGTGTTTGTACTGCCTGAAAAGAGGCAACTGCGCAGCACGTCTGGATGGTGGGAACTAAACGTAAGCACCTACACCATGGACACGCGTCTTGGAGCAGATAAGCGCCAGCGATCGACACAGCGGTCATTCGGCAGCAGCGGCATCGTGCAGTGCACAAATCTAACCTAATAACTACGTCTCTCTCAGCAGCTGGATTCCTCCTGCGGAGTTCTGGCCACCGCGTGCCCTCGGACGATCGCAAGGATTACGGACAATAAGGTCCGAGTTTGTACTGCCTGAAAAGAGGCCACTGCGCAGCTCGTCTGGATGGTGGGAACTTAACGTAAGCACCTACACCGTGGACACGCGTCTTGGAGCAGATAAGCGCCAGCGATCGACACAGCGGTCATTCGGCAGCAGCGGCATCGTGCAGTGCACAAAGCTAACCTAATAACTACGTCTCTCTCAGCAGCTGGATTCCTCCTGCGGAGTTCTGGCCACCGCGTGCCCTCGGACGATCGCAAGGATTATGGACACTAAGGTCCGTGTTTGTACTGCCTGAAAAGAGGCAACTGCGCAGCCCGTCTGGATGGTGGAAACTTAACGTAAGCACCTACACCGTGGACACGCGTCTTGGAGCAGATAAGCGCCAGCGATCGACACAGCGGTCATTCGGCAGCAGCGGCATCGTGCAGTGCACAAAGCTAACCTAATAACTACGTCTCTCTCAGCAGCTGGATTCCTCCTGCGGAGTTCTGGCCACCGCGTGCCCTCGGACGATCGCAAGGATTATGGACAATAAGGTCCGTGTTTGTACTGCCTGAAAAGAGGCAACTGCGCAGCCCGTCTGGATGGTGGGAACTAAACGTAAGCACCTACACCGTGGACACGCGTCTTGGAGCAGATAAGCGCCAGCGATCGACACAGCGGTCATTCGGCAGCAGCGGCATCGTGCAGTGCACAAGCTAACCTAATAACTACGTCTCTCTCAGCAGCTGGATTCCTCCTGCGGAGTTCTGGCCACCGCGTGCCCTCGGACGATCGCAAGGATTATGGACAATAAGGTCCGTGTTTGTACTGCCTGAAAAGAGGCAACTGCGCAGCCCGTCTGAATGGTGGGAACTAAACGTAAGCACCTACACCGTGGACACGCGTCTTGGAGCAGATAAGCGCCAGCGATCGACACAGCGGTCATTCGGCAGCAGCGGCATCGTGCAGTGCACTAAGCTAACCTAATAACTACGTCTCTCTCAGTAGCTGGATTCCTCCTGCGGAGTTCTGGCCACCGAGTGCCCTCGGACGATCGCAAGGATTATGGACAGTAAGGTCCGTGTTTTACTGCCTGAAAAGAGGCAACTGCGCAGCCCGTCTGGATGGTGGGAACTTAACGTAAGCACCTACTCCGTGGACACGCGTCTTGGAGCAGATAAGCGCCAGCGACCGACACAACGGTCATTCGGCAGCAGCGGCATCGTGCAGTGCACAAAGCTAACTTAATAACTACGTCTCTCTCAGCAGCTGGATTCTTCCTGCAGAGTTCTGGCCACCGAGTTCCCTCGGACGATCGCAAGGATTATGGACAATAAGGTCCGAGTTTGTACTGCCTGAAAAGAGGCAACTGCGCAGCCCGTCTGGATGGTGGGAACTAAACGTAAGCACCTACACCATGGACACGCGTCTTGGAGCAGATAAGCGCCAGCGATCGACACAGCGGTCATTCGGCAGCAGCGGCATCGTGCAGTGCACAAAGCTAACCTAATAACTACGTCTCTCTCAGCAGCTGGATTCCTCCTGCGGAGTTCTGGCCACCGAGTGCCCTAGGTCGATCGCAAGAATTATGGACAGTAAGGTCCGTGTTTGTACTGCCTGAAAGGAGGCAACTGCGCAGCCCGTCTGGATGGTGGGAACTAAACGTAAGCACCTACACCGTGAACACGCGTCTTGGAGCAGATAAGCGCCAGCGATCGACACAACGGTCATTCGGCAGCAGAGGCATCGTGCAGTGCACAAAGCTAACTTAATAACTACGTCTCTCTCAGCAGCTGGATTCCTGCTGCAGAGTTCTGGCCCCCGAGTGCCCTCGGACGATCGCAAGGATTAGGGACAGTAAGGTCCGTGTTTTACTGCCTGAAAAGAGGCAACTGCGCAGCCCGTCTGGATGGTGGGAACTAAACGTAAGCACCTACGCCGTGGACACGCGTCTTGGAGCAGATAAGCGCCAGCGATCGACACAGCGGTCATTCGGCAGCAGCGGCATCGTGCAGTGGACAAAGCTATCCTAATAACTACGTCTCTCTCAGCAGCTGGATTACTCCTGCGGAGTTCTGGCCACCGCGTGCCCTCGGACGATCGCAAGGGTTATGGACAGTAAGGTCCGTGTTTTACTGCCTGAAAAGAGGCAACTGCGCAGCCCGTCTGGATGGTGGGAACTAAACATAAGCACCTACATCGTGGAAACGCGTCTTGGAGCAGATAAGCGCCAGCGATCGACGCAGCGGTCATTCGGCAGCAGCGGCATCGTGCAGTGCACAAAGCTAACCTAATAACTACGTCGCTTTCAGTAGCTGGATTCCTCCTGCGGAGTTCTGGCCACCGAGTGCCCTCGGACAACCGCAAGGACTATGGAGAGTAAGGTTCGTGTTTTACTGCCTGAAAAGAGGCAACTGCGCAGCCCGTCTGGATGGTGGAAACTTAACGTAAGCACCTACTCCGTGGACACGCGTCTTGGAGCAGATAAGCGCCAGCGATCGACACAACGGTCATGCGGCAGCAGCGGCATCGTGCAGTGCACAAAGCTAACCTAATAACTACGTCTCTCTCAGCAACTGGATTCCTCCTGCGGAGTTCTGGCCCCCGCGTGCCCTCGGACGATCGCAAGGATTATGGACCATAAGGACCGTGTTTGTACTGCCTGAAAAGAGGCAACTGCGCAGCCCGTCTCAATGGTGGGAACTAAACGTAAGCACCTACATCGTGGACACGCGTCTTGGAGCAGATAAGCGCCAGCGATCGACACAGCGGTTATTCGGCAGCAGCGGCATCGTGCAGTGCACTAAGCTTACCTAATAACTACGACTCTCTCAGTAGCTGGATTCCTCCTGCGGAGTTCTGGCCACCGAGTGCCCTCGGACGATCGCAACGATTATGGACAGTAAGGCCCGTGTATTACAGCCTGAAAAGAGGCAACTGCGCAGCCCGTCTGGATGGTGGGAACTTAACGTAAGCACCTACTCCGTGGACACGCGTCTTGGAGCAGATAAGCGCCAGCGACCGACCCAACGGTCATTCGGCAGCAGCGGCATCGTGCAGTGCACAAAGCTAACTTAATAACTACGTCTCTCTCAGCAGCTGGATTCTTCCTGCAGAGTTCTGGCCACCGAGTTCCCTCGGACGATCGCAAGGATTATGGACAATAAGGTCCGAGTTTGTACTGCCTGAAAAGAGGCAACTGCGCAGTTCGTCTGGATGGTGGGAACTAAACGTAAGCACCTACACCATGGACACGCGTCTTGGAGCAGATAAGCGCCAGCGATCGACACAGCGATCATTCGGCAGCAGCGGCATCGTGCAGTGCACAAATCTAACCTAATAACTACGTCTCTCTCAGCAGCTGGATTCTTCCTGCGGAGTTCTGGCCGCCGCGTGCCCTAGGACGATCGCAAGGATTACGGACAATAATGTCCGAGTTTGTACTGCCTGAAAAGAGGCCACTGCACAGCTCGTCTGGATGGTGAGAACTGAACGTAAGCACCTACACCGTGGACACGCATCTTGGAGCAGATAAGCGCCAGCGATCGACACAGCGGTCATTCGGCAGCAGCGGCATCGTGCAGTGCACAAAGCTAAAATAATAACTACGTCTCTCTCAGCAGCTGGATTCCTCCTGCGGAGCTCTGGCCACCGCGTGTCCTCGGACGATCGCAAGGATTAAGGACCCTAAGATCCGTGTTTGTGCTGCCTGAAAAGAGGCAACTGCGCAGCCCGTCTGGATGGTGGGAACTGAACGTAAGCACCTCCACCGTGGACACGCGTCTTGCAGCTGATAAGCGCCAGCGATCGACACAGCGGTCGTTCGGCAGCAGCGGCATCGTGCAGTGCACTAAGCTAACCTAATAACTACGTCTCTCTCAGAGCCTGGATTCCTCCTGCGGAGTTCTGGCCACCGAGTGCGCTCGGACGATCGCAAGGATTATGGACAGTAAGGCCCGTGTTTTACTTCCTGAAAAGAGGCAACTGCGCAGCCCGTCTGGATGGTGGGAACTTAACGTAAGCACCTACTCTGTGAACACGCGTCTTGCAGCTGATAAGCGCCAGCGATCGACACAGCGGTCATTTGGCAGCAGCGGCATCGTGCAGTGCACAAATCTAACCTAATAACTACGTCTCTCTCAGCAGCTGGATTCCTGTTGCGGAGTTCTCGCCAACGCGTGCCCTAGGACGGTAGCAAGGATTAAGGACACTAAGGTCCGTGTTTGCGCTGCCTGAAAAGAGGCAACTGCGCAGCCCGTCTGGATGGTGGGAACTAAACGTAAGCACCTACACCGTGGACACGCGTCTTGCAGCTGATAAGCGCCAGCGATTGACACAGCGGTCATTCGGCAGCAGCGGCATCGTGCAGTGCACTAAGCTAACCTAATAACTACGTCTCTCTCAGTACCTGGATTCCTCCTGCGGAGTTCTGGCCACCGAGTGCCCTCGGACGATCGCAAGGATTATGGACAGTAAGGCCCGTGTTTTACTGCCTGAAAAGAGGCAACTGCGCAGCCCGTCTGGATGGTGGGAACTTAACGTAAGCACCTACTCCATGGACACGAGTCTTGGAGCAGATAAGCGCCAGCGATCGACACAATGGTCATTCGGCAGCAGCGGCATCGTGCAGTGCACAAAGCTAACTTAATAACTACGTCTCTCTCAGCAGCTGGATTCCTCCTGCGGAGTTCTGGCCACCGCGTGCCCTCTGACGATCGCAAGGATTATGGACAATAAGGTCCTTGTTTGTACTGTCTGAAAAGAGGAAACTGCGCAGCCCGTCTCAATGGCGGGAACTAAACGTAAGCACCTACACCGTGGACACGCGTCTTGGAGCAGATAAGCGCCAGCGATCGACACAGCGGTCATTCGGCAGCAGCGGCATCGTGCAGTGCACTAAGCTAACCTAATAACTACGTCTCTCTCAGTAGCTGGATTCCTCCTGCGGAGTTCTGGCCACCGAGTTCCCTCGGACGATCGCAAGGATTATGGACAATAAGGTCCGAGTTTGTACTGCCTGAAAAGAGGCAACTGCGCAGCCCGTCTGGATGGTGGGAACTAAACGTAAACACCTACACCATGGACACGCGTCTAGGAGCAGATAAGCGCCAGCGATCGACACAGCGGTCATTCGGCAGCAGCGGCATCGTGCAGTGCACAAATCTAACCTAATAACTACGTCTCTCTCAGCAGCTGGATTCCTCCTGCGGAGTTCTGGCCACCGGGTGCCCTCGGACGATCGCAAGGATTACGGACAATAAGGTCCGAGTTTGTACTGCCTGAAAAGAGGCCACTGCGCAGCTCGTCTGGATAGTGGGAACTGAACGTAAGCACCTACACCATGGACACGCGTCTTGGAGCAGATAAGCGCCAGCGATCGACACAGCGGTCATTCGGCAGCAGCCGCATCGTGCAGTGCACGAAGCTGACCTAATAACTACGTCTCTCTCAGCAGCTGGATTCCTGTTGCGGAGTTCTGGCCACCGCGTGCCCTAGGACGATAGCAAGGATTAAGGACACTAAGGTCCGTGTTTGTACTGCCTGAAAAGAGGCAACTGCGCAGCACGTCTGGATGGTGGGAACTAAACGTAAGCACCTACACCATGGACACGCGTCTTGGAGCAGATAAGCGCCAGCGATCGACACAGCGGTCATTCGGCAGCAGCGGCATCGTGCAGTGCACAAAGCTAACCTAATAACTACGTCTCTCTCAGCAGCTGGATTCCTCCTGCGGAGTTCTGGCCACCGCGTGCCCTCGGACGATCGCAAGGATTATGGACAATAAGGTCCGTGTTTGTACTGCCTGAAAAGAGGCAACTGCGCAGCCCGTCTGGATGGTGGGAACTTAACGTAAGCACCTACACCGTGGACACGCGTCTTGGAGCAGATAAGCGCCAGCGATCGACACAGCGGTCATTCGGCAGCAGCGGCATCGTGCAGTGCACAAAGCTAACCTAATAACTACGTCTCTCTCAGCAGCTGGATTCCTCCTGCGGAGTTCTGGCCACCGCGTGCCCTCGGACGATCGCAAGGATTATGGACAGTAAGGTCCGTGTTTTACTGCCTGAAAAGAGGCAACTGCGCAGCCCGTCTGGATGGTGGGAACTAAACGTAAGCACCTACATCGTGGACACGCGTCTTGGAGCAGATAAGCGCCAGCGATCGACACAGCGGTCATTCGGCAGCAGCGGCATCGTGCAGTGCACAAAGCTAACCTAATAACTACGTCTCTCTCAGTAGCTGGATTCCTCCTGCGGAGTTCTGGCCACCGAGTGCCCTCGGACGATCGCAAGGATTATGGACAGTAAGGTCCGTGTTTTACTGCCTGAAAAGAGGCAACTGCGCAGCCCGTCTGGATGGTGGGAACTTAACGTAAGCACCTACTCCGTGGACACGCGTCTTGGAGCAGATAAGCGCCAGCGATCGACACAGCGGTCATTCGGCAGCAGCGGCATCGTGCAGTGCA
Organism: Amblyomma americanum; assembly: GCA_030143305.2. Lineage (NCBI taxonomy): Eukaryota > Metazoa > Arthropoda > Arachnida > Ixodida > Ixodidae > Amblyomma > Amblyomma americanum. The sequence goes on along the minus strand of JARKHS020036785.1, from coordinate 59,661 downwards.
CAAAGCTAACCTAATAACTACGTCTCTCTCAGCAGCTGGATTCCTCCTGCGGAGTTCTGGCCCCCGCGTGCCCTCGGACGATCGCAAGGATTATGGACCATAAGGACCGTGTTTGTACTGCCTGAAAAGAGGCAACTGCGCAGCCCGTCTCAATGGTGGGAACTAAACGTAAGCACCTACATCGTGGACACGCGTCTTGGAGCAGATAAGCGCCAGCGATCGACACAGCGGTTATTCGGCAGCAGCGGCATCGTGCAGTGCACTAAGCTTACCTAATAACTACGACTCTCTCAGTAGCTGGATTCCTCCTGCGGAGTTCTGGCCACCGAGTGCCCTCGGACGATCGCAACGATTATGGACAGTAAGGCCCGTGTATTACAGCCTGAAAAGAGGCAACTGCGCAGCCCGTCTGGATGGTGGGAACTTAACGTAAGCACCTACTCCGTGGACACGCGTCTTGGAGCAGATAAGCGCCAGCGACCGACCCAACGGTCATTCGGCAGCAGCGGCATCGTGCAGTGCACAAAGCTAACTTAATAACTACGTCTCTCTCAGCAGCTGGATTCTTCCTGCAGAGTTCTGGCCACCGAGTTCCCTCGGACGATCGCAAGGATTATGGACAATAAGGTCCGAGTTTGTACTGCCTGAAAAGAGGCAACTGCGCAGTTCGTCTGGATGGTGGGAACTAAACGTAAGCACCTACACCATGGACACGCGTCTTGGAGCAGATAAGCGCCAGCGATCGACACAGCGATCATTCGGCAGCAGCGGCATCGTGCAGTGCACAAATCTAACCTAATAACTACGTCTCTCTCAGCAGCTGGATTCTTCCTGCGGAGTTCTGGCCACCGCGTGCCCTAGGACGATCGCAAGGATTACGGACAATAATGTCCGAGTTTGTACTGCCTGAAAAGAGGCCACTGCACAGCTCGTCTGGATGGTGAGAACTGAACGTAAGCACCTACACCGTGGACACGCATCTTGGAGCAGATAAGCGCCAGCGATCGACACAGCGGTCATTCGGCAGCAGCGGCATCGTGCAGTGCACAAAGCTAAAATAATAACTACGTCTCTCTCAGCAGCTGGATTCCTCCTGCGGAGCTCTGGCCACCGCGTGTCCTCGGACGATCGCAAGGATTAAGGACCCTAAGATCCGTGTTTGTGCTGCCTGAAAAGAGGCAACTGCGCAGCCCGTCTGGATGGTGGGAACTGAACGTAAGCACCTCCACCGTGGACACGCGTCTTGCAGCTGATAAGCGCCAGCGATCGACACAGCGGTCGTTCGGCAGCAGCGGCATCGTGCAGTGCACTAAGCTAACCTAATAACTACGTCTCTCTCAGAGCCTGGATTCCTCCTGCGGAGTTCTGGCCACCGAGTGCGCTCGGACGATCGCAAGGATTATGGACAGTAAGGCCCGTGTTTTACTTCCTGAAAAGAGGCAACTGCGCAGCCCGTCTGGATGGTGGGAACTTAACGTAAGCACCTACTCTGTGAACACGCGTCTTGCAGCTGATAAGCGCCAGCGATCGACACAGCGGTCATTTGGCAGCAGCGGCATCGTGCAGTGCACAAATCTAACCTAATAACTACGTCTCTCTCAGCAGCTGGATTCCTGTTGCGGAGTTCTCGCCAACGCGTGCCCTAGGACGGTAGCAAGGATTAAGGACACTAAGGTCCGTGTTTGCGCTGCCTGAAAAGAGGCAACTGCGCAGCCCGTCTGGATGGTGGGAACTAAACGTAAGCACCTACACCGTGGACACGCGTCTTGCAGCTGATAAGCGCCAGCGATTGACACAGCGGTCATTCGGCAGCAGCGGCATCGTGCAGTGCACTAAGCTAACCTAATAACTACGTCTCTCTCAGTACCTGGATTCCTCCTGCGGAGTTCTGGCCACCGAGTGCCCTCGGACGATCGCAAGGATTATGGACAGTAAGGCCCGTGTTTTACTGCCTGAAAAGAGGCAACTGCGCAGCCCGTCTGGATGGTGGGAACTTAACGTAAGCACCTACTCCATGGACACGAGTCTTGGAGCAGATAAGCGCCAGCGATCGACACAATGGTCATTCGGCAGCAGCGGCATCGTGCAGTGCACAAAGCTAACTTAATAACTACGTCTCTCTCAGCAGCTGGATTCCTCCTGCGGAGTTCTGGCCACCGCGTGCCCTCTGACGATCGCAAGGATTATGGACAATAAGGTCCTTGTTTGTACTGTCTGAAAAGAGGAAACTGCGCAGCCCGTCTCAATGGCGGGAACTAAACGTAAGCACCTACACCGTGGACACGCGTCTTGGAGCAGATAAGCGCCAGCGATCGACACAGCGGTCATTCGGCAGCAGCGGCATCGTGCAGTGCACTAAGCTAACCTAATAACTACGTCTCTCTCAGTAGCTGGATTCCTCCTGCGGAGTTCTGGCCACCGAGTTCCCTCGGACGATCGCAAGGATTATGGACAATAAGGTCCGAGTTTGTACTGCCTGAAAAGAGGCAACTGCGCAGCCCGTCTGGATGGTGGGAACTAAACGTAAACACCTACACCATGTACACGCGTCTAGGAGCAGATAAGCGCCAGCGATCGACACAGCGGTCATTCGGCAGCAGCGGCATCGTGCAGTGCACAAATCTAACCTAATAACTACGTCTCTCTCAGCAGCTGGATTCCTCCTGCGGAGTTCTGGCCACCGGGTGCCCTCGGACGATCGCAAAGATTACGGACAATAAGGTCCGAGTTTGTACTGCCTGAAAAGAGGCCACTGCGAAGCTCGTCTGGATAGTGGGAACTGAACGTAAGCACCTACACCATGGACACGCGTCTTGGAGCAGATAAGCGCCAGCGATCGACACAGCGGTCATTCGGCAGCAGCCGCATCGTGCAGTGCACGAAGCTGACCTAATAACTACGTCTCTCTCAGCAGCTGGATTCCTGTTGCGGAGTTCTGGCCACCGCGTGCCCTAGGACGATAGCAAGGATTAAGGACACTAAGGTCCGTGTTTATACTGCCTGAAAAGAGGCAACTGCGCAGCACGTCTGGATGATGGGAACTAAACGTAAGCAGCTACACCATGGACACGCGTCTTGGAGCAGATAAGCGCCAGTATCGACACAGCGGTCATTCGGCAGCAGCGGCATCGTGCAGTGCACAAAGATAACCTAATAACTATGTCTCTCTCAGCAGCTGGATTCCTCCTGCGGAGTTCTGGCCACCGCGTGCCCTCGGACGACCGCAAGGATTATGGACAATAAGGTCCGTGTTTGTACTGCCTGAAAAGAGGCAACTGCGCAGCCCGTCTGGATGGTGGAAACTTAACGTAAGCACCTACACCGTGGACACGCGTCTTGGAGCAGATAAGCGCCAGCGATCGACACAGCGGTCATTCGGCAGCAGCGGCATCGTGCAGTGCACAAAGCTAACTTAATAACTACGTCTCTCTCAGCAGCTGGATTCCTCCTGCAGAGTTCTGGCCACCGAGTGCCCTCGGACGATCGCAAGGATTATGGACAATAAGGTCCGTGTTTGTACTGCCTGAAAAGAGGCAACTGCGCAGCCCGTCTGGATGGTGGGAACTGAACGTAAGCACCTACACCGTGGACACGCGTCTTGGAGCAGATAAGCGCCAGCGATCGACACAGCGGTCATTTGGCAGCAGCGGCATCGTGCAGTGCACAAATCTAACCTAATAACTACGTCTCTCTCAGCAGCTGGATTCCTGTTGCGGAGTTCTCGCCAACGCGTGCCCTAGGACGATAGCAAGGATTAAGGACACTAAGGTCCGTGTTTGTGCTGCCTGAAAAGAGGCAACTGCGCAGCCCGTCTGGATGGTGGGAACTAAACGTAAGCACCTACACCGTGGACACGCGTCTTGCAGCTGATAAGCGCCAGCGATTGACACAGCGGTCATTCGGCAGCAGCGGCATCGTGCAGTGCACTAAGCTAACCTAATAACTACGTCTCTCTCAGCAGCTGGATTCCTCCTGCGGAGCTCTGGCCACCGCGTGTCCTCGGACGATCGCAAGGATTAAGGACCCTAAGGTCCGTGTTTGTACTGCCTGAAAAGAAGGCAACTGCGCAGCCCGTCTGGATGGTGGAAACTAAACGTAAGCACCTACACCGTGGACACGCGTCTTGGAGGAGATAAGCGCCAGCGATCGACACAGCGGTCATTCGGCAGCAGCCGCATCGTGCAGTGCACGAAGCTAACCTAATAACTACGTCCCTCTCAGCAGCTGGATTCCTGTTGCGGAGTTCTCGCCAACGCGTGCCCTAGGACGATAGCAAGGATTATGGACAATAAGGTCCTTGTTTGTACTGTCTGAAAAGAGGAAACTGCGCAGCCCGTCTCAATGGCGGGAACTAAACGTAAGCACCTACACCGTGGACACGCGTCTTGGAGCAGATAAGCGCCAGCGATCGACACAGCGGTCATTCGGCAGCAGCGGCATCGTGCAGTGCACTAAGCTAACCTAATAACTACGTCTCTCTCAGTAGCTGGATTCCTCCTGCGGAGTTCTGGCCACCGAGTTCCCTCGGACGATCGCAAGGATTATGGACAATAAGGTCCGAGTTTGTACTGCCTGAAAAGAGGCAACTGCGCAGCCCGTCTGGATGGTGGGAACTAAACGTAAACACCTACACCATGTACACGCGTCTAGGAGCAGATAAGCGCCAGCGATCGACACAGCGGTCGTTCGGCAGCAGCGGCATCGTGCAGTGCACAAATCTAACCTAATAACTACGTCTCTCTCAGCAGCTGGATTCCTCCTGCGGAGTTCTGGCCACCGGGTGCCCTCGGACGATCGCAAAGATTACGGACAATAAGGTCCGAGTTTGTACTGCCTGAAAAGAGGCCACTGCGAAGCTCGTCTGGATAGTGGGAACTGAACGTAAGCACCTACACCATGGACACGCGTCTTGGAGCAGATAAGCGCCAGCGATCGACACAGCGGTCATTCGGCAGCAGCCGCATCGTGCAGTGCACGAAGCTGACCTAATAACTACGTCTCTCTCAGCAGCTGGATTCCTGTTGCGGAGTTCTGGCCACCGCGTGCCCTAGGACGATAGCAAGGATTAAGGACACTAAGGTCCGTGTTTATACTGCCTGAAAAGAGGCAACTGCGCAGCACGTCTGGATGATGGGAACTAAACGTAAGCAGCTACACCATGGACACGCGTCTTGGAGCAGATAAGCGCCAGTATCGACACAGCGGTCATTCGGCAGCAGCGGCATCGTGCAGTGCACAAAGATAACCTAATAACTATGTCTCTCTCAGCAGCTGGATTCCTCCTGCGGAGTTCTGGCCACCGCGTGCCCTCGGACGACCGCAAGGATTATGGACAATAAGGTCCGTGTTTGTACTGCCTGAAAAGAGGCAACTGCGCAGCCCGTCTGGATGGTGGAAACTTAACGTAAGCTCCTACTCCGTGGACACGCGTCTTGGAGCAGATAAGCGCCAGCGATCGACACAACGGTCATGCGGCAGCAGCGGCATCGTGCAGTGCACAAAGCTAACCTAATAACTACGTCTCTCTCAGCAGCTGGATTCCTCCTGCGGAGTTCTGGCCCCCGCGTGCCCTCGGACGATCGCAAGGATTATGGACCATAAGGACCGTGTTTGTACTGCCTGAAAAGAGGCAACTGCGCAGCCCGTCTCAATGGTGGGAACTAAACGTAAGCACCTACATCGTGGACACGCGTCTTGGAGCAGATAAGCGCCAGCGATCGACACAGCGGTTATTCGGCAGCAGCGGCATCGTGCAGTGCACTAAGCTTACCTAATAAGTACGACACTCTCAGTAGCTGGATTCCTCCTGCGGAGTTCTGGCCACCGAGTGCCCTCGGACGATCGCAACTATTATGGACAGTAAGGCCCGTGTATTACAGCCTGAAAAGAGGCAACTGCGCAGCCCGTCTGGATGGTGGGAACTTAACGTAAGCACCTACTCCGTGGACACGCGTCTTGGAGCAGATAAGCGCCAGCGACCGACCCAACGGTCATTCGGCAGCAGCGGCATCGTGCAGTGCACAAAGCTAACTTAATAACTACGTCTCTCTCAGCAGCTGGATTCTTCCTGCAGAGTTCTGGCCACCGAGTTCCCTCGGACGATCGCAAGGATTATGGACAATAAGGTCCGAGTTTGTACTGCCTGAAAAGAGGCAACTGCGCAGTTCGTCTGGATGGTGGGAACTAAACGTAAGCACCTACACCATGGACACGCGTCTTGGAGCAGATAAGCGCCAGCGATCGACACAGCGATCATTCGGCAGCAGCGGCATCGTGCAGTGCACAAATCTAACCTAATAACTACGTCTCTCTCAGCAGCTGGATTCTTCCTGCGGAGTTCTGGCCACCGCGTGCCCTAGGACGATCGCAAGGATTACGGACAATAATGTCCGAGTTTGTACTGCCTGAAAAGAGGCCACTGCACAGCTCGTCTGGATGGTGAGAACTGAACGTAAGCACCTACACCGTGGACACGCATCTTGGAGCAGATAAGCGCCAGCGATCGACACAGCGGTCATTCGGCAGCAGCGGCATCGTGCAGTGCACAAAGCTAAAATAATAACTACGTCTCTCTCAGCAGCTGGATTCCTCCTGCGGAGCTCTGGCCACCGCGTGTCCTCGGACGATCGCAAGGATTAAGGACCCTAAGATCCGTGTTTGTGCTGCCTGAAAAGAGGCAACTGCGCAGCCCGTCTGGATGGTGGGAACTAAACGTAAGCACCTCCACCGTGCACACGCGTCTTGCAGCTGATAAGCGCCACGCGATCGACACAGCGGTCGTTCGGCAGCAGCGGCATCGTGCAGTGCACTAAGCTAACCTAATAACTACGTCTCTCTCAGTGCCTGGATTCCTCCTGCGGAGTTCTGGCCACCGAGTGCGCTCGGACGATCGCAAGGATTATGGACAGTAAGGCCCGTGTTTTACTTCCTGAAAAGAGGCAACTGCGCAGCCCGTCTGGATGGTGGGAACTTAACGTAAGCACCTACTCTGTGAACACGCGTCTTGCAGCTGATAAGCGCCAGCGATCGACAGAGCGGTCATTTGGCAGCAGCGGCATCGTGCAGTGCACAAATCTAACCTAATAACTACGTCTCTCTCAGCAGCTGGATTCCTGTTGCGGAGTTCTCGCCAACGCGTGCCCTAGGACGATAGCAAGGATTAAGGACACTAAGGTCCGTGTTTGTGCTGCCTGAAAAGAGGCAACTGCGCAGCCCGTCTGGATGGTGGGAACTAAACGTAAGCACCTACACCGTGGACACGCGTCTTGCAGCTGATAAGCGCCAGCGATCGACACAGCGGTCATTCGGCAGCAGCGGCATCGTGCAGTGCACTAAGCTAACCTAATAACTACGTCTCTCTCAGCAGCTGGATTCCTCCTGCGGAGTTCTGGCCACCGCGTGTCCTCGGACGATCGCAAGGATTATGGACACTAAGGTCCGTGTTTGTACTGCCTGAAAAGAGGCAACTGCGCAGCCCGTCTGGATGGTGGAAACTAAACGTAAGCACCTACACCGTGGACACGCGTCTTGGAGCAGATAAGCGCTAGCGATCGACACAGCGGTCATTCGGCAGCAGCGGCATCGTGCAGTGCACGAAGCTAACCAATAACTACGTCTCTCTCAGCAGCTGGATTCCTGTTGCGGAGTTCTGGCCACCGCGTGCCCTAGGACGATAGCAAGGATTATGGACAATAAGGTCCGTGTTTGTACTGTCTGAAAAGAGGCAACTGCGCAGCCCGTCTCAATGGTGGGAACTAAACGTAAGCACCTACACCGTGGACACGCGTCTTGGAGCAGATAAGCGCCAGCGATCGACACAGCGGTCATTCGGCAGCAGCGGCATCGTGCAGTGCACTAAGCTAACCTAATAACTACGTCTCTCTCAGTAGCTGGATTCCTCCTGCGGAGTTCTGGCCACCGAGTGCCCTCGGACGATCGCAAGGATTATGGACAATAAGGTCCGTGTTTGTACTGCCTGAAAAGAGGCAACTGCGCAGCCCGTCTGGATGGTGGGAACTAAACGTAAGCACCTACACCATGGACACGCGTCTTGGAGCAGATAAGCGCCAGCGATCGACACAACGGTCATTCGGCAGCAGCGGCATCGTGCAGTGCACAAAGCTAACCTAATAACTACGTCTCTCTCAGCAGCTGGATTCCTCCTGCGGAGTTCTGGCCACCGAGTGCCCTCGGACGATCGCAAGGATTATGGACAATAAGGTCCGTGTTTGTACTGCCTGAAAAGAGGCAACTGCGCAGCCCGTCTGGATGGTGGGAACTAAACGTAAGCACCTACACCATGGACACGCGTCTTGGAGCAGATAAGCGCCAGCGATCGACACAGCGGTCATTCGGCAGCAGCGGCATCGTGCAGTGCACAAAGCTAACCTAATAACTACGTCTCTCTCAGCAGCTGGATTCCTCCTGCGGAGTTCTGGCCACCGCGTGCCCTAGGACGATCGCAAGGATTATGGACAATAAGGTCCGTGTTTGTACTGCCTGAAAAGAGGCAACTGCGCAGCCCGTCTGGATGGTGGGAACTTAACGTAAGCACCTACACCGTGGACACGCGTCTTGGAGCAGATAAGCGCCAGCGATCGACACAGCGGTCATTCGGCAGCAGCGGCATCGTGCAGTGCACAAAGCTAACCTAATAACTACGTCTCTCTCAGCAGCTGGATTCCTCCTGCGGAGTTCTGGCCACCGAGTGCCCTCGGACGATCGCAAGGATTATGGACAATAAGGTCCGTGTTTGTACTGCCTGAAAAGAGGCAACTGCGCAGCCCGTCTGGATGGTGGGAACTAAACGTAAGCACCTACACCGTGGACACGCGTCTTGGAGCAGATAAGCGCCAGCGATCGACACAGCGGTCATTCGGCAGCAGCGGCATCGTGCAGTGCACAAAGCTAACCTAATAACTACGTCTCTCTCAGCAGCTGGATTCCTCCTGCGGAGTTCTGGCCACCGCGTGCCCTCGGACGATCGCAAGGATTATGGACAATAAGGTCCGTGTTTGTACTGCCTGAAAAGAGGCAACTGCGCAGCCCGTCTGGATGGTGGGAACTAAACGTAAGCACCTACACCGTGGACACGCGTCTTGGAGCAGATAAGCGCCAGCGATCGACACAGCGGTCATTCGGCAGCAGCGGCATCGTGCAGTGCACAAAGCTAACCTAATAACTACGTCTCTCTCAGCAGCTGGATTCCTCCTGCGGAGTTCTGGCCACCGAGTGCCCTCGGACGATCGCAAGGATTATGGACAGTAAGGTCCGTGTTTTACTGCCTGAAAAGAGGCAACTGCGCAGCCCGTCTGGATGGTGGGAACTTAACGTAAGCACCTACTCCGTGGACACGCGTCTTGGAGCAGATAAGCGCCAGCGATCGACACAGCGGTCATTCGGCAGCAGCGGCATCGTGCAGTGCACAAATCTAACCTAATAACTACGTCTCTCTCAGCAGCTGGATTCCTGCTGCGGAGTTCTGGCCACCGCGTGCCCTCGGACGATCGCAAGGATTAAGGACACTAAGGTCCGTGTTTGTGCTGCCTGAAAAGAGGCAACTGCGCAGCCCGTCTGGATGGTGGGAACTAAACGTAAGCACCTACACCGTGGACACGCGTCTTGCAGCTGATAAGCGCCAGCGATCGACACAGCGGTCATTCGGCAGCAGCGGCATCGTGCAGTGCACTAAGCTAACCTAATAACTACGTCTCTCTCAGTAGCTGGATTCCTCCTGCGGAGTTCTGGCCACCGAGTGCCCTCGGACGATCGCAAGGATTATGGACAGTAAGGTCCGTGTTTTACTGCCTGAAAAGAGGCAACTGCGCAGCCCGTCTGGATGGTGGGAACTTAACGTAAGCACCTACTCCATGGACACGAGTCTTGGAGCAGATAAGCGCCAGCGATCGACACAATGGTCATTCGGCAGCAGCGGCATCGTGCAGTGCACAAAGCTAACTTAATAACTACGTCTCTCTCAGCAGCTGGATTCCTCCTGCGGAGTTCTGGCCACCGCGTGCCCTCTGACGATCGCAAGGATTATGGACAATAAGGTCCTTGTTTGTACTGTCTGAAAAGAGGAAACTGCGCAGCCCGTCTCAATGGCGGGAACTAAACGTAAGCACCTACACCGTGGACACGCGTCTTGGAGCAGATAAGCGCCAGCGATCGACACAGCGGTCATTCGGCAGCAGCGGCATCGTGCAGTGCACTAAGCTAACCTAATAACTACGTCTCTCTCAGTAGCTGGATTCCTCCTGCGGAGTTCTGGCCACCGAGTTCCCTCGGACGATCGCAAGGATTATGGACAATAAGGTCCGAGTTTGTACTGCCTGAAAAGAGGCAACTGCGCAGCCCGTCTGGATGGTGGGAACTAAACGTAAGCACCTACACCATGGACACGCGTCTAGGAGCAGATAAGCGCCAGCGATCGACACAGCGGTCATTCGGCAGCAGCGGCATCGTGCAGTGCACAAATCTAACCTAATAACTACGTCTCTCTCAGCAGCTGGATTCCTCCTGCGGAGTTCTGGCCACCGCGTGCCCTCGGACGATCGCAAGGATTACGGACAATAAGGTCCGAGTTTGTACTGCCTGAAAAGAGGCCACTGCGCAGCTCGTCTGGATGGTGGGAACTGAACGTAAGCACCTACACCATGGACACGCGTCTTGGAGCAGATAAGCGCCAGCGATCGACACAGCGGTCATTCGGCAGCAGCGGCATCGTGCAGTGCACGAAGCTAACCTAATAACTACGTCTCTCTCAGCAGCTGGATTCCTCCTGCGGAGTTCTGGCCACCGCGTGCCCTAGGACGATCGCAAGGATTAAGGACACTAAGGTCCGTGTTTGTACTGCCTGAAAAGAGGCAACTGCGCAGCCCGTCTGGATGGTGGGAACTAAACGTAAGCACCTACACCGTGGACACGCGTCTTGGAGCAGATAAGCGCCAGCGATCGACACAGCGGTCATTCGGCAGCAGCGGCATCGTGCAGTGCACAAAGCTAACCTAATAACTACGTCTCTCTCAGCAGCTGGATTCCTCCTGCGGAGTTCTGGCCACCGCGTGCCCTCGGACGATCGCAAGGATTATGGACAATAAGGTCCGTGTTTGTACTGCCTGAAAAGAGGCAACTGCGCAGCCCGTCTGGATGGTGGGAACTTAACGTAAGCACCTACACCGTGGACACGCGTCTTGGAGCAGATAAGCGCCAGCGATCGACACAGCGGTCATTCGGCAGCAGCGGCATCGTGCAGTGCACAAAGCTAACCTAATAACTACGTCTCTCTCAGCAGCTGGATTCCTCCTGCGGAGTTCTGGCCACCGAGTGCCCTCGGACGATCGCAAGGATTATGGACAGTAAGGTCCGTGTTTGTACTGCCTGAAAAGAGGCAACTGCGCAGCCCGTCTGGATGGTGGGAACTAAACGTAAGCACCTACACCGTGGACACGCGTCTTGGAGCAGATAAGCGCCAGCGATCGACACAGCGGTCATTCGGCAGCAGCGGCATCGTGCAGTGCACAAAGCTAACCTAATAACTACGTCTCTCTCAGCAGCTGGATTCCTCCTGCGGAGTTCTGGCCACCGAGTGCCCTCGGACGATCGCAAGGATTATGGACAATAAGGTCCGTGTTTGTACTGCCTGAAAAGAGGCAACTGCGCAGCCCGTCTGGATGGTGGGAACTAAACGTAAGCACCTACACCATGGACACGCGTCTTGGAGCAGATAAGCGCCAGCGATCGACACAGCGGTCATTCGGCAGCAGCGGCATCGTGCAGTGCACAAAGCTAACCTAATAACTACGTCTCTCTCAGCAGCTGGATTCCTCCTGCGGAGTTCTGGCCACCGCGTGCCCTAGGACGATCGCAAGGATTATGGACAGTAAGGTCCGTGTTTGTACTGCCTGAAAAGAGGCAACTGCGCAGCCCGTCTGGATGGTGGGAACTAAACGTAAGCACCTACACCGTGGACACGCGTCTTGGAGCAGATAAGCGCCAGCGATCGACACAGCGGTCATTCGGCAGCAGCGGCATCGTGCAGTGCACAAAGCTAACCTAATAACTACGTCTCTCTCAGCAGCTGGATTCCTCCTGCGGAGTTCTGGCCACCGCGTGCCCTCGGACGACCGCAAGGACTATGGACAGTAAGGTCCGTGTTTGTACTGCCTGAAAAGAGGCAACTGCGCAGCCCGTCTGGATGGTGGAAACTTAACGTAAGCACCTACTCCGTGGACACGCGTCTTGGAGCAGATAAGCGCCAGCGATCGACACAACGGTCATGCGGCAGCAGCGGCATCGTGCAGTGCACAAAGCTAACCTAATAACTACGTCTCTCTCAGCAGCTGGATTCCTCCTGCGGAGTTCTGGCCCCCGCGTGCCCTCGGACGATCGCAAGGATTATGGACCATAAGGACCGTGTTTGTACTGCCTGAAAAGAGGCAACTGCGCAGCCCGTCTCAATGGTGGGAACTAAACGTAAGCACCTACATCGTGGACACGCGTCTTGGAGCAGATAAGCGCCAGCGATCGACACAGCGGTTATTCGGCAGCAGCGGCATCGTGCAGTGCACTAAGCTTACCTAATAACTACGACTCTCTCAGTAGCTGGATTCCTCCTGCGGAGTTCTGGCCACCGAGTGCCCTCGGACGATCGCAACGATTATGGACAGTAAGGCCCGTGTATTACAGCCTGAAAAGAGGCAACTGCGCAGCCCGTCTGGATGGTGGGAACTTAACGTAAGCACCTACTCCGTGGACACGCGTCTTGGAGCAGATAAGCGCCAGCGACCGACCCAACGGTCATTCGGCAGCAGCGGCATCGTGCAGTGCACAAAGCTAACTTAATAACTACGTCTCTCTCAGCAGCTGGATTCTTCCTGCAGAGTTCTGGCCACCGAGTTCCCTCGGACGATCGCAAGGATTATGGACAATAAGGTCCGAGTTTGTACTGCCTGAAAAGAGGCAACTGCGCAGTTCGTCTGGATGGTGGGAACTAAACGTAAGCACCTACACCATGGACACGCGTCTTGGAGCAGATAAGCGCCAGCGATCGACACAGCGATCATTCGGCAGCAGCGGCATCGTGCAGTGCACAAATCTAACCTAATAACTACGTCTCTCTCAGCAGCTGGATTCTTCCTGCGGAGTTCTGGCCGCCGCGTGCCCTAGGACGATCGCAAGGATTACGGACAATAATGTCCGAGTTTGTACTGCCTGAAAAGAGGCCACTGCACAGCTCGTCTGGATGGTGAGAACTGAACGTAAGCACCTACACCGTGGACACGCATCTTGGAGCAGATAAGCGCCAGCGATCGACACAGCGGTCATTCGGCAGCAGCGGCATCGTGCAGTGCACAAAGCTAAAATAATAACTACGTCTCTCTCAGCAGCTGGATTCCTCCTGCGGAGCTCTGGCCACCGCGTGTCCTCGGACGATCGCAAGGATTAAGGACCCTAAGATCCGTGTTTGTGCTGCCTGAAAAGAGGCAACTGCGCAGCCCGTCTGGATGGTGGGAACTGAACGTAAGCACCTCCACCGTGGACACGCGTCTTGCAGCTGATAAGCGCCAGCGATCGACACAGCGGTCGTTCGGCAGCAGCGGCATCGTGCAGTGCACTAAGCTAACCTAATAACTACGTCTCTCTCAGAGCCTGGATTCCTCCTGCGGAGTTCTGGCCACCGAGTGCGCTCGGACGATCGCAAGGATTATGGACAGTAAGGCCCGTGTTTTACTTCCTGAAAAGAGGCAACTGCGCAGCCCGTCTGGATGGTGGGAACTTAACGTAAGCACCTACTCTGTGAACACGCGTCTTGCAGCTGATAAGCGCCAGCGATCGACACAGCGGTCATTTGGCAGCAGCGGCATCGTGCAGTGCACAAATCTAACCTAATAACTACGTCTCTCTCAGCAGCTGGATTCCTGTTGCGGAGTTCTCGCCAACGCGTGCCCTAGGACGGTAGCAAGGATTAAGGACACTAAGGTCCGTGTTTGCGCTGCCTGAAAAGAGGCAACTGCGCAGCCCGTCTGGATGGTGGGAACTAAACGTAAGCACCTACACCGTGGACACGCGTCTTGCAGCTGATAAGCGCCAGCGATTGACACAGCGGTCATTCGGCAGCAGCGGCATCGTGCAGTGCACTAAGCTAACCTAATAACTACGTCTCTCTCAGTACCTGGATTCCTCCTGCGGAGTTCTGGCCACCGAGTGCCCTCGGACGATCGCAAGGATTATGGACAGTAAGGCCCGTGTTTTACTGCCTGAAAAGAGGCAACTGCGCAGCCCGTCTGGATGGTGGGAACTTAACGTAAGCACCTACTCCATGGACACGAGTCTTGGAGCAGATAAGCGCCAGCGATCGACACAATGGTCATTCGGCAGCAGCGGCATCGTGCAGTGCACAAAGCTAACTTAATAACTACGTCTCTCTCAGCAGCTGGATTCCTCCTGCGGAGTTCTGGCCACCGCGTGCCCTCTGACGATCGCAAGGATTATGGACAATAAGGTCCTTGTTTGTACTGTCTGAAAAGAGGAAACTGCGCAGCCCGTCTCAATGGCGGGAACTAAACGTAAGCACCTACACCGTGGACACGCGTCTTGGAGCAGATAAGCGCCAGCGATCGACACAGCGGTCATTCGGCAGCAGCGGCATCGTGCAGTGCACTAAGCTAACCTAATAACTACGTCTCTCTCAGCAGCTGGATTCCTCCTGCGGAGTTCTGGCCACCGAGTGCCCTCGGACGATCGCAAGGATTATGGACAATAAGGTCCGAGTTTGTACTGCCTGAAAAGAGGCAACTGCGCAGCCCGTCTGGATGGTGGGAACTAAACGTAAGCACCTACACCATGGACACGCGTCTTGGAGCAGATAAGCGCCAGCGATCGACACAGCGGTCATTCGGCAGCAGCGGCATCGTGCAGTGCACAAAGCTAACCTAATAACTACGTCTCTCTCAGCAGCTGGATTCCTCCTGCGGAGTTCTGGCCACCGCGTGCCCTCGGACGATCGCAAGGATTATGGACAATAAGGTCCGTGTTTGTACTGCCTGAAAAGAGGCAACTGCGCAGCCCGTCTGGATGGTGGGAACTAAACGTAAGCACCTACACCATGGACACGCGTCTTGGAGCAGATAAGCGCCAGCGATCGACACAGCGGTCATTCGGCAGCAGCGGCATCGTGCAGTGCACTAAGCTAACCTAATAACTACGTCTCTCTCAGTAGCTGGATTCCTCCTGCGGAGTTCTGGCCACCGAGTGCCCTCGGACGATCGCAAGGATTATGGACAGTAAGGTCCGTGTTTTACTGCCTGAAAAGAGGCAACTGCGCAGCCCGTCTGGATGGTGGGAACTTAACGTAAGCACCTACTCCGTGGACACGCGTCTTGGAGCAGATAAGCGCCAGCGACCGACACAACGGTCATTCGGCAGCAGCGGCATCGTGCAGTGCACAAAGCTAACTTAATAACTACGTCTCTCTCAGCAGCTGGATTCTTCCTGCAGAGTTCTGGCCACCGAGTTCCCTCGGACGATCGCAAGGATTATGGACAATAAGGTCCGAGTTTGTACTGCCTGAAAAGAGGCAACTGCGCAGCCCGTCTGGATGGTGGGAACTAAACGTAAGCACCTACACCATGGACACGCGTCTTGGAGCAGATAAGCGCCAGCGATCGACACAGCGGTCATTCGGCAGCAGCGGCATCGTGCAGTGCACAAAGCTAACCTAATAACTACGTCTCTCTCAGCAGCTGGATTCTTCCTGCGGAGTTCTGGCCACCGCGTGCCCTAGGACGATCGCAAGGATTATGGACAATAAGGTCCGAGTTTGTACTGCCTGAAAAGAGGCAACTGCGCAGCTCGTCTGGATGGTGGGAACTAAACGTAAGCACCTACACCGTGGACACGCGTCTTGGAGCAGATAAGCGCCAGCGATCGACACAGCGGTCATTCGGCAGCAGCGGCATCGTGCAGTGCACAAAGCTAACCTAATAACTACGTCTCTCTCAGCAGCTGGATTCCTCCTGCGGAGCTCTGGCCACCGCGTGCCCTCGGACGATCGCAAGGATTAAGGACACTAAGATCCGTGTTTGTACTGCCTGAAAAGAGGCAACTGCGCAGCCCGTCTGGATGGTGGGAACTGAACGTAAGCACCTACACCGTGGACACGCGTCTTGCAGCTGATAAGCGCCAGCGATCGACACAGCGGTCATTTGGCAGCAGCGGCATCGTGCAGTGCACAAATCTAACCTAATAACTACGTCTCTCTCAGCAGCTGGATTCCTGTTGCGGAGTTCTCGCCAACGCGTGCCCTAGGACGATAGCAAGGATTAAGGACACTAAGGTCCGTGTTTGTGCTGCCTGAAAAGAGGCAACTGCGCAGCCCGTCTGGATGGTGGGAACTAAACGTAAGCACCTACACCGTGGACACGCGTCTTGCAGCTGATAAGCGCCAGCGATTGACACAGCGGTCATTCGGCAGCAGCGGCATCGTGCAGTGCACTAAGCTAACCTAATAACTACGTCTCTCTCAGTAGCTGGATTCCTCCTGCGGAGTTCTGGCCACCGAGTGCCCTCGGACGATCGCAAGGATTATGGACAGTAAGGTCCGTGTTTTACTGCCTGAAAAGAGGCAACTGCGCAGCCCGTCTGGATGGTGGGAACTTAACGTAAGCACCTACTCCATGGACACGCGTCTTGGAGCAGATAAGCGCCAGCGATCGACACAACGGTCATTCGGCAGCAGCGGCATCGTGCAGTGCACAAAGCTAACCTAATAACTACGTCTCTCTCAGCAGCTGGATTCCTCCTGCGGAGTTCTGGCCACCGCGTGCCCTCGGACGATCGCAAGGATTATGGACAATAAGGTCCTTGTTTGTACTGTCTGAAAAGAGGAAACTGCGCAGCCCGTCTCAATGGCGGGAACTAAACGTAAGCACCTACACCGTGGACACGCGTCTTGGAGCAGATAAGCGCCAGCGATCGACACAGCGGTCATTCGGCAGCAGCGGCATCGTGCAGTGCACTAAGCTAACCTAATAACTACGTCTCTCTCAGTAGCTGGATTCCTCCTGCGGAGTTCTGGCCACCGAGTTCCCTCGGACGATCGCAAGGATTATGGACAATAAGGTCCGAGTTTGTACTGCCTGAAAAGAGGCAACTGCGCAGCCCGTCTGGATGGTGGGAACTAAACGTAAACACCTACACCATGTACACGCGTCTAGGAGCAGATAAGCGCCAGCGATCGACACAGCGGTCATTCGGCAGCAGCGGCATCGTGCAGTGCACAAATCTAACCTAATAACTACGTCTCTCTCAGCAGCTGGATTCCTCCTGCGGAGTTCTGGCCACCGGGTGCCCTCGGACGATCGCAAAGATTACGGACAATAAGGTCCGAGTTTGTACTGCCTGAAAAGAGGCCACTGCGAAGCTCGTCTGGATAGTGGGAACTGAACGTAAGCACCTACACCATGGACACGCGTCTTGGAGCAGATAAGCGCCAGCGATCGACACAGCGGTCATTCGGCAGCAGCCGCATCGTGCAGTGCACGAAGCTGACCTAATAACTACGTCTCTCTCAGCAGCTGGATTCCTGTTGCGGAGTTCTGGCCACCGCGTGCCCTAGGACGATAGCAAGGATTAAGGACACTAAGGTCCGTGTTTATACTGCCTGAAAAGAGGCAACTGCGCAGCACGTCTGGATGATGGGAACTAAACGTAAGCAGCTACACCATGGACACGCGTCTTGGAGCAGATAAGCGCCAGTATCGACACAGCGGTCATTCGGCAGCAGCGGCATCGTGCAGTGCACAAAGATAACCTAATAACTATGTCTCTCTCAGCAGCTGGATTCCTCCTGCGGAGTTCTGGCCACCGCGTGCCCTCGGACGACCGCAAGGATTATGGACAATAAGGTCCGTGTTTGTACTGCCTGAAAAGAGGCAACTGCGCAGCCCGTCTGGATGGTGGAAACTTAACGTAAGCACCTACTCCGTGGACACGCGTCTTGGAGCAGATAAGCGCCAGCGATCGACACAACGGTCATGCGGCAGCAGCGGCATCGTGCAGTGCACAAAGCTAACCTAATAACTACGTCTCTCTCAGCAGCTGGATTCCTCCTGCGGAGTTCTGGCCCCCGCGTGCCCTCGGACGATCGCAAGGATTATGGACCATAAGGACCGTGTTTGTACTGCCTGAAAAGAGGCAACTGCGCAGCCCGTCTCAATGGTGGGAACTAAACGTAAGCACCTACATCGTGGACACGCGTCTTGGAGCAGATAAGCGCCAGCGATCGACACAGCGGTTATTCGGCAGCAGCGGCATCGTGCAGTGCACTAAGCTTACCTAATAAGTACGACACTCTCAGTAGCTGGATTCCTCCTGCGGAGTTCTGGCCACCGAGTGCCCTCGGACGATCGCAACTATTATGGACAGTAAGGCCCGTGTATTACAGCCTGAAAAGAGGCAACTGCGCAGCCCGTCTGGATGGTGGGAACTTAACGTAAGCACCTACTCCGTGGACACGCGTCTTGGAGCAGATAAGCGCCAGCGACCGACCCAACGGTCATTCGGCAGCAGCGGCATCGTGCAGTGCACAAAGCTAACTTAATAACTACGTCTCTCTCAGCAGCTGGATTCTTCCTGCAGAGTTCTGGCCACCGAGTTCCCTCGGACGATCGCAAGGATTATGGACAATAAGGTCCGAGTTTGTACTGCCTGAAAAGAGGCAACTGCGCAGTTCGTCTGGATGGTGGGAACTAAACGTAAGCACCTACACCATGGACACGCGTCTTGGAGCAGATAAGCGCCAGCGATCGACACAGCGATCATTCGGCAGCAGCGGCATCGTGCAGTGCACAAATCTAACCTAATAACTACGTCTCTCTCAGCAGCTGGATTCTTCCTGCGGAGTTCTGGCCACCGCGTGCCCTAGGACGATCGCAAGGATTACGGACAATAATGTCCGAGTTTGTACTGCCTGAAAAGAGGCCACTGCACAGCTCGTCTGGATGGTGAGAACTGAACGTAAGCACCTACACCGTGGACACGCATCTTGGAGCAGATAAGCGCCAGCGATCGACACAGCGGTCATTCGGCAGCAGCGGCATCGTGCAGTGCACAAAGCTAACCTAATAACTACGTCTCTCTCAGCAGCTGGATTCCTCCTGCGGAGTTCTGGCCACCGCGTGCCCTCGGACGATCGCAAGGATTATGGACACTAAGGTCCGTGTTTTACTGCCTGAAAAGAGGCAACTGCGCAGCCCGTCTGGATGGTGGGAACTAAACGTAAGCACCTACACCGTGGACACGCGTCTTGGAGCAGATAAGCGCCAGCGATCGACACAGCGGTCATTCGGCAGCAGCGGCATCGTGCAGTGCACAAAGCTAACCTAATAACTACGTCTCTCTCAGTAGCTGGATTCCTCCTGCGGAGTTCTGGCCACCGAGTGCCCTCGGACGACCGCAAGGATTATGGACAGTAAGGTCCGTGTTTTACTGCCTGAAAAGAGGCAACTGCGCAGCCCGTCTGGATGGTGGAAACTTAACGTAAGCACCTACTCCGTGGACACGCGTCTTGGAGCAGATAAGCGCCAGCGATCGACACAACGGTCATGCGGCAGCAGCGGCATCGTGCAGTGCACAAAGCTAACCTAATAACTACGTCTCTCTCAGCAACTGGATTCCTCCTGCGGAGTTCTGGCCCCCGCGTGCCCTCGGACGATCGCAAGGATTATGGACCATAAGGACCGTGTTTGTACTGCCTGAAAAGAGGCAACTGCGCAGCCCGTCTCAATGGTGGGAACTAAACGTAAGCACCTACATCGTGGACACGCGTCTTGGAGCAGATAAGCGCCAGCGATCGACACAGCGGTTATTCGGCAGCAGCGGCATCGTGCAGTGCACTAAGCTTACCTAATAACTACGACTCTCTCAGTAGCTGGATTCCTCCTGCGGAGTTCTGGCCACCGAGTGCCCTCGGACGATCGCAACGATTATGGACAGTAAGGCCCGTGTATTACAGCCTGAAAAGAGGCAACTGCGCAGCCCGTCTGGATGGTGGGAACTTAACGTAAGCACCTACTCCGTGGACACGCGTCTTGGAGCAGATAAGCGCCAGCGACCGACCCAACGGTCATTCGGCAGCAGCGGCATCGTGCAGTGCACAAAGCTAACTTAATAACTACGTCTCTCTCAGCAGCTGGATTCTTCCTGCAGAGTTCTGGCCACCGAGTTCCCTCGGACGATCGCAAGGATTATGGACAATAAGGTCCGAGTTTGTACTGCCTGAAAAGAGGCAACTGCGCAGTTCGTCTGGATGGTGGGAACTAAACGTAAGCACCTACACCATGGACACGCGTCTTGGAGCAGATAAGCGCCAGCGATCGACACAGCGATCATTCGGCAGCAGCGGCATCGTGCAGTGCACAAATCTAACCTAATAACTACGTCTCTCTCAGCAGCTGGATTCTTCCTGCGGAGTTCTGGCCGCCGCGTGCCCTAGGACGATCGCAAGGATTACGGACAATAATGTCCGAGTTTGTACTGCCTGAAAAGAGGCCACTGCACAGCTCGTCTGGATGGTGAGAACTGAACGTAAGCACCTACACCGTGGACACGCATCTTGGAGCAGATAAGCGCCAGCGATCGACACAGCGGTCATTCGGCAGCAGCGGCATCGTGCAGTGCACAAAGCTAAAATAATAACTACGTCTCTCTCAGCAGCTGGATTCCTCCTGCGGAGCTCTGGCCACCGCGTGTCCTCGGACGATCGCAAGGATTAAGGACCCTAAGATCCGTGTTTGTGCTGCCTGAAAAGAGGCAACTGCGCAGCCCGTCTGGATGGTGGGAACTGAACGTAAGCACCTCCACCGTGGACACGCGTCTTGCAGCTGATAAGCGCCAGCGATCGACACAGCGGTCGTTCGGCAGCAGCGGCATCGTGCAGTGCACTAAGCTAACCTAATAACTACGTCTCTCTCAGAGCCTGGATTCCTCCTGCGGAGTTCTGGCCACCGAGTGCGCTCGGACGATCGCAAGGATTATGGACAGTAAGGCCCGTGTTTTACTTCCTGAAAAGAGGCAACTGCGCAGCCCGTCTGGATGGTGGGAACTTAACGTAAGCACCTACTCTGTGAACACGCGTCTTGCAGCTGATAAGCGCCAGCGATCGACACAGCGGTCATTTGGCAGCAGCGGCATCGTGCAGTGCACAAATCTAACCTAATAACTACGTCTCTCTCAGCAGCTGGATTCCTGTTGCGGAGTTCTCGCCAACGCGTGCCCTAGGACGGTAGCAAGGATTAAGGACACTAAGGTCCGTGTTTGCGCTGCCTGAAAAGAGGCAACTGCGCAGCCCGTCTGGATGGTGGGAACTAAACGTAAGCACCTACACCGTGGACACGCGTCTTGCAGCTGATAAGCGCCAGCGATTGACACAGCGGTCATTCGGCAGCAGCGGCATCGTGCAGTGCACTAAGCTAACCTAATAACTACGTCTCTCTCAGTACCTGGATTCCTCCTGCGGAGTTCTGGCCACCGAGTGCCCTCGGACGATCGCAAGGATTATGGACAGTAAGGCCCGTGTTTTACTGCCTGAAAAGAGGCAACTGCGCAGCCCGTCTGGATGGTGGGAACTTAACGTAAGCACCTACTCCATGGACACGAGTCTTGGAGCAGATAAGCGCCAGCGATCGACACAATGGTCATTCGGCAGCAGCGGCATCGTGCAGTGCACAAAGCTAACTTAATAACTACGTCTCTCTCAGCAGCTGGATTCCTCCTGCGGAGTTCTGGCCACCGCGTGCCCTCGGACGATCGCAAGGATTATGGACAATAAGGTCCTTGTTTGTACTGTCTGAAAAGAGGAAACTGCGCAGCCCGTCTCAATGGCGGGAACTAAACGTAAGCACCTACACCGTGGACACGCGTCTTGGAGCAGATAAGCGCCAGCGATCGACACAGCGGTCATTCGGCAGCAGCGGCATCGTGCAGTGCACTAAGCTAACCTAATAACTACGTCTCTCTCAGCAGCTGGATTCCTCCTGCGGAGTTCTGGCCACCGAGTGCCCTCGGACGATCGCAAGGATTATGGACAATAAGGTCCGAGTTTGTACTGCCTGAAAAGAGGCAACTGCGCAGCCCGTCTGGATGGTGGGAACTAAACGTAAGCACCTACACCATGGACACGCGTCTAGGAGCAGATAAGCGCCAGCGATCGACACAGCGGTCATTCGGCAGCAGCGGCATCGTGCAGTGCACAAATCTAACCTAATAACTACGTCTCTCTCAGCAGCTGGATTCCTCCTGCGGAGTTCTGGCCACCGGGTGCCCTCGGACGATCGCAAGGATTACGGACAATAAGGTCCGTGTTTGTACTGCCTGAAAAGAGGCAACTGCGCAGCTCGTCTGGATGGTGGGAACTGAACGTAAGCACCTACACCATGGACACGCGTCTTGGAGCAGATAAGCGCCAGCGATCGACACAGCGGTCATTCGGCAGCAGCGGCATCGTGCAGTGCACAAAGCTAACCTAATAACTACGTCTCTCTCAGCAGCTGGATTCCTCCTGCGGAGTTCTGGCCACCGCGTGCCCTCGGACGATCGCAAGGATTATGGACACTAAGGTCCGTGTTTGTACTGCCTGAAAAGAGGCAACTGCGCAGCCCGTCTGGATGGTGGGAACTAAACGTAAGCACCTACTCCGTGGACACGCGTCTTGGAGCAGATAAGCGCCAGCGATCGACACAGCGGTCATTCGGCAGCAGCGGCATCGTGCAGTGCACAAAGCTAACCTAATAACTACGTCTCTCTCAGCAGCTGGATTCCTCCTGCGGAGTTCTGGCCACCGAGTGCCCTCGGACGATCGCAAGGATTATGGACAATAAGGTCCGTGTTTGTACTGCCTGAAAAGAGGCAACTGCGCAGCCCGTCTGGATGGTGGGAACTAAACGTAAGCACCTACACCGTGGACACGCGTCTTGGAGCAGATAAGCGCCAGCGATCGACACAGCGATCATTCGGCAGCAGCGGCATCGTGCAGTGCACAAATCTAACCTAATAACTACGTCTCTCTCAGCAGCTGGATTCTTCCTGCGGAGTTCTGGCCACCGCGTGCCCTAGGACGATCGCAAGGATTACGGACAATAATGTCCGAGTTTGTACTGCCTGAAAAGAGGCCACTGCACAGCTCGTCTGGATGGTGAGAACTGAACGTAAGCACCTACACCGTGGACACGCATCTTGGAGCAGATAAGCGCCAGCGATCGACACAGCGGTCATTCGGCAGCAGCGGCATCGTGCAGTGCACAAAGCTAAAATAATAACTACGTCTCTCTCAGCAGCTGGATTCCTCCTGCGGAGCTCTGGCCACCGCGTGTCCTCGGACGATCGCAAGGATTAAGGACCCTAAGATCCGTGTTTGTGCTGCCTGAAAAGAGGCAACTGCGCAGCCCGTCTGGATGGTGGGAACTAAACGTAAGCACCTCCACCGTGCACACGCGTCTTGCAGCTGATAAGCGCACGCGATCGACACAGCGGTCGTTCGGCAGCAGCGGCATCGTGCAGTGCACTAAGCTAACCTAATAACTACGTCTCTCTCAGTGCCTGGATTCCTCCTGCGGAGTTCTGGCCACCGAGTGCGCTCGGACGATCGCAAGGATTATGGACAGTAAGGCCCGTGTTTTACTTCCTGAAAAGAGGCAACTGCGCAGCCCGTCTGGATGGTGGGAACTTAACGTAAGCACCTACTCTGTGAACACGCGTCTTGCAGCTGATAAGCGCCAGCGATCGACAGAGCGGTCATTTGGCAGCAGCGGCATCGTGCAGTGCACAAATCTAACCTAATAACTACGTCTCTCTCAGCAGCTGGATTCCTGTTGCGGAGTTCTCGCCAACGCGTGCCCTAGGACGATAGCAAGGATTAAGGACACTAAGGTCCGTGTTTGTGCTGCCTGAAAAGAGGCAACTGCGCAGCCCGTCTGGATGGTGGGAACTAAACGTAAGCACCTACACCGTGGACACGCGTCTTGCAGCTGATAAGCGCCAGCGATTGACACAGCGGTCATTCGGCAGCAGCGGCATCGTGCAGTGCACTAAGCTAACCTAATAACTACGTCTCTCTCAGCAGCTGGATTCCTCCTGCGGAGCTCTGGCCACCGCGTGTCCTCGGACGATCGCAAGGATTAAGGACCCTAAGATCCGTGTTTGTACTGCCTGAAAAAAAGGCAACTGCGCAGCCCGTCTGGATGGTGGAAACTAAACGTAAGCACCTACACCGTGGACACGCGTCTTGGAGGAGATAAGCGCTAGCGATCGACACAGCGGTCATTCGGCAGCAGCCGCATCGTGCAGTGCACGAAGCTAACCTAACTACGTCCCTCTCAGCAGCTGGATTCCTGTTGCGGAGTTCTCGCCAACGCGTGCCCTAGGACGATAGCAAGGATTATGGACAATAAGGTCCTTGTTTGTACTGTCTGAAAAGAGGAAACTGCGCAGCCCGTCTCAATGGCGGGAACTAAACGTAAGCACCTACACCGTGGACACGCGTCTTGGAGCAGATAAGCGCCAGCGATCGACACAGCGGTCATTCGGCAGCAGCGGCATCGTGCAGTGCACTAAGCTAACCTAATAACTACGTCTCTCTCAGTAGCTGGATTCCTCCTGCGGAGTTCTGGCCACCGAGTTCCCTCGGACGATCGCAAGGATTATGGACAATAAGGTCCGAGTTTGTACTGCCTGAAAAGAGGCAACTGCGCAGCCCGTCTGGATGGTGGGAACTAAACGTAAACACCTACACCATGTACACGCGTCTAGGAGCAGATAAGCGCCAGCGATCGACACAGCGGTCATTCGGCAGCAGCGGCATCGTGCAGTGCACAAATCTAACCTAATAACTACGTCTCTCTCAGCAGCTGGATTCCTCCTGCGGAGTTCTGGCCACCGGGTGCCCTCGGACGATCGCAAAGATTACGGACAATAAGGTCCGAGTTTGTACTGCCTGAAAAGAGGCCACTGCGAAGCTCGTCTGGATAGTGGGAACTGAACGTAAGCACCTACACCATGGACACGCGTCTTGGAGCAGATAAGCGCCAGCGATCGACACAGCGGTCATTCGGCAGCAGCCGCATCGTGCAGTGCACGAAGCTGACCTAATAACTACGTCTCTCTCAGCAGCTGGATTCCTGTTGCGGAGTTCTGGCCACCGCGTGCCCTAGGACGATAGCAAGGATTAAGGACACTAAGGTCCGTGTTTATACTGCCTGAAAAGAGGCAACTGCGCAGCACGTCTGGATGATGGGAACTAAACGTAAGCAGCTACACCATGGACACGCGTCTTGGAGCAGATAAGCGCCAGTATCGACACAGCGGTCATTCGGCAGCAGCGGCATCGTGCAGTGCACAAAGATAACCTAATAACTATGTCTCTCTCAGCAGCTGGATTCCTCCTGCGGAGTTCTGGCCACCGCGTGCCCTCGGACGACCGCAAGGATTATGGACAATAAGGTCCGTGTTTGTACTGCCTGAAAAGAGGCAACTGCGCAGCCCGTCTGGATGGTGGAAACTTAACGTAAGCTCCTACTCCGTGGACACGCGTCTTGGAGCAGATAAGCGCCAGCGATCGACACAACGGTCATGCGGCAGCAGCGGCATCGTGCAGTGCACAAAGCTAACCTAATAACTACGTCTCTCTCAGCAGCTGGATTCCTCCTGCGGAGTTCTGGCCCCCGCGTGCCCTCGGACGATCGCAAGGATTATGGACCATAAGGACCGTGTTTGTACTGCCTGAAAAGAGGCAACTGCGCAGCCCGTCTCAATGGTGGGAACTAAACGTAAGCACCTACATCGTGGACACGCGTCTTGGAGCAGATAAGCGCCAGCGATCGACACAGCGGTTATTCGGCAGCAGCGGCATCGTGCAGTGCACTAAGCTTACCTAATAAGTACGACACTCTCAGTAGCTGGATTCCTCCTGCGGAGTTCTGGCCACCGAGTGCCCTCGGACGATCGCAACTATTATGGACAGTAAGGCCCGTGTATTACAGCCTGAAAAGAGGCAACTGCGCAGCCCGTCTGGATGGTGGGAACTTAACGTAAGCACCTACTCCGTGGACACGCGTCTTGGAGCAGATAAGCGCCAGCGACCGACCCAACGGTCATTCGGCAGCAGCGGCATCGTGCAGTGCACAAAGCTAACTTTATAACTACGTCTCTCTCAGCAGCTGGATTCTTCCTGCAGAGTTCTGGCCACCGAGTTCCCTCGGACGATCGCAAGGATTATGGACAATAAGGTCCGAGTTTGTACTGCCTGAAAAGAGGCAACTGCGCAGTTCGTCTGGATGGTGGGAACTAAACGTAAGCACCTACACCATGGACACGCGTCTTGGAGCAGATAAGCGCCAGCGATCGACACAGCGATCATTCGGCAGCAGCGGCATCGTGCAGTGCACAAATCTAACCTAATAACTACGTCTCTCTCAGCAGCTGGATTCTTCCTGCGGAGTTCTGGCCACCGCGTGCCCTAGGACGATCGCAAGGATTACGGACAATAATGTCCGAGTTTGTACTGCCTGAAAAGAGGCCACTGCACAGCTCGTCTGGATGGTGAGAACTGAACGTAAGCACCTACACCGTGGACACGCATCTTGGAGCAGATAAGCGCCAGCGATCGACACAGCGGTCATTCGGCAGCAGCGGCATCGTGCAGTGCACAAAGCTAAAATAATAACTACGTCTCTCTCAGCAGCTGGATTCCTCCTGCGGAGCTCTGGCCACCGCGTGTCCTCGGACGATCGCAAGGATTAAGGACCCTAAGATCCGTGTTTGTGCTGCCTGAAAAGAGGCAACTGCGCAGCCCGTCTGGATGGTGGGAACTAAACGTAAGCACCTCCACCGTGCACACGCGTCTTGCAGCTGATAAGCGCACGCGATCGACACAGCGGTCGTTCGGCAGCAGCGGCATCGTGCAGTGCACTAAGCTAACCTAATAACTACGTCTCTCTCAGTGCCTGGATTCCTCCTGCGGAGTTCTGGCCACCGAGTGCGCTCGGACGATCGCAAGGATTATGGACAGTAAGGCCCGTGTTTTACTTCCTGAAAAGAGGCAACTGCGCAGCCCGTCTGGATGGTGGGAACTTAACGTAAGCACCTACTCTGTGAACACGCGTCTTGCAGCTGATAAGCGCCAGCGATCGACAGAGCGGTCATTTGGCAGCAGCGGCATCGTGCAGTGCACAAATCTAACCTAATAACTACGTCTCTCTCAGCAGCTGGATTCCTGTTGCGGAGTTCTCGCCAACGCGTGCCCTAGGACGATAGCAAGGATTAAGGACACTAAGGTCCGTGTTTGTGCTGCCTGAAAAGAGGCAACTGCGCAGCCCGTCTGGATGGTGGGAACTAAACGTAAGCACCTACACCGTGGACACGCGTCTTGCAGCTGATAAGCGCCAGCGATTGACACAGCGGTCATTCGGCAGCAGCGGCATCGTGCAGTGCACTAAGCTAACCTAATAACTACGTCTCTCTCAGCAGCTGGATTCCTCCTGCGGAGCTCTGGCCACCGCGTGTCCTCGGACGATCGCAAGGATTAAGGACCCTAAGATCAGTGTTTGTACTGCCTGAAAAAAGGCAACTGCGCAGCCCGTCTGGATGGTGGAAACTAAACGTAAGCACCTACACCGTGGACACGCGTCTTGGAGGAGATAAGCGCTAGCGATCGACACAGCGGTCATTCGGCAGCAGCCGCATCGTGCAGTGCACGAAGCTAACCTAACTACGTCCCTCTCAGCAGCTGGATTCCTGTTGCGGAGTTCTGGCCACCGCGTGCACTAGGACGATAGCAAGGATTAAGGACACTAAGGTCCGTGTTTATACTGCCTGAAAAGAGGCAACTGCGCAGCCCGTCTGGATGATGGAAACTAAACGCAAGCACCTACACCGTGAACACGCGTCTTGCAGCTGATAAGCGCGAGCGATCGACACAGCGGTCATTCGGCAGCAGCGGCATCGTGCAGTGCACGAAGCTAACTTAATAACTACGTCGCTTTCAGCAGCCGGATTCCTCCTGCAGAGTTCTGGCCACCGCGTGCCCTCGGACGACCGCAAGGATTATGGACAATAAGGTCCGTGTTTGTACTGCCTGAAAAGAGGAAACTGCGCAGCCCGTCTGGATGGTGGGAACTAAACGTAAGCACCTACACCGTGGACACGCTTCTTGGAGCAGATAAGCGGCAGCGATCGACACCGCGGTCATTCGGCAGCAGCGGCATCGTGCAGTGCACAATGCTAACCCAATAACTACGTCTCTCTCAGCAGCTGGATTACTCCTGCGGAGTTCTGGCCACCGCGTGCCCTCGGACGATCGCAAGGGTTATGAAAAATAAGGTCCGTGTTTGTACTGTCTGAAAAGAGCCAACTGCGCAGCCCGTCTTAATGGTGGGAACTAAACGTAAGCACATACACCGTGGACACGCGTCTTGGAGCAGATAAGCGCCAGCAATCGACACAGCGGTCATTCGGCAGCAGCGGCATCGTGCAGTGCACTAAGCTAACCTAATAACTACGTCTCTCTCAGTAGCTGGATTCCTCCTGCGGAGTTCTGTCCACCGAGTGCTCCGGACGATCGCAAGGATTATGGACAGTAAGGCCCGTGTATTACTGCCTGAAAAAAGGCAACTGCGCAGCCCGTCTGGATGGTGGGAACTTAACGTAAGCACCTACTCCATGGACACGCGTCTTGGAGCAGATAAGCGCCAGCGACCGACACAACGGTCATTCGGCAGCAGCGGCATCGTGCAGTGCACAAAGCTAACTTAATAACTACGTCTCTCTCAGCAGCTGGATTCTTCCTGCAGAGTTCTGGCCACCGAGTTCCCTCGGACGATCGCAAGGATTATGGACAATAAGGTCCGAGTTTGTACTGCCTGAAAAGAGGCAACTGCGCAGCCCGTCTGGATGGTGGGAACTAAACGTAAGCACCTACACCATGGACACGCGTCTTGGAGCAGGTAAGCGCCAGCGATCGACACAGCGGTCATTCGGCAGCAGCGGTATCGTTCAGTGCACAAAGCTAACCTAATAACTACGTCTCTCTCAGCAGCTGGATTCCTCCTGCGGAGTTCTGGCCACCAAGTGCCCTAGGTCGATCGCAAGAATTATGGACAGTAAGGTCCGTGTTTGTACTGCCTGAAAGGAGGCAACTGCGCAGCCCGTCTGGATGGTGGGAACTAAACGTAAGCACCTACACCGTGAACACGCGTCTTGGAGCAGATAAGCGCCAGCGATCGACACAACGGTCATTCGGCAGCAGAGGCATCGTGCAGTGCACAAAGCTAACCTAATAACTACGTCTCTCTCAGCAGCTGGATTCCTGCTGCAGAGTTCTGGCCCCCGAGTGCCCTCGGACGATCGCAAGGATTAGGGACAGTAAGGTCCGTGTTTTACTGCCTGAAAAGAGGCAACTGCGCAGCCCGTCTGGATGGTGGGAACTAAACGTAAGCACCTACGCCGTGGACACGCGTCTTGGAGCAGATAAGCGCCAGCGATCGACACAGCGGTCATTCGGCAGCAGCGGCATCGTGCAGTGGACAAAGCTAACCTAATAACTACGTCTCTCTCAGCAGCTGGATTACTCCTGCGGAGTTCTGGCCACCGCGTGCCCTCGGACGATCGCAAGGGTTATGGACAGTAAGGTCCGTGTTTTACTGCCTGAAAAGAGGCAACTGCGCAGCCCGTCTGGATGGTGGGAACTAAACATAAGCACCTACATCGTGGAAACGCGTCTTGGAGCAGATAAGCGCCAGCGATCGACGCAGCGGTCATTCGGCAGCAGCGGCATCGTGCAGTGCACAAAGCTAACCTAATAACTACGTCGCTTTCAGTAGCTGGATTCCTCCTGCGGAGTTCTGGCCACCGAGTGCCCTCGGACAACCGCAAGGACTATGGAGAGTAAGGTTCGTGTTTTACTGCCTGAAAAGAGGCAACTGCGCAGCCCGTCTGGATGGTGGAAACTTAACGTAAGCACCTACTCCGTGGACACGCGTCTTGGAGCAGATAAGCGCCAGCGATCGACACAACGGTCATGCGGCAGCAGCGGCATCGTGCAGTGCACAAAGCTAACCTAATAACTACGTCTCTCTCAGCAACTGGATTCCTCCTGCGGAGTTCTGGCCCCCGCGTGCCCTCGGACGATCGCAAGGATTATGGACCATAAGGACCGTGTTTGTACTGCCTGAAAAGAGGCAACTGCGCAGCCCGTCTCAATGGTGGGAACTAAACGTAAGCACCTAAATCGTGGACACGCGTCTTGGAGCAGATAAGCGCCAGCGATCGACACACCGTTATTCGGCAGCAGCGGCATCGTGCAGTGCACTAAGCTTACCTAATAACTACGACTCTCTCAGTAGCTGGATTCCTCCTGCGGAGTTCTGGCCACCGAGTGCCCTCGGACGATCGCAACGATTATGGACAGTAAGGCCCGTGTATTACAGCCTGAAAAGAGGCAACTGCGCAGCCCGTCTGGATGGTGGGAACTTAACGTAAGCACCTACTCCGTGGACACGCGTCTTGGAGCAGATAAGCGCCAGCGACCGACCCAACGGTCATTCGGCAGCAGCGGCATCGTGCAGTGCACAAAGCTAACTTAATAACTACGTCTCTCTCAGCAGCTGGATTCTTCCTGCAGAGTTCTGGCCACCGAGTTCCCTCGGACGATCGCAAGGATTATGGACAATAAGGTCCGAGTTTGTACTGCCTGAAAAGAGGCAACTGCGCAGTTCGTCTGGATGGTGGGAACTAAACGTAAGCACCTACACCATGGACACGCGTCTTGGAGCAGAGAAGCGCCAGCGATCGACACAGCGATCATTCGGCAGCAGCGGCATCGTGCAGTGCACAAATCTAACCTAATAACTACGTCTCTCTCAGCAGCTGGATTCTTCCTGCGGTGTTCTGGCCGCCGCGTGCCCTAGGACGATCGCAAGGATTACGGACAATAATGTCCGAGTTTGTACTGCCTGAAAAGAGGCCACTGCACAGCTCGTCTGGATGGTGAGAACTGAACGTAAGCACCTACACCGTGGACACGCATCTTGGAGCAGATAAGCGCCAGCGATCGACACAGCGGTCATTCGGCAGCAGCGGCATCGTGCAGTGCACAAAGCTAAAATAATAACTACGTCTCTCTCAGCAGCTGGATTCCTCCTGCGGAGCTCTGGCCACCGCGTGTCCTCGGACGATCGCAAGGATTAAGGACCCTAAGATCCGTATTTGTGCTGCCTGAAAAGAGGCAACTGCGCAGCCCGTCTGGATGGTGGGAACTGAACGTAAGCACCTCCACCGTGGACACGCGTCTTGCAGCTGATAAGCGCCAGCGATCGACACAGCGGTCGTTCGGCAGCAGCGGCATCGTGCAGTGCACTAAGCTAACCTAATAACTACGTCTCTCTCAGAGCCTGGATTCCTCCTGCGGAGTTCTGGCCACCGAGTGCGCTCGGACGATCGCAAGGATTATGGACAGTAAGGCCCGTGTTTTACTTCCTGAAAAGAGGCAACTGCGCAGCCCGTCTGGATGGTGGGAACTTAACGTAAGCACCTACTCTGTGAACACGCGTCTTGCAGCTGATAAGCGCCAGCGATCGACACAGCGGTCATTTGGCAGCAGCGGCATCGTGCAGTGCACAAATCTAACCTAATAACTACGTCTCTCTCAGCAGCTGGATTCCTGTTGCGGAGTTCTCGCCAACGCGTGCCCTAGGACGGTAGCAAGGATTAAGGACACTAAGGTCCGTGTTTGCGCTGCCTGAAAAGAGGCAACTGCGCAGCCCGTCTCAATGGCGGGAACTAAACGTAAGCACCTACACCGTGGACACGCGTCTTGGAGCAGATAAGCGCCAGCGATCGACACAGCGGTCATTCGGCAGCAGCGGCATCGTGCAGTGCACTAAGCTAACCTAATAACTACGTCTCTCTCAGTAGCTGGATTCCTCCTGCGGAGTTCTGGCCACCGAGTTCCCTCGGACGATCGCAAGGATTATGGACAATAAGGTCCGAGTTTGTACTGCCTGAAAAGAGGCAACTGCGCAGCCCGTCTGGATGGTGGGAACTAAACGTAAACACCTACACCATGGACACGCGTCTAGGAGCAGATAAGCGCCAGCGATCGACACAGCGGTCATTCGGCAGCAGCGGCATCGTGCAGTGCACAAATCTAACCTAATAACTACGTCTCTCTCAGCAGCTGGATTCCTCCTGCGGAGTTCTGGCCACCGGGTGCCCTCGGACGATCGCAAAGATTACGGACAATAAGGTCCGAGTTTGTACTGCCTGAAAAGAGGCCACTGCGAAGCTCGTCTGGATGGTGGGAACTGAACGTAAGCACCTACACCATGGACACGCGTCTTGGAGCAGATAAGCGCCAGCGATCGACACAGCGGTCATTCGGCAGCAGCCGCATCGTGCAGTGCACGAAGCTGACCTAATAACTACGTCTCTCTCAGCAGCTGGATTCCTGTTGCGGAGTTCTGGCCACCGCGTGCCCTAGGACGATAGCAAGGATTAAGGACACTAATGTCCGTGTTTATACTGCCTGAAAAGAGGCAACTGCGCAGCACGTCTGGATGATGGGAACTAAACGTAAGCAGCTACACCATGGACACGCGTCTTGGAGCAGATAAGCGCCAGTATCGACACAGCGGTCATTCGGCAGCAGCGGCATCGTGCAGTGCACAAAGATAACCTAATAACTATGTCTCTCTCAGCAGCTGGATTCCTCCTGCGGAGTTCTGGCCACCGCGTGCCCTCGGACGACCGCAAGGATTATGGACAATAAGGTCCGTGTTTGTACTGCCTGAAAAGAGGCAACTGCGCAGCCCGTCTGGACGGTGGAAACTTAACGTAAGCACCTACTCCGTGGACACGCGTCTTGGAGCAGATAAGCGCCAGCGATCGACACAACGGTCATGCGGCAGCAGCGGCATCGTGCAGTGCACTAAGCTTACCTAATAAGTACGACACTCTCAGTAGCTGGATTCCTCCTGCGGAGTTCTGGCCACCGAGTGCCCTCGGACGATCGCAACTATTATGGACAGTAAGGCCCGTGTATTACAGCCTGAAAAGAGGCAACTGCGCAGCCCGTCTGGATGGTGGGAACTTAACGTAAGCACCTACTCCGTGGACACGCGTCTTGGAGCAGATAAGCGCCAGCGACCGACCCAACGGTCATTCGGCAGCAGCGGCATCGTGCAGTGCACAAAGCTAACTTAATAACTACGTCTCTCTCAGCAGCTGGATTCTTCCTGCAGAGTTCTGGCCACCGAGTTCCCTCGGACGATCGCAAGGATTATGGACAATAAGGTCCGAGTTTGTACTGCCTGAAAAGAGGCAACTGCGCAGTTCGTCTGGATGGTGGGAACTAAACGTAAGCACCTACACCATGGACACGCGTCTTGGAGCAGATAAGCGCCAGCGATCGACACAGCGATCATTCGGCAGCAGCGGCATCGTGCAGTGCACAAATCTAACCTAATAACTACGTCTCTCTCAGCAGCTGGATTCTTCCTGCGGAGTTCTGGCCACCGCGTGCCCTAGGACGATCGCAAGGATTACGGACAATAATGTCCGAGTTTGTACTGCCTGAAAAGAGGCCACTTCACAGCTCGTCTGGATGGTGAGAACTGAACGTAAGCACCTACACCGTGGACACGCATCTTGGAGCAGATAAGCGCCAGCGATCGACACAGCGGTCATTCGGCAGCAGCGGCATCGTGCAGTGCACAAAGCTAAAATAATAACTACGTCTCTCTCAGCAGCTGGATTCCTCCTGCGGAGCTCTGGCCACCGCGTGTCCTCGGACGACCGCAAGGATTAAGGACCCTAAGATCCGTGTTTGTGCTGCCTGAAAAGAGGCAACTGCGCAGCCCGTCTGGATGGTGGGAACTAAACGTAAGCACCTCCACCGTGGACACGCGTCTTGCAGCTGATAAGCGCCAGCGATCGACACAGCGGTCGTTCGGCAGCAGCGGCATCGTGCAGTGCACTAAGCTAACCTAATAACTACGTCTCTCTCAGTGCCTGGATTCCTCCTGCGGAGTTCTGGCCACCGAGTGCGCTCGGACGATCGCAAGGATTATGGACAGTAAGGCCCGTGTTTTACTTCCTGAAAAGAGGCAACTGCGCAGCCCGTCTGGATGGTGGGAACTTAACGTAAGCACCTACTCTGTGAACACGCGTCTTGCAGCTGATAAGCGCCAGCGATCGACAGAGCGGTCATTTGGCAGCAGCGGCATCGTGCAGTGCACAAATCTAACCTAATAACTACGTCTCTCTCAGCAGCTGGATTCCTGTTGCGGAGTTCTCGCCAACGCGTGCCCTAGGACGATAGCAAGGATTAAGGACACTAAGGTCCGTGTTTGTGCTGCCTGAAAAGAGGCAACTGCGCAGCCCGTCTGGATGGTGGGAACTAAACGTAAGCACCTACACCGTGGACACGCGTCTTGCAGCTGATAAGCGCCAGCGATTGACACAGCGGTCATTCGGCAGCAGCGGCATCGTGCAGTGCACTAAGCTAACCTAATAACTACGTCTCTCTCAGTACCTGGATTCCTCCTGCGGAGTTCTGGCCACCGAGTGCCCTCGGACGATCGCAAGGATTATGGACAGTAAGGCCCGTGTTTTACTGCCTGAAAAGAGGCAACTGCGCAGCCCGTCTGGATGGTGGGAACTTAACGTAAGCACCTACTCCATGGACACGAGTCTTGGAGCAGATAAGCGCCAGCGATCGACACAATGGTCATTCGGCAGCAGCGGCATCGTGCAGTGCACAAAGCTAACTTAATAACTACGTCTCTCTCAGCAGCTGGATTCCTCCTGCGGAGTTCTGGCCACCGCGTGCCCTCTGACGATCGCAAGGATTATGGACAATAAGGTCCTTGTTTGTACTGTCTGAAAAGAGGAAACTGCGCAGCCCGTCTCAATGGCGGGAACTAAACGTAAGCACCTACACCGTGGACACGCGTCTTGGAGCAGATAAGCGCCAGCGATCGACACAGCGGTCATTCGGCAGCAGCGGCATCGTGCAGTGCACTAAGCTAACCTAATAACTACGTCTCTCTCAGTAGCTGGATTCCTCCTGCGGAGTTCTGGCCACCGAGTTCCCTCGGACGATCGCAAGGATTATGGACAATAAGGTCCGAGTTTGTACTGCCTGAAAAGAGGCAACTGCGCAGCCCGTCTGGATGGTGGGAACTAAACGTAAACACCTACACCATGGACACGCGTCTAGGAGCAGATAAGCGCCAGCGATCGACACAGCGGTCATTCGGCAGCAGCGGCATCGTGCAGTGCACAAATCTAACCTAATAACTACGTCTCCCTCAGCAGCTGGATTCCTCCTGCGGAGTTCTGGCCACCGGGTGCCCTCGGACGATCGCAAAGATTACGGACAATAAGGTCCGAAGCTCGTCTGGATGGTGGGAACTGAACGTAAGCACCTACACCATGGACACGCCTCTTGGAGCAGATAAGCGCCAGCGATCGACACAGCGGTCATTCGGCAGCAGCCGCATCGTGCAGTGCACGAAGCTAACCTAATAACTACGTCTCTCTCAGCAGCTGGATTCCTGTTGCGGAGTTCTGGCCACCGCGTGCCCTAGGACGATAGCAAGGATTAAGGACACTAAGGTCCGTGTTTATACTGCCTGAAAAGAGGCAACTGCGCAGCACGTCTGGATGATGGGAACTAAACGTAAGCAGCTACACCATGGACACGCGTCTTGGAGCAGATAAGCGCCAGTATCGACACAGCGGTCATTCGGCAGCAGCGGCATCGTGCAGTGCACAAAGATAACCTAATAACTATGTCTCTCTCAGCAGCTGGATTCATCCTGCGGAGTTCTGGCCACCGCGTGCCCTCGGACGACCGCAAGGATTATGGACAATAAGGTCCGTGTTTGTACTGCCTGAAAAGAGGCAACTGCGCAGCCCGTCTGGACGGTGGAAACTTAACGTAAGCACCTACTCCGTGGACACGCGTCTTGGAGCAGATAAGCGCCAGCGATCGACACAACGGTCATGCGGCAGCAGCGGCATCGTGCAGTGCACTAAGCTTACCTAATAAGTACGACACTCTCAGTAGCTGGATTCCTCCTGCGGAGTTCTGGCCACCGAGTGCCCTCGGACGATCGCAACTATTATGGACAGTAAGGCCCGTGTATTACAGCCTGAAAAGAGGCAACTGCGCAGCCCGTCTGGATGGTGGGAACTTAACGTAAGCACCTACTCCGTGGACACGCGTCTTGGAGCAGATAAGCGCCAGCGACCGACCCAACGGTCATTCGGCAGCAGCGGCATCGTGCAGTGCACAAAGCTAACTTAATAACTACGTCTCTCTCAGCAGCTGGATTCTTCCTGCAGAGTTCTGGCCACCGAGTTCCCTCGGACGATCGCAAGGATTATGGACAATAAGGTCCGAGTTTGTACTGCCTGAAAAGAGGCAACTGCGCAGTTCGTCTGGATGGTGGGAACTAAACGTAAGCACCTACACCATGGACACGCGTCTTGGAGCAGATAAGCGCCAGCGATCGACACAGCGATCATTCGGCAGCAGCGGCATCGTGCAGTGCACAAATCTAACCTAATAACTACGTCTCTCTCAGCAGCTGGATTCTTCCTGCGGAGTTCTGGCCACCGCGTGCCCTAGGACGATCGCAAGGATTACGGACAATAATGTCCGAGTTTGTACTGCCTGAAAAGAGGCCACTTCACAGCTCGTCTGGATGGTGAGAACTGAACGTAAGCACCTACACCGTGGACACGCATCTTGGAGCAGATAAGCGCCAGCGATCGACACAGCGGTCATTCGGCAGCAGCGGCATCGTGCAGTGCACAAAGCTAAAATAATAACTACGTCTCTCTCAGCAGCTGGATTCCTCCTGCGGAGCTCTGGCCACCGCGTGTCCTCGGACGACCGCAAGGATTAAGGACCCTAAGATCCGTGTTTGTGCTGCCTGAAAAGAGGCAACTGCGCAGCCCGTCTGGATGGTGGGAACTAAACGTAAGCACCTCCACCGTGGACACGCGTCTTGCAGCTGATAAGCGCCAGCGATCGACACAGCGGTCGTTCGGCAGCAGCGGCATCGTGCAGTGCACTAAGCTAACCTAATAACTACGTCTCTCTCAGTGCCTGGATTCCTCCTGCGGAGTTCTGGCCACCGAGTGCGCTCGGACGATCGCAAGGATTATGGACAGTAAGGCCCGTGTTTTACTTCCTGAAAAGAGGCAACTGCGCAGCCCGTCTGGATGGTGGGAACTTAACGTAAGCACCTACTCTGTGAACACGCGTCTTGCAGCTGATAAGCGCCAGCGATCGACAGAGCGGTCATTTGGCAGCAGCGGCATCGTGCAGTGCACAAATCTAACCTAATAACTACGTCTCTCTCAGCAGCTGGATTCCTGTTGCGGAGTTCTCGCCAACGCGTGCCCTAGGACGATAGCAAGGATTAAGGACACTAAGGTCCGTGTTTGTGCTGCCTGAAAAGAGGCAACTGCGCAGCCCGTCTGGATGGTGGGAACTAAACGTAAGCACCTACACCGTGGACACGCGTCTTGCAGCTGATAAGCGCCAGCGATTGACACAGCGGTCATTCGGCAGCAGCGGCATCGTGCAGTGCACTAAGCTAACCTAATAACTACGTCTCTCTCAGTACCTGGATTCCTCCTGCGGAGTTCTGGCCACCGAGTGCCCTCGGACGATCGCAAGGATTATGGACAGTAAGGCCCGTGTTTTACTGCCTGAAAAGAGGCAACTGCGCAGCCCGTCTGGATGGTGGGAACTTAACGTAAGCACCTACTCCATGGACACGAGTCTTGGAGCAGATAAGCGCCAGCGATCGACACAATGGTCATTCGGCAGCAGCGGCATCGTGCAGTGCACAAAGCTAACTTAATAACTACGTCTCTCTCAGCAGCTGGATTCCTCCTGCGGAGTTCTGGCCACCGCGTGCCCTCTGACGATCGCAAGGATTATGGACAATAAGGTCCTTGTTTGTACTGTCTGAAAAGAGGAAACTGCGCAGCCCGTCTCAATGGCGGGAACTAAACGTAAGCACCTACACCGTGGACACGCGTCTTGGAGCAGATAAGCGCCAGCGATCGACACAGCGGTCATTCGGCAGCAGCGGCATCGTGCAGTGCACTAAGCTAACCTAATAACTACGTCTCTCTCAGTAGCTGGATTCCTCCTGCGGAGTTCTGGCCACCGAGTTCCCTCGGACGATCGCAAGGATTATGGACAATAAGGTCCGAGTTTGTACTGCCTGAAAAGAGGCAACTGCGCAGCCCGTCTGGATGGTGGGAACTAAACGTAAACACCTACACCATGGACACGCGTCTAGGAGCAGATAAGCGCCAGCGATCGACACAGCGGTCATTCGGCAGCAGCGGCATCGTGCAGTGCACAAATCTAACCTAATAACTACGTCTCCCTCAGCAGCTGGATTCCTCCTGCGGAGTTCTGGCCACCGGGTGCCCTCGGACGATCGCAAAGATTACGGACAATAAGGTCCGAAGCTCGTCTGGATGGTGGGAACTGAACGTAAGCACCTACACCATGGACACGCCTCTTGGAGCAGATAAGCGCCAGCGATCGACACAGCGGTCATTCGGCAGCAGCCGCATCGTGCAGTGCACGAAGCTAACCTAATAACTACGTCTCTCTCAGCAGCTGGATTCCTGTTGCGGAGTTCTGGCCACCGCGTGCCCTAGGACGATAGCAAGGATTAAGGACACTAAGGTCCGTGTTTATACTGCCTGAAAAGAGGCAACTGCGCAGCACGTCTGGATGATGGGAACTAAACGTAAGCAGCTACACCATGGACACGCGTCTTGGAGCAGATAAGCGCCAGTATCGACACAGCGGTCATTCGGCAGCAGCGGCATCGTGCAGTGCACAAAGATAACCTAATAACTATGTCTCTCTCAGCAGCTGGATTCATCCTGCGGAGTTCTGGCCACCGCGTGCCCTCGGACGACCGCAAGGATTATGGACAATAAGGTCCGTGTTTGTACTGCCTGAAAAGAGGCAACTGCGCAGCCCGTCTGGATGGTGGGAACTAAACGTAAGCACCTACACCGTGGACACGCGTCTTGGAGCAGATAAGCGCCAGCGATCGACACAGCGGTCATTCGGAAGCAGCCGCATCGTGCAGTGCACGAAGCTAACCTAATAACTACGTCTCTCTCAGCAGCTGGATTCCTGTTGCGGAGTTCTGGCCACCGCGTGCCCTAGGACGATAGCAAGGATTAAGGACACTAAGGTCCGTGTTTATACTGCCTGAAAAGAGGCAACTGCGCAGCCCGTCTGGATGATGGAAATTAAACGCAAGCACCTACTCTGTGAACACGCGTCTTGTAGCTGATAAGCGCCAGCGATCGACACAGCGGTCATTCGGCAGCAGCGGCATTGTGCAGTGCACAAAGCTAACTTAATAACTACGTCTCTCTCAGCAGCTGGATTCCTCCTGCAGAGATCTGGCCACCGAGTGCCCTCGGACGATCGCAAGAATTATGGACAATAAGCTCCGTGTTTGTACTGCCTTAAAAGAGGCAACTGCGCAGCCCGTCTGGATAATGGAAACTAAACGCAAGCACTTACACTTTGAACACGCGTCTTGCAGCTGATAAGCGCCAGCGATCGACACAGCGGTCATTCGGCAGCAGCGGCGTCGTGCAGTGCACAAAGCTAACTTAATAACTAAGTCTCTCTCAGCAGCTGGATTCCTCCTGCAGAGTTCTGGACACCGAGTGCCCTCTGACGATCGCAAGGATTATGGACAATAAGGTCCTTGTTTGTACTGTCTGAAAAGAGGAAACTGCGCAGCCCGTCTCAATGGCGGGAACTAAACGTAAGCACCTACACCGTGGACACGCGTCTTGGAGCAGATAAGCGCCAGCGATCGACACAGCGGTCATTCGGCAGCAGCGGCATCGCGCAGTGCACTAAGCTAACCTAATAACTACGTCTCTCTCAGTAGCTGGATTCCTCCTGCGGAGTTCTGGCCACCGAGTTCCCTCGGACGATCGCAAGGATTATGGACAATAAGGTCCGAGTTTGTACTGCCTGAAAAGAGGCAACTGCGCAGCCCGTCTGGATGGTGGGTACTAAACGTAAACACCTACGCCATGGACACGCGTCTAGGAGCAGATAAGCGCCAGCGATCGACACAGCGGTCATTCGGCAGCAGCGGAATCGTGCAGTGCACAAATCTAACCTAATAACTACGTCTCTCTCAGCAGCTGGATTCCTCCTGCGGAGTTCTGGCCACCGGGTGCCCTCGGACGTTCGCAAAGATTAAGGACAATAAGGTCCGAGTTTGTACTGCCTGAAAAGAGGCCACTGCGAAGCTCGTCTGGATGCTGGGAACTGAACGTAAGCACCTACACCATGGACACGCGTCTTGGAGCAGATAAGCGCCAGCGATCGACACAGCGGTCATTCGGCAGCAGCCGCATCGTGCAGTGCACGAAGCTAACCTAATAACTACGTGTCTCTCAGCAGCTGGATTCCTGTTGCGGAGTTCTGGCCACCGCGTGCCCTAGGACGATAGCAAGGATTAAGGACACTAAGGTCCGTGTTTATACTGCCTGAAAAGAGGCAACTGCGCAGCCCGTCTGGATGGTGGGAACTAAACGTAAGCACCTACACCGTGGACACGCGTCTTGGAGCAGATAAGCGCCAGCGATCGACACAGCGGTCATTCGGAAGCAGCCGCATCGTGCAGTGCACGAAGCTAACCTAATAACTACGTCTCTCAGCAGCTGGATTCCTGTTGCGGAGTTCTGGCCACCGCGTGCCCTAGGACGATAGCAAGGATTAAGGACACTAAGGTCCGTGTTTATACTGCCTGAAAAGAGGCAACTGCGCAGCCCGTCTGGATGATGGAAATTAAACGCAAGCACCTACACTGTGAACACGCGTCTTGTAGCTGATAAGCGCCAGCGATCGACACAGCGGTCATTCGGCAGCAGCGGCATCGTGCAGTGCACAAAGCTAACTTAATAACTACGTCTCTCTCAGCAGCTGGATTCCTCCTGCAGAGATCTGGCCACCGAGTGCCCTCGGACGATCGCAAGAATTATGGACAATAAGGTCCGTGTTTGTACTGCCTTAAAAGAGGCAACTGCGCAGCCCGTCTGGATAATGGAAACTAAACGCAAGCACTTACACTTTGAACACGCGTCTTGCAGCTGATAAGCGCCAGCGATCGACACAGCGGTCATTCGGCAGCAGCGGCGTCGTGCAGTGCACAAAGCTAACTTAATAACTAAGTCTCTCTCAGCAGCTGGATTCCTCCTGCAGAGTTCTGGACACCGAGTGCCCTCGGACGATCGCAAGGATTATGGGCAATAAGGTCCGTGTTTGTACTGCCATAAAAGAGGCAACTGCGCAGCCCGTCTGGATGATCTGAACTAAACGTAAGCACCTACTCCGTGCACACGCGTCTTGGAGCAGATAAGCGCCAGCGATCGACACAGCGGTCATTCGGCAGCAGCGGCATCGTGCAGTGCACAAATCTAACCTAATAACTACGTCTCTCTCAGCAGCTGGATTCCTTCTGCGGAGTTCTGGCCACCGCGTGCCCTCGGACGATCGCAAGGATTACGGACAATAAGGTCCGAGTTTGTACTGCCTGAAAAGAGGCCACTGCGCAGCTCGTCTGGATGGTGGGAACTGAACGTAAGCACCTACACCATGGACCCGCGTCTTGGAGCAGATAAGCGCCAGCGATCGACACAGCGGTCATTCGGCAGCAGCGGCATCATGCAGTGCACAAAGCTAACCTAATAACTACGTCTCTCTCAGCAGCTGGATTCCTCCTGCGGAGCTCTGGCCACCGCGTGTCCTCGGACGATCGCAAGGATTAAGGACCCTAAGGTCCGTGTTTGTACTGCCATAAAAGAGGCAACTGCGCAGCCCGTCTGTATGATGGGAACTAAACGTAAGCAGCTACACCGTGGACACGCGTCTTGGAGCATATAAGCGCCAGCGATCGACACAGCGGTCATTCGGCAGCAGCCGCATCGTGCAGTGCACGAAGCTAACCTAATAACTACGTTTCTCTCAGCAGCTGGATTCCTGTTGCGGAGCTCTGGCCACCGCGTGTCCTCGGACGATCGCAAGGATTAAGGACCCTAAGATCCGTGTTTGTACTGCCTGAAAAAAGGCAACTGCGCAGCACGTCTGGATGGTGGGAACTAAACGTAAGCACCTACACCGTGGACACGCGTCTTGGAGCAGATAATCGCCAGCGATCGACACAGCGGTCATTCGGCAGCAGCCGCATCGTGCAGTGCACGAAGCTAACCTAATAACTACGTCCCTCTCAGCAGCTGGATTCCTGTTGCGGAGTTCTGGCCACCGCGTGCCCTAGGACGATAGCAAGGATTAAGGACACTAAGGTCCGTGTTTATACTGCCTGAAAAGAGGCAACTGCGCAGCCCGTCTGGATGATGGAAACTAAACGCAAGCACCTACACCGTGAACACGCGTCTTGTAGCTGATAAGCGCCAGCGATCGACACTGCGGTCATTCGGCAGCAGCGGCATCGTGCAGTGCACAAAGCTAACTTAATAACTACGTCTCTCTCAGCAGCTGGATTCCTCCTGCAGAGTTCTGGCCACCGAGTGCCCTCGGACAATCGCAAGGATTATGGACAATAAGGTCCGAGTTTGTACTGCCTGAAAAGAGGCAACTGCGCAGTTCGTCTGGATGGTGGGAACTAAACGTAAGCACCTACACCATGGACACGCGTCTTGGAGCAGATAAGCGCCAGCGATCGACACAGCGATCATTCGGCAGCAGCGGCATCGTGCAGTGCACAAATCTAACCTAATAACTACGTCTCTCTCAGCAGCTGGATTCTTCCTGCGGAGTTCTGGCCACCGCGTGCCCTAGGACGATCGCA
The DNA here is from genome assembly GCA_030143305.2 of Amblyomma americanum. NCBI lineage: Eukaryota > Metazoa > Arthropoda > Arachnida > Ixodida > Ixodidae > Amblyomma > Amblyomma americanum. The sequence goes on along the minus strand of JARKHS020036785.1, from coordinate 16,717 downwards.
AGGATTACGGACAATAATGTCCGAGTTTGTACTGCCTGAAAAGAGGCCACTGCACAGCTCGTCTGGATGGTGAGAACTGAACGTAAGCACCTACACCGTGGACACGCATCTTGGAGCAGATAAGCGCCAGCGATCGACACAGCGGTCATTCGGCAGCAGCGGCATCATGCAGTGCACAAAGCTAAAATAATAACTACGTCTTTCTCAGCAGCTGGATTCCTCCTGCGGAGCTCTGGCCACCGCGTGTCCTCGGACGATCGCAAGGATTAAGGACCCTAAGATCCGTGTTTGTGCTGCCTGAAAAGAGGCAACTGCGCAGCCCGTCTGGATGGTGGGAACTAAACGTAAGCACCTCCACCGTGGACACGCGTCTTGCAGCTGATAAGCGCCAGCGATCGACACAGCGGTCGTTCGGCAGCAGCGGCATCGTGCAGTGCACTAAGCTAACCTAATAACTACGTCTCTCTCAGTGCCTGGATTCCTCCTGCGGAGTTCTGGCCACCGAGTGCGCTCCGACGATCGCAAGGATTATGGACAGTAAGGCCCGTGTTTTACTTCCTGAAAAGAGGCAACTGCGCAGCCCGTCTGGATGGTGGGAACTTAACGTAAGCACCTACTCTGTGAACACGCGTCTTGCAGCTGATAAGCGCCAGCGATCGACACAGCGGTCATTTGGCAGCAGCGGCATCGTGCAGTGCACAAATCTAACCTAATAACTACGTCTCTCTCAGCAGCTGGATTCCTGTTGCGGAGTTCTCGCCAACGCGTGCCCTAGGACGATAGCAAGGATTAAGGACACTAAGGTCCGTGTTTGTGCTGCCTGAAGAGAGGCAACTGCGCAGCCCGTCTGGATGGTGGGAACTAAACGTAAGCACCTACACCGTGGACACGCGTCTTGGAGCAGATAAGCGCCAGCGATCGACACAGCGGTCATTCGGCAGCAGCGGCATCGTGCAGTGCACTAAGCTAACCTAATAACTACGTCTCTCTCAGTAGCTGGATTCCTCCTGCGGAGTTCTGGCCACCGAGTTCCCTCGGACGATCGCAGAGATTACGGACAATAAGGTCCGAGTTTGTACTGCCTGAAAAGAGGCCACTGCGAAGCTCGTCTGGATGGTGGGAACTGAACGTAAGCACCTACACCATGGACACGCGTCTTGGAGCAGATAAGCGCCAGTATCGACACAGCGGTCATTCGGCAGCAGCGGCATCGTGCAGTGCACAAAGATAACCTAATAACTATGTCTCTCTCAGCAGCTGGATTCATCCTGCGGAGTTCTGGCCACCGCGTGCCCTCGGACGACCGCAAGGATTATGGACAATAAGGTCCGTGTTTGTACTGCCTGAAAAGAGGCAACTGCGCAGCCCGTCTGGATAATGGAAACTAAACGCAAGCACTTACACTTTGAACACGCGTCTTGCAGCTGATAAGCGCCAGCGATCGACCCAGCGGTCATTCGGCAGCAGCGGCGTCGTGCAGTGCACAAAGCTAACTTAATAACTAAGTCTCTCTCAGCAGCTGGATTCCTCCTGCAGAGTTCTGGACACCGAGTGCCCTCGGACGATCGCAAGGATTATGGGCAATAAGGTCCGTGTTTGTACTGCCATAAAAGAGGCAACTGCGCAGCCCGTCTGGATGATCTGAACTAAACGTAAGCACCTACTCCGTGGACACGCGTCTTGGAGCAGATAAGCGCCAGCGACCGACACAACGGTCATTCGGCAGCAGCGGCATCGTGCAGTGCACAAATCTAACCTAATAACTACGTCTCTCTCAGCAGCTGGATTCCTGTTGCGGAGTTCTCGCCAACGCGTGCCCTAGGACGATAGCAAGGACTAAGGACACTAAGGTCCGTGTTTGTACTGCCTGAAAAGAGGCAACTGCGCAGCCCGTCTGGATGGTGGGAACTAAACGTAAGCACCTACACCATGGACACGCTTCTTGGAGCAGATAAGCGCCAGCGATCGACACAGCGGTCATTCGGCAGCAGCGGCATCGTGCAGTGCACAAATCTAACCTAATAACTACGTCTCTCTCAGCAGCTGGATTCCTTCTGCGGAGTTCTGGCCACCGCGTGCCCTCGGACGATCGCAAGGATTACGGACAATAAGGTCCGAGTTTGTACTGCCTGAAAAGAGGCCACTGCGCAGCTCGTCTGGATGGTGGGAACTGAACGTAAGCACCTACACCATGGACACGCGTCTTGGAGCAGATAAGCGCCAGCGATCGACACAGCGGTCATTCGGCAGCAGCGGCATCATGCAGTGCACAAAGCTAACCTAATAACTACGTCTCTCTCAGCAGCTGGATTCCTCCTGCGGAGCTCTGGCCACCGCGTGTCCTCGGACGATCGCAAGGATTAAGGACCCTAAGGTCCGTGTTTGTACTGCCATAAAAGAGGCAACTGCGCAGCCCGTCTGTATGATGGGAACTAAACGTAAGCAGCTACACCGTGGACACGCGTCTTGGAGCAGATAAGCGCCAGCGATCGACACAGCGGTCAATCGGCAGCAGCCGCATCGTGCAGTGCACGAAGCTAACCTAATAACTACGTCTCTCTCAGCAGCTGGATTCCTGTTGCGGAGCTCTGGCCACCGCGTGTCCTCGGACGATCGCAAGGATTAAGGACCCTAAGATCCGTGTTTGTACTGCCTGAAAAAAGGCAACTGCGCAGCACGTCTGGATGGTGGGAACTAAACGTAAGCACCTACACCGTGGACACGCGTCTTGGAGCAGATAAGCGCCAGCGATCGACACAGCGGTCATTCGGCAGCAGCCGCATCGTGCAGTGCACGAAGCTAACCTAATAACTACGTCCCTCTCAGCAGCTGGATTCCTGTTGCGGAGTTCTGGCCACCGCGTGCCCTAGGACGATAGCAAGGATTAAGGACACTAGATCCGTGTTTATACTGCCTGAAAAGAGGCAACTGCGCAGCCCGTCTGGATGATGGAAACTAAACGCAAGCACCTACACCGTGAACACGCGTCTTGTAGCTGATAAGCGCCAGCGATCGACACAGCGGTCATTCGGCAGCAGCGGCATCGTGCAGTGCACAAAGCTAACTTAATAACTACGTCTCTCTCAGCAGCTGGATTCCTCCTGCAGAGTTCTGGCCACCGAGTGCCCTCGGACAATCGCAAGGATTATGGACAATAAGGTCCGAGTTTGTACTGCCTGAAAAGAGGCAACTGCGCAGTTCGTCTGGATGGTGGGAACTAAACGTAAGCACCTACACCATGGACACGCGTCTTGGAGCAGATAAGCGCCAGCGATCGACACAGCGATCATTCGGCAGCAGCGGCATCGTGCAGTGCACAAATCTAACCTAATAACTACGTCTCTCTCAGCAGCTGGATTCTTCCTGCGGAGTTCTGGCCACCGCGTGCCCTAGGACGATCGCAAGGATTACGGACAATAATGTCCGAGTTTGTACTGCCTGAAAAGAGGCCACTGCACAGCTCGTCTGGATGGTGAGAACTGAACGTAAGCACCTACACCGTGGACACGCATCTTGGAGCAGATAAGCGCCAGCGATCGACACAGCGGTCATTCGGCAGCAGCGGCATCGTGCAGTGCACAAAGCTAAAATAATAACTACGTCTTTCTCAGCAGCTGGATTCCTCCTGCGGAGCTCTGGCCACCGCGTGTCCTCGGACGATCGCAAGGATTAAGGACCCTAAGATCCGTGTTTGTGCTGCCTGAAAAGAGGCAACTGCGCAGCCCGTCTGGATGGTGGGAACTAAACGTAAGCACCTCCACCGTGGACACGCGTCTTGCAGCTGATAAGCGCCAGCGATCGACACAGCGGTCGTTCGGCAGCAGCGGCATCGTGCAGTGCACTAAGCTAACCTAATAACTACGTCTCTCTCAGTGCCTGGATTCCTCCTGCGGAGTTCTGGCCACCGAGTGCGCTCGGACGATCGCAAGGATTATGGACAGTAAGGCCCGTGTTTTACTTCCTGAAAAGAGGCAACTGCGCAGCCCGTCTGGATGGTGGGAACTTAACGTAAGCACCTACTCTGTGAACACGCGTCTTGCAGCTGATAAGCGCCAGCGATCGACACAGCGGTCATTTGGCAGCAGCGGCATCGTGCAGTGCACAAATCTAACCTAATAACTACGTCTCTCTCAGCAGCTGGATTCCTGTTGCGGAGTTCTCGCCAACGCGTGCCCTAGGACGGTAGCAAGGATTAAGGACACTAAGGTCCGTGTTTGCGCTGCCTGAAAAGAGGCAACTGCGCAGCCCGTCTCAATGGCGGGAACTAAACGTAAGCACCTACACCGTGGACACGCGTCTTGGAGCAGATAAGCGCCAGCGATCGACACAGCGGTCATTCGGCAGCAGCGGCATCGTGCAGTGCACTAAGCTAACCTAATAACTACGTCTCTCTCAGTAGCTGGATTCCTCCTGCGGAGTTCTGGCCACCGAGTTCCCTCGGACGATCGCAAGGATTATGGACAATAAGGTCCGAGTTTGTACTGCCTGAAAAGAGGCAACTGCGCAGCCCGTCTGGATGGTGGGAACTAAACGTAAACACCTACACCATGGACACGCGTCTAGGAGCAGATAAGCGCCAGCGATCGACACAGCGGTCATTCGGCAGCAGCGGCATCGTGCAGTGCACAAATCTAACCTAATAACTACGTCTCTCTCAGCAGCTGGATTCCTCCTGCGGAGTTCTGGCCACCGGGTGCCCTCGGACGATCGCAAAGATTACGGACAATAAGGTCCGAGTTTGTACTGCCTGAAAAGAGGCCACTGCGAAGCTCGTCTGGATGGTGGGAACTGAACGTAAGCACCTACACCATGGACACGCGTCTTGGAGCAGATAAGCGCCAGCGATCGACACAGCGGTCATTCGGCAGCAGCCGCATCGTGCAGTGCACGAAGCTGACCTAATAACTACGTCTCTCTCAGCAGCTGGATTCCTGTTGCGGAGTTCTGGCCACCGCGTGCCCTAGGACGATAGCAAGGATTAAGGACACTAAGGTCCGTGTTTATACTGCCTGAAAAGAGGCAACTGCGCAGCACGTCTGGATGATGGGAACTAAACGTAAGCAGCTACACCATGGACACGCGTCTTGGAGCAGATAAGCGCCAGTATCGACACAGCGGTCATTCGGCAGCAGCGGCATCGTGCAGTGCACAAAGATAACCTAATAACTATGTCTCTCTCAGCAGCTGGATTCCTCCTGCGGAGTTCTGGCCACCGCGTGCCCTCGGACGACCGCAAGGATTATGGACAATAAGGTCCGTGTTTGTACTGCCTGAAAAGAGGCAACTGCGCAGCCCGTCTGGACGGTGGAAACTTAACGTAAGCACCTACTCCGTGGACACGCGTCTTGGAGCAGATAAGCGCCAGCGATCGACACAACGGTCATGAGGCAGCAGCGGCATCGTGCAGTGCACTAAGCTTACCTAATAAGTACGACACTCTCAGTAGCTGGATTCCTCCTGCGGAGTTCTGGCCACCGAGTGCCCTCGGACGATCGCAACAATTATGGACAGTAAGGCCCGTGTATTACAGCCTGAAAAGAGGCAACTGCGCAGCCCGTCTGGATGGTGGGAACTTAACGTAAGCACCTACTCCGTGGACACGCGTCTTGGAGCAGATAAGCGCCAGCGACCGACCCAACGGTCATTCGGCAGCAGCGGCATCGTGCAGTGCACAAAGCTAACTTAATAACTACGTCTCTCTCAGCAGCTGGATTCTTCCTGCAGAGTTCTGGCCACCGATTTCCCTCGGACGATCGCAAGGATTATGGACAATAAGGTCCGAGTTTGTACTGCCTGAAAAGAGGCAACTGCGCAGTTCGTCTGGATGGTGGGAACTAAACGTAAGCACCTACACCATGGACACGCGTCTTGGAGCAGATAAGCGCCAGCGATCGACACAGCGATCATTCGGCAGCAGCGGCATCGTGCAGTGCACAAATCTAACCTAATAACTACGTCTCTCTCAGCAGCTGGATTCCTCCTGCGGAGCTCTGGCCACCGCGTGTCCTCGGACGATCGCAAGGATTAAGGACCCTAAGATCCGTGTTTGTGCTTTCTGAAAAGAGGCAACTGCGCAGCCCGTCTGGATGGTGGGAACTAAACGTAAGCACCTCAACCGTGGACACGCGTCTTGCAGCTGATAAGCGCCAGCGATCGACACAGCGGTCGTTCGGCAGCAGCGGCATCGTGCAGTGCACTAAGCTAACCTAATAACTACGTCTCTCTCAGTGCCTGGATTCCTCCTGCGGAGTTCTGGCCACCGAGTGCGCTCGGACGATCGCAAGGATTATGGACAGTAAGGCCCGTGTTTTACTTCCTGAAAAGAGGCAACTGCGCAGCCCGTCTGGATGGTGGGAACTTAACGTAAGCACCTACTCTGTGAACACGCGTCTTGCAGCTGATAAGCGCCAGCGATCGACAGAGCGGTCATTTGGCAGCAGCGGCATCGTGCAGTGCACAAATCTAACCTAATAACTACGTCTCTCTCAGCAGCTGGATTCCTGTTGCGGAGTTCTCGCCAACGCGTGCCCTAGGACGATAGCAAGGATTAAGGACACTAAGGTCCGTGTTTGTGCTGCCTGAAAAGAGGCAACTGCGCAGCCCGTCTGGATGGTGGGAACTAAACGTAAGCACCTACACCGTGGACACGCGTCTTGCAGCTGATAAGCGCCAGCGATTGACACAGCGGTCATTCGGCAGCAGCGGCATCGTGCAGTGCACTAAGCTAACCTAATAACTACGTCTCTCTCAGTACCTGGATTCCTCCTGCGGAGTTCTGGCCACCGAGTGCCCTCGGACGATCGCAAGGATTATGGACAGTAAGGCCCGTGTTTTACTGCCTGAAAAGAGGCAACTGCGCAGCCCGTCTGGATGGTGGGAACTTAACGTAAGCGCCTACTCCATGGACACGAGTCTTGGAGCAGATAAGCGCCAGCGATCGACACAATGGTCATTCGGCAGCAGCGGCATCGTGCAGTGCACAAAGCTAACTTAATAACTACGTCTCTCTCAGCAGCTGGATTCCTCCTGCGGAGTTCTGGCCACCGCGTGCCCTCTGACGATCGCAAGGATTATGGACAATAAGGTCCTTGTTTGTACTGTCTGAAAAGAGGAAACTGCGCAGCCCGTCTCAATGGCGGGAACTAAACGTAAGCACCTACACCGTGGACACGCGTCTTGGAGCAGATAAGCGCCAGCGATCGACACAGCGGTCATTCGGCAGCAGCGGCATCGTGCAGTGCACTAAGCTAACCTAATAACTACGTCTCTCTCAGTAGCTGGATTCCTCCTGCGGAGTTCTGGCCACCGAGTTCCCTCGGACGATCGCAAGGATTATGGACAATAAGGTCCGAGTTTGTACTGCCTGAAAAGAGGCAACTGCGCAGCCCGTCTGGATGGTGGGAACTAAACGTAAACACCTACACCATGGACACGCGTCTAGGAGCAGATAAGCGCCAGCGATCGACACAGCGGTCATTCGGCAGCAGCGGCATCGTGCAGTGCACAAATCTAACCTAATAACTACGTCTCTCTCAGCAGCTGGATTCCTCCTGCGGAGTTCTGGCCACCGGGTGCCCTCGGACGATCGCAAAGATTACGGACAATAAGGTCCGAAGCTCGTCTGGATGGTGGGAACTGAACGTAAGCACCTACACCATGGACACGCCTCTTGGAGCAGATAAGCGCCAGCGATCGACACAGCGGTCATTCGGCAGCAGCCGCATCGTGCAGTGCACGAAGCTAACCTAATAACTACGTCTCTCTCAGCAGCTGGATTCCTGTTGCGGAGTTCTGGCCACCGCGTGCACTAGGACGATAGCAAGGATTAAGGACACTAAGGTCCGTGTTTATACTGCCTGAAAAGAGGCAACTGCGCAGCCCGTCTGGATGGTGGGAACTAAACGTAAGCACCTACACCGTGGACACGCGTCTTGGAGCAGATAAGCGCCAGCGATCGACACAGCGGTCATTCGGAAGCAGCCGCATCGTGCAGTGCACGAAGCTAACCTAATAACTACGTCTCTCAGCAGCTGGATTCCTGTTGCGGAGTTCTGGCCACCGCGTGCCCTGGGACGATAGCAAGGATTAAGGACACTAAGGTCCGTGTTTATACTGCCTGAAAAGAGGCAACTGCGCAGCCCGTCTGGATGATGGAAATTAAACGCAAGCACCTACACTGTGAACACGCGTCTTGTAGCTGATAAGCGCCAGCGATCGACACAGCGGTCATTCGGCAGCAGCGGCATCGTGCAGTGCACAAAGCTAACTTAATAACTACGTCTCTCTCAGCAGCTGGATTCCTCCTGCAGAGATCTGGCCACCGAGTGCCCTCGGACGATCGCAAGAATTATGGACAATAAGGTCCGTGTTTGTACTGCCTTAAAAGAGGCAACTGCGCAGCCCGTCTGGATAATGGAAACTAAACGCAAGCACTTACACTTTGAACACGCGTCTTGCAGCTGATAAGCGCCAGCGATCGACACAGCGGTCATTCGGCAGCAGCGGCGTCGTGCAGTGCACAAAGCTAACTTAATAACTAAGTCTCTCTCAGCAGCTGGATTCCTCCTGCAGAGTTCTGGACACCGAGTGCCCTCGGACGATCGCAAGGATTATGGGCAATAAGGTCCGTGTTTGTACTGCCATAAAAGAGGCAACTGCGCAGCCCGTCTGGATGATCTGAACTAAACGTAAGCACCTACTCCGTGCACACGCGTCTTGGAGCAGATAAGCGCCAGCGATCGACACAGCGGTCATTCGGCAGCAGCGGCATCGTGCAGTGCACAAATCTAACCTAATAACTACGTCTCTCTCAGCAGCTGGATTCCTTCTGCGGAGTTCTGGCCACCGCGTGCCCTCGGACGATCGCAAGGATTACGGACAATAAGGTCCGAGTTTGTACTGCCTGAAAAGAGGCCACTGCGCAGCTCGTCTGGATGGTGGGAACTGAACGTAAGCACCTACACCATGGACACGCGTCTTGGAGCAGATAAGCGCCAGCGATCGACACAGCGGTCATTCGGCAGCAGCGGCATCATGCAGTGCACAAAGCTAACCTAATAACTACGTCTCTCTCAGCAGCTGGATTCCTCCTGCGGAGCTCTGGCCACCGCGTGTCCTCGGACGATCGCAAGGATTAAGGACCCTAAGGTCCGTGTTTGTACTGCCATAAAAGAGGCAACTGCGCAGCCCGTCTGTATGATGGGAACTAAACGTAAGCAGCTACACCGTGGACACGCGTCTTGGAGCATATAAGCGCCAGCGATCGACACAGCGGTCATTCGGCAGCAGCCGCATCGTGCAGTGCACGAAGCTAACCTAATAACTACGTCTCTCTCAGCAGCTGGATTCCTGTTGCGGAGCTCTGGCCACCGCGTGTCCTCGGACGATCGCAAGGATTAAGGACCCTAAGATCCGTGTTTGTACTGCCTGAAAAAAGGCAACTGCGCAGCACGTCTGGATGGTGGGAACTAAACGTAAGCACCTACACCGTGGACACGCGTCTTGGAGCAGATAAGCGCCAGCGATCGACACAGCGGTCATTCGGCAGCAGCCGCATCGTGCAGTGCACGAAGCTAACCTAATAACTACGTCCCTCTCAGCAGCTGGATTCCTGTTGCGGAGTTCTGGCCACCGCGTGCCCTAGGACGATAGCAAGGATTAAGGACACTAAGGTCCGTGTTTATACTGCCTGAAAAGAGGCAACTGCGCAGCCCGTCTGGATGATGGAAACTAAACGCAAGCACCTACACCGTGAACACGCGTCTTGGAGCAGATAAGCGCCAGCGATCGACACAGCGATCATTCGGCAGCAGCGGCATCGTGCAGTGCACAAATCTAACCTAATAACTACGTCTCTCTCAGCAGCTGGATTCTTCCTGCGGAGTTCTGGCCACCGCGTGCCCTAGGACGATCGCAAGGATTAAGGACCCTAAGATCCGTGTTTGTACTGCCTGAAAAAAGGCAACTGCGCAGCACGTCTGGATGGTGGGAACTAAACGTAAGCACCTACACCGTGGACACGCGTCTTGGAGCAGATAAGCGCCAGCGATCGACACAGCGGTCATTCGGCAGCAGCCGCATCGTGCAGTGCACGAAGCTAACTTAATAACTACGTCTCTCTCAGCAGCTGGATTCCTCCTGCAGAGTTCTGGCCACCGAGTGCCCTCGGACAATCGCAAGGATTATGGACAATAAGGTCCGAGTTTGTACTGCCTGAAAAGAGGCAACTGCGCAGTTCGTCTGGATGGTGGGAACTAAACGTAAGCACCTACACCATGGACACGCGTCTTGGAGCAGATAAGCGCCAGCGATCGACACAGCGATCATTCGGCAGCAGCGGCATCGTGCAGTGCACAAATCTAACCTAATACCTACGTCTCTCTCAGCAGCTGGATTCTTCCTGCGGAGTTCTGGCCACCGCGTGCCCTAGGACGATCGCAAGGATTACGGACAATAATGTCCGAGTTTGTACTGCCTGAAAAGAGGCCACTGCACAGCTCGTCTGGATGGTGAGAACTGAACGTAAGCACCTACACCGTGGACACGCATCTTGGAGCAGATAAGCGCCAGCGATCGACACAGCGGTCATTCGGCAGCAGCGGCATCGTGCAGTGCACAAAGCTAAAATAATAACTACGTCTTTCTCAGCAGCTGGATTCCCCCTGCGGAGCTCTGGCCACCGCGTGTCCTCGGACGATCGCAAGGATTAAGGACCCTAAGATCCGTGTTTGTGCTGCCTGAAAAGAGGCAACTGCGCAGCCCGTCTGGATGGTGGGAACTAAACGTAAGCACCTCCACCGTGGACACGCGTCTTGCAGCTGATAAGCGCCAGCGATCGACACAGCGGTCGTTCGGCAGCAGCGGCATCGTGCAGTGCACTAAGCTAACCTAATAACTACGTCTCTCTCAGTGCCTGGATTCCTCCTGCGGAGTTCTGGCCACCGAGTGCGCTCGGACGATCGCAAGGATTATGGACAGTAAGGCCCGTGTTTTACTTCCTGAAAAGAGGCAACTGCGCAGCCCGTCTGGATGGTGGGAACTTAACGTAAGCACCTACTCTGTGAACACGCGTCTTGCAGCTGATAAGCGCCAGCGATCGACACAGCGGTCATTTGGCAGCAGCGGCATCGTGCAGTGCACAAATCTAACCTAATAACTACGTCTCTCTCAGCAGCTGGATTCCTGTTGCGGAGTTCTCGCCAACGCGTGCCCTAGGACGATAGCAAGGATTGGGGACACTAAGGTCCGTGTTTGTGCTGCCTGAAAAGAGGCAACTGCGCAGCCCGTCTGGATGGTGGGAACTAAACGTAAGCACCTACACCGTGGACACGCGTCTTGCAGCTGATAAGCGCCAGCGATTGACACAGCGGTCATTCGGCAGCAGCGGCATCGTGCAGTGCACTAAGCTAACCTAATAACTACGTCTCTCTCAGTACCTGGATTCCTCCTGCGGAGTTCTGGCCACCGAGTGCCCTCGGACGATCACAAGGATTATGGACAGTAAGGCCCGTGTTTTACTGCCTGAAAAGAGGCAACTGCGCAGCCCGTCTGGATGGTGGGAACATAACGTAAGCACCTACTCCATGGACACGAGTCTTGGAGCAGATAAGCGCCAGCGATCGACACAATGGTCATTCGGCAGCAGCGGCATCGTGCAGTGCACAAAGCTAACTTAATATCTACGTCTCTCTCAGCAGCTGGATTCCTCCTGCGGAGTTCTGGCCACCGCGTGCCCTCTGACGATCGCAAGGATTATGGACAATAAGGTCCTTGTTTGTACTGTCTGAAAAGAGGAAACTGCGCAGCCCGTCTGGATGGTGGGAACTTAACGTAAGCACCTACTCTGTGAACACGCGTCTTGCAGCTGATAAGCGCCAGCGATCGACACAGCGGTCATTCGGCAGCAGCGGCATCGTGCAGTGCACTAAGCTAACCTAATAACTACGTCTCTCTCAGCAGCTGGATTCCTCCTGCGGAGTTCTGGCCACCGGGTGCCCTCGGACGATCGCAAAGATTACGGACAATAAGGTCCGAGTTTGTACTGCCTGAAAAGAGGCCACTGCGAAGCTCGTCTCGATGGTGGGAACTGAACGTAAGCACCTACACCATGGACAAGCGTCTTGGAGCAGATAAGCGCCAGCGATCGACACAGCGGTCATTCGGCAGCAGCCGCATCGTGCAGTGCACGAAGCTAACCTAATAACTACGTCTCTCTCAGCAGCTGGATTCCTGTTGCGGAGTTCTGGCCACCGCGTGCCCTAGGACGATAGCAAGGATTAAGGACACTAAGGTCCGTGTTTATACTGCCTGAAAAGAGGCAACTGCGCAGCACGTCTGGATGATGGGAACTAAACGTAAGCAGCTACACCATGGACACGCGTCTTGGAGCAGATAAGCGCCAGTATCGACACAGCGGTCATTCGGCAGCAGCGGCATCGTGCAGTGCACAAAGATAACCTAATAACTATGTCTCTCTCAGCAGCTGGATTCATCCTGCGGAGTTCTGGCCACCGCGTGCCCTCGGACGACCGCAAGGATTATGGACAATAAGGTCCGTGTTTGTACTGCCTGAAAAGAGGCAACTGTGCAGCCCGTCTGGATGGTGGGAACTAAACGTTAGCACCTACACCGTGGACACGCGTCTTGGAGCAGATAAGCGCCAGTATTTGACACAGCGGTCATTCGGCAGCAGCGGCATCGTGCAGTACACAAAGCTAACTTAATAACTACGTCTCTCTCAGCAGCTGGATTCCTCCTGCAGAGATCTGGCCACCGAGTGCCCTCGGACGATCGCAAGAATTATGGACAATAAGGTCCGTGTTTGTACTGCCTTAAAAGAGGCAACTGCGCAGCCCGTCTGGATAATGGAAACTAAACGCAAGCACTTACACTTTGAACACGCGTCTTGCAGCTGATAAGCGCCAGCGATCGACCCAGCGGTCATTCGGCAGCAGCGGCGTCGTGCAGTGCACAAAGCTAACTTAATAACTAAGTCTCTCTCAGCAGCTGGATTCCTCCTGCAGAGTTCTGGACACCGAGTGCCCTCGGACGATCGCAAGGATTATGGGCAATAAGGTCCGTGTTTGTACTGCCATAAAAGAGGCAACTGCGCAGCCCGTCTGGATGATCTGAACTAAACGTAAGCACCTACTCCGTGGACACGCGTCTTGGAGCAGATAAGCGCCAGCGACCGACACAACGGTCATTCGGCAGCAGCGGCATCGTGCAGTGCACAAATCTAACCTAATAACTACGTCTCTCTCAGCAGCTGGATTCCTGTTGCGGAGTTCTCGCCAACGCGTGCCCTAGGACGATAGCAAGGATTAAGGACACTAAGGTCCGAGTTTGTACTGCCTGAAAAGAGGCAACTGCGCAGCCCGTCTGGATGGTGGGAACTAAACGTAAGCACCTACACCATGGACACGCTTCTTGGAGCAGATAAGCGCCAGCGATCGACACAGCGGTCATTCGGCAGCAGCGGCATCGTGCAGTGCACAAATCTAACCTAATAACTACGTCTCTCTCAGCAGCTGGATTCCTTCTGCGGAGTTCTGGCCACCGCGTGCCCTCGGACGATCGCAAGGATTACGGACAATAAGGTCCGAGTTTGTACTGCCTGAAAAGAGGCCACTGCGCAGCTCGTCTGGATGGTGGGAACTGAACGTAAGCACCTACACCATGGACACGCGTCTTGGAGCAGATAAGCGCCAGCGATCGACACAGCGGTCATTCGGCAGCAGTGGCATCATGCAGTGCACAAAGCTAACCTAATAACTACGTCTCTCTCAGCAGCTGGATTCCTCCTGCGGAGCTCTGGCCACCGCGTGTCCTCGGACGATCGCAAGGATTAAGGACCCTAAGGTCCGTGTTTGTACTGCCATAAAAGAGGCAACTGCGCAGCCCGTCTGTATGATGGGAACTAATCGTAAGCAGCTACACCGTGGACACGCGTCTTGGAGCAGATAAGCGCCAGCGATCGACACAGCGGTCATTCGGCAGCAGCCGCATCGTGCAGTGCACGAAGCTAACCTAATAACTACGTCTCTCTCAGCAGCTGGATTCCTGTTGCGGAGCTCTGGCCACCGCGTGTCCTCGGACGATCGCAAGGATTAAGCACCCTAAGATCCGTGTTTGTACTGCCTAAAAAAGGCAACTGCGCAGCACGTCTGGATGGTGGGAACTAAACGTAAGCACCTACACCGTGGACACGCGTCTTGGAGCAGATAAGCGCCAGCGATCGACACAGCGGTCATTCGGCAGCACCCGCATCGTGCAGTGCACGAAGCTAACCTAATAACTACGTCCCTCTCAGCAGCTGGATTCTTCCTGCGGAGTTCTGGCCACCGCGTGCCCTAGGACGATCGCAAGGATTACGGACAATAATGTCCGAGTTTGTACTGCCTGAAAAGAGGCCACTGCACAGCTCGTCTGGATGGTGAGAACTGAACGTAAGCACCTACACCGTGGACACGCATCTTGGAGCAGATAAGCGCCAGCGATCGACACAGCGGTCATTCGGCAGCAGCGGCATCGTGCAGTGCACAAAGCTAAAATAATAACTACGTCTTTCTCAGCAGCTGGATTCCTCCTGCGGAGCTCTGGCCACCGCGTGTCCTCGGACGATCGCAAGGATTAAGGACCCTAAGATCCGTGTTTGTGCTGCCTGAAAAGAGGCAACTGCGCAGCCCGTCTGGATGGTGGGAACTAAACGTAAGCACCTCCACCGTGGACACGCGTCTTGCAGCTGATAAGCGCCAGCGATCGACACAGCGGTCGTTCGGCAGCAGCGGCATCGTGCAGTGCACTAAGCTAACCTAATAACTACGTCTCTCTCAGTGCCTGGATTCCTCCTGCGGAGTTCTGGCCACCGAGTGCGCTCGGACGATCGCAAGGATTTTGGACAGTAAGGCCCGTGTTTTACTTCCTGAAAAGAGGCAACTGCGCAGCCCGTCTGGATGGTGGGAACTTAACGTAAGCACCTACTCTGTGAACACGCGTCTTGCAGCTGATAAGCGCCAGCGATCGACACAGCGGTCATTTGGCAGCAGCGGCATCGTGCAGTGCACAAATCTAACCTAATAACTACGTCTCTCTCAGCAGCTGGATTCCTGTTGCGGAGTTCTCGCCAACGCGTGCCCTAGGACAATAGCAAGGAATAAGGACACTAAGGTCCGTGTTTGTGCTGCCTGAAAAGTGGCAACTGCGCAGCCCGTCTGGATGGTGGGAACTAAACGTAAGCACCTACACCGTGGACACGCGTCTTGCAGCTGATAAGCGCCAGCGATTGACACAGCGGTCATTCGGCAGCAGCGGCATCGTGCAGTGCACTAAGCTAACCTAATAACTACGTCTCTCTCAGTACCTGGATTCCTCCTGCGGAGTTCTGGCCACCGAGTGCCCTCGGACGATCACAAGGATTATGGACAGTAAGGCCCGTGTTTTACTGCCTGAAAAGAGGCAACTGCGCAGCCCGTCTGGATGGTGGGAATATAACGTAAGCACCTACTCCATGGACACGAGTCTTGGAGCAGATAAGCGCCAGCGATCGACACAATGGTCATTCGGCAGCAGCGGCATCGTGCAGTGCACAAAGCTAACTTAATAACTACGTCTCTCTCAGCAGCTGGATTCCTCCTGCGGAGTTCTGGCCACCGCGTGCCCTCTGACGATCGCACGGATTATGGACAATAAGGTCCTTGTTTGTACTGTCTGAAAAGAGGAAACTGCGCAGCCCGTCTGGATGATGGAAACTAAACGCAAGCACCTACACCGTGGACACGCGTCTTGGAGCAGATAAGCGCCAGTATCGACACAGCGGTCATTCGGCAGCAGCGGCATCGTGCAGTGCACAAAGATAACCCAATAACTATGTCTCTCTCAGCAGCTGGATTCCTCCTGCGGAGTTCTGGCCACCGCGTGCCCTCGGACGACCGCAAGGATTATGGACAATAAGGTCCGTGTTTGTACTGCCTGAAAAGAGGCAACTGCGCAGCCCGTCCGGATGGTGGGAACTAAACGTAAGCACCAACACCGTGGACACGCGTCTTGGAGCAGATAAGCGGCAGCGATCGACACCGCGGTCATTCGGCAGCAGCGGCATCGTGCAGTCCACAATGCTAACCTAATAACTACGTCTCTCTCAGCAGCTGGATTACTCCTGCGGAGTTCTGGCCACCGCGTGCCCTCGGACGATCGCAAGGGTTATGAAAAATAAGGTCCGTGTTTGTACTGTCTGAAAAGAGGCAACTGCGCAGCCCGTCTCAATGGTGGGAACTAAACGTAAGCACCTACACCGTGGACACGCGTCTTGGAGCAGATAAGCGCCAGCGATCGACACAGCGGTCATTCGGCAGCAGCGGCATCGTGCAGTGCACTAAGATAACCTAATAACTATGTCTCTCTCAGCAGCTGGATTCATCCTGCGGAGTTCTGGCCACCGCGTGCCCTCGGACGACCGCAAAGATTATGGACAATAAGGTCCGTGTTTGTACTGCCTGAAAAGAGGCAACTGCGCAGCCCGTCTGGATGGTGGGAAATAAACGTTAGCACCTACACCGTGGACACGCGTCTTGGAGCAGATAAGCGCCAGTATCGACACAGCGGTCATTCGGCAGCAGCGGCATTGTGCAGTGCACAACGATAACCTAATAACTATGTCTCTCTCAGCAGCTGGATTCATCCTGCGGAGTTCTGGCCACCGCGTGCCCTCGGACGACCG